>CM060910.1:468609676-469209676 GCA_030737875.1 Allium sativum
AGAAAATAGCACTATTGGAAAAATAAATATATGTACAAGTACAAAATGCTGTATGAAAACAGCATTGTGTGATTTCAGCAGCATACAAATATATCAAATAATAGTACATAAAAAAATAAAATTCTACACCTAAAAGCAAAGTTCATATGGTTCAACTGACATTTATACATTGTATAAAACTAGAATGATAGTAGCAAATGCTACACAAAAGAAAAAATGTTACATAAAACTGAAATGCCATATATAATTGTTAGTGTTTAGTAATCAAATAATATATCCAGTTAAATAACAAAGTTAAAATTACACAAATAAAAATTAATATGCAAACATGAACTAAAATCACCTGTAGTACAAAATGCTATATAAAAATAGCATTACGTAATTTCAACAACAAACAAAAAAAAAATGATATGAAATATTTGATCAGAAAAATGCAACTAAAATTATGCAATAATTTTTTATTAAAAAAAGTGCAACTAAGTGGTAGGAAAATATAGCATTAAATTATAGAAAATGAATAAAACATGAAATGAAAAATGAAATGCATATTTGAGATCTTCCAAATCATATAATGCTATTACAGGTAGCATTAAAAATCAAAATATAAAATGAAACGATGATGTAGAACCATGACATTCAATACAATATTCAATTTTTCAATGCACATAATGTTATTACTTGTAACAGGTAACATCAAAATATGAAATGATAGTATATAGTAACAACGTAGCATAAAAATGTTATACTGATTTTTCCAATTCAAGTTTTACTTTTATAAGTAGCATTAAAACATGAAATGTCGCTATAATGCAACATTAAATAATGAATTGTTATGGATAACAATAACGTACAAAGTTATTTTCGTCATGATCACCATGGCATAGCATATCACAACCAAACAACACTACGTCGCCTAATCCACCACTGGAATTTGCCTTGTATTCACCAATCATAGATGATTAATTCAGGACACAAAAAGTAGTCTGAGCTTCAGTATTCTTATAACCATCATGATTAATGGAATTTTGCTTAACTGTCATCGACTTATTAAGGAGACTTTATGTCTGTTGCAGCATCACATCTGTTAGACTCTACTAATCTTGTAAGATTTCATAGCGATCCCACAGAGACTTTTAACAATCATCGACGCGCATCATTGTTAAATCAGTGTGAAACTTAGTTCTTTCGTATCGTTAACAAGTACAATTTTGTACCAAAATCATCCATAGTTGATAACATGACTATGATTCTTAAAATCAAGTCATGAGAATCAGTGGAATCGGTCAGTAACTGTAGATGAAAAAAACTATTGCAGGGATCCCTATCCTTGGTTAATTTTAAAATTATGACCAAACTTTTTTGTTATCCATGGTTATACTGGTGACAAATAGTTTAATTAGATACAGATAGGCAGCAAAGGTTCATATCAAAATGGGAGATCAAAAGCCCTAGCTCAAAATAACTGTTTCTTCTTTCCATAAAATATAATCTATTTGATTCGCATAACATTTACAACCATGAACAAATTGCTATGTATTACACCAACGTCAAATAATTACACTTACAGCATACACGACCCAGACACATAACTTACACGATACAGCTCAACAGAGGTTGATATATTGCTATATATGTACACATGTAAAAGTATACAGTAAAAAGTTTAGCTCAAAGACTTCTCAACTGATGAAGTGGTAACAAGACCAGACAAAAGACCAACAAGAAGTGCGCTGTTATAAGTGGTAGGCTCGCCCTGCATCGAATTATTTCTGAGGTCGATGTAAGTGTCATTCTGGAAAGGTCCACCAACCATAGCTCCCATAGCAACATTAGGGTTTGGATCGGTTGAGTGCAGATACTGAAACGATTTGCATCCAGCGTTGGCATTGGTAGGGATCGATGCTCCTCTGTGGTGCACTTGTTGTGGGTAGTTGTCTCCATACCCCACAAGGTAGCTTAGCTTTACTGGGTTCTCACCAAGTACATAGTCTGCCTGAATTAAAATCAAAATATATGCTTATGTGAGAATTTGAGGATGCCAAAGCGCGCATACGCGTGTGCGTGCGCGCGCGCGCGCGTGTGTGTGTGTTTGGGGATTAGGGGTACCTGGGATTGGGCAAAGTTGCGGAGATCTGTAGGGGAATACGACTTCCCGCTGCATGATATTGACTCTGTACGTGATGTGAGCATGTAATCACTGTAAACTACTGCAAGAAAGGAAGATGCAACTGGGTGTTGAAGTGCATTCCACTCATCTATCCATATTAAACCACCTGAGGAAAATATATGGATATAAGTTTTCTATTATTGTATAATTGATTGACGCTGGCTTATTATTTGCCTTTTCTACTTCTATGATGTTTTACAAAAGCAGACAAAAGAATGATTCGGTTTTTGATCATATCACATGGCATAATGGCAACTCATTTCCTAAAAGATAAACCAACACATAAGAATAGTAGAATACCCAACCAAAAAGTGAGAGAAAATAAAATAAATGTTCAGGTCATTTTTGTAACCCAGCATTAGTATCTATCATAAGCATTTGGTCATTGTAATGCTTGTACTGATATTTTAAAATTTTCAGACTCATATCATCTTCCAAGAAAACAATCACAGATAAAAGGATTCCAGGTTATTCCCTGAGATTTGGCTTTTGCTCAAATGTATTCTATCCTTGTAGACCTAAAGGGAGTTTTTTTTTTTTTTTTTTTTTTTTTTTTTTTTTTTTTTTTTTTTTACAAATATAGTTTATGTTTTTTTACATGATTTCAACTTGACAACAATTGAAAAAAGAAGTAAATATGACTGTCAACGGATATTTTCTGATGTGGATAGTGTCATATACGCATCCGCATCCGAAATCATTTTCGGATATCAGATATCCGCATTCGCGTATTCAGACGGATATCGGATATTTATCCGCTCCGCCAATGGTAGATTAATCAATGAACATAAATGAATTTTGTTGGCTTAATATTAAGCATTTTCAACCCAATTGATTACTAAAGTGTTAAAAATAAATAAATATGATGATAATATTTTTTTTTAGCAATTAACATACGTTTAGTAGACTTTCAACTTTACAGAATAATAAATTAATATATTTAATTATGTTAAAATGCACATAATTAAGCTATACTCATGAAAAAAACGGATGGATAATTTTCAGATGCGGATGTGCCTTATCCGCATCCACATCCATTTTTCTGGATATCGGATATTTATCCGTTTTTCGGATGCGGATGCGGACGGATTTTGATTTTTTCGGGTATCCATTGACAGTCCTAGAAGTAACAAATATACAGGTGGATTATTTCATACTGAGACCAACATGTGAAGAATTTCCGACTATGCTAGTAGACAGTAACAAAAGGATTTTGGTTGAAATTTTAATGTAAGATAAGATAATCAAACTACCTCTATATACCATTCTAAAGTTACCAATCAATAAGCATTTGATGCATGAAAATAAGTTAGATTTAAAAATGATTAATATTGTAATACGTCTATCTCTACTACTAATAAAAGGAATCGTTTCCATTTGATTTTAACTGCATATATAATATGAATACCCATTTGATTTTTCCTGGAAAAGGTTGTGGTGGTTTTTTGAAAAAAAATAGAGCAAACAAGGGCCGTTTCTGAATAACATAAATTAAATTCCTTACTTGAAAAAATTAATTAGTGCATGTATGTGCATGCACATGTCGTGTGTGCCAGTACACTAGGTTTAAAAAAAAAATCCTTATTAACAGTTTTTCTCTTTATATATAAATCAAATAAAACATTTTTGAATGGCCTGAAGTATTCGTGTATTTTTGTTTGAATTTAGATTGATAGCACCTTATGATTAAGAAAGGGAAATTGGGAGCTTCTAAGCACAGCATGTAAATGAAGCTGAAAAAGAAATGGGAAGGAAAGTAGTGCCAGCACAGCAGAACTTTTGTGGTATTTGAAAAAAGTAAAATGGTAAATGTTAAAGCAACTGATTAGTGATTAATTCGCTGTGGATATATTATTCATGTAAGTTTTTTCTTTTATATGTTACTCTTTTGTTTTATGCATAAAAAATAATAATAAATATAGTTTATTTGTATGTATTTAGGCATTGAAAATATTAAATTAAAGAGAGCAAGAAAAGTCTCAATTTTACAAATTACAAATATTGGTAGCTTCAAAAAAAAAGGGGGGGGGGGGTGGGGGGGGGGGGGGGATCAACCGTTAGAAAATTTATTATGGTTAGCTTTAAAAAAAATAAAAATAACTAAGAGTTTATTCAGCTTTTGTATCCAATGCTTGTATCCAACATGGGAGCTGAGCACTGAGAAATAAAGGCTACAAACTAGCGCTTGATTTAAACAGGTGAAAGTTACTCAGTTGCTTATTGGATCAGTGGAATACATGTACCTCAATCATGAGTATTAGATATCAAAATGATATAGCGGACAGCCCAAAAATAAGCACTAGTTCATATTACTATGCCTACAAAATAAGAGAGCAGACATTACCATCAGATCTACTAGTAGTGGCTGTGGGAGAATCCGGTAGAAGTCCACACATAACAGCTTCAGCAGTACTTGTGTACATATCAAGGCCCTTGCCTTCAGCGTTTGATGCTTGATTAGAAGCAAAAAAGTTTACTCTGGACAATAGAACCTGTTCAACATATGCAAAATGTAGGAAATCGGTTTATAAGTGTACATATGACTCGGTAAGCAATACCATAAAATATTAGTTGAGAACATATAAAAAGGATTATGCCTTATAGCTTTAACTTCAGCAAAGGATTGAAAACACATAATTTTACAATGAGATTGAGTTGCATTTATCGTTGCCACATACAGTCTTCTAAATTGATTTTCGACAAATGTATGTGATACTTAACAAACAAGATGTGTTCAAATTTTGCATTTAGATGATTGGTTAGAAAACTGGCCTAGATTTCAATACAAAACTAAAGGGATTTCAAAAACATAAACAAAAAGACTACTGTATTAACAAATATACCTGGGTTCCTGCCCTCTTGTCATCCCAACTAAACCAAGTTGGCCTTCCCCAATCTGCAAACTGCTTTCCATTTTGCACAGTCGCATAATTCAAGTACGTCTGATCTCCTGTGGCATGATAAAGCCAGGTGGCAGCCCACAACAGCTCATCCTCATATCCAGTAGAGTTGTAATACTTTTGAAGATCTGGAATGCTAACACTGTATCTTCCTCTGTGAGTATCGGCAAAAGTAAAGAGCTTTTGTGCATGCGCAAGAAGAGTATCTGAATACGTAGAGTCGGTTGATTTGAAAACCATTGACGCAGCAGCCATGGCTGCTGCGGTTTCCGCAGCAACATCGGAACCTGGAGTTTTTGTGTTTACTTGAAGTAAAGGTCTTTTTTCAGTCATATCTTCTGGTCTTTCCCAGCAATTATGGTCTGTTTCCGGGTCACCTACCTACAACACCAGAAAAAGGTTTAGGCCTAAATATTCAGGTTTATGAATTTATGACATGCAGATATAATAATATGTTAACCATATATGTTTTCGATGCAAAGATTGATCTCCTTACAAATCACCACGAACTTTTGCTTTAGCAATTTCCTTTTTCAAAAGTAAGTAATGGTTAAAACTCTGTCAAAAGCTAATATAGCTACATCTTGAAAGGAAAAGGCAGCTGCAGCAACTATTTAAGGTGGTCGGGTTTGTTTTTCTTTGTAATCATGCTTTAAGATTGAGATATACAGAAAGCAAGATCTCGTCATACGGTCTCCTATTATTGGTTGGAACTCTAGTAATAAATGATAAAATACAACTATCTTATTAACAAACGCAGAAAACAGAAAACCCATCGAGAGTGGATTTCCTTGTCACCTATACAGCCTATGGATGAAAAACAGCAGTTTTAAGGGTTTGATTCTGTTTATCCACGAAGGAAGGATTATCACCTTCAACCAGAGTCTGTGGTACAATAAATCTTTTGTAATATGCCATTTAAAGGATAAATACCACACATTAACATTATGTACACATAGCACATATAATTATGCCACTACTAAGTTAACATGTAAGAAATAATATTCAACTTGTAGCTCAAAGCAACATCTGACTGCAATTTTAATGTTAATTCATTATTTATGTTTTTAGGCCAGCCATTTAAAATAGTCATGGTATGATATAAGGCAAATTCTATTCGAACGCAGAAATATGCTAAGTAGTCCACTATTTTACCAAAAAAGTACGAAGACGAAAATGTCGTGTTATATTTTTTTTTTCCATTTTTCTGTACACCTCGTAGCAGCGCAACATGGTTTCTTAGTGTACCTTGTAGTAGCGCTACGTGGTCTGTGAAGGACCACGAAGAGCTACTACGTGGTACTCCACGTAGAGCTGCTACGAGGTACACTGAAAAACCACGTAATTGCCTTATATAGGAGGATATTTTTGGTTTTTTTTAAAATTAGCGTGGGCTACTCAGCAAAATTGGGTGTTTACCAATTTTTCAAGTTTTAGAGGGTTACTAAACATATTCTTGGGTCTGAATAGAATTTGCCATAATATAAATTAGTAAACTATAGGTCTTGTCTAAACTAAGAATGGATATTTGTAAACCTACGCAGAATCTGCTCTGTTTGGTGGTTTGTTTCTGATAAGGTATCCACATAAGAGCAAGTCTCAAATAAAAGGAATCTTCCAAAAGTGATACTTAATTTGTTTGTGTGTCAATATGGGAGTAAGTCGAATAAAAAGAATCTTCCAAAACTGGAATTTTGTAAATCGTGAATCACGTAGAAAGAGCATCTATGTGAAAGAAGACAAATCAATTTGTATTATATTTAATCCAATTCTTGTTTAGACTATAATTTTATTTTCATAATAACTCTATTTTTTTATAGGACTATTTCCACACATTTCACAGTTTTATTGCTCTTTCCACACCGCATTACCATGAAAAATAATACTTAAAACATCCTAACTTCATGTTCTAATAATATAATTTTACATGAAATTGGAATAATAATCTGGACAGATTTTTGTAGTATTTTCTTGAAGAAATTATTTAACATTATATCACCCACTTTGGAATTGTAGTCATGTGATAACTAAGAAGAATGCTTGAATAAAGGGTGTTAATATATAGGACAAAAACTGCATGAGTGAAGGCTAATATACATTACTACAAGCCAAAAGATCCTACAGTTCTTAATTTATCATGGACAAGATGTCATAATCTGAAGTCTAACTCAACATCTTAGATATCAAAATAGCTTCTTTGGTTTACCTGAATATAGAGCAAATTATCTTTGGGATGACAATTTATTAAGTAATCTGTTATCCATTTGAGAGAATCTCGAGCATAATCTAACTGCTTAACTTTATCCATTTGATCACCATATTCCAAAATAGACCATGAAAGCACAGTAGCAGTAAAGGCCATAGGAAAATTAAATTTCATATGATCTCCAGCATCATACATTCCTTTTGACAAGTCGAGTCCGGCTTCACTACCGTCTTTTAGAGCTGAATCTCCCCTCCATGGGATCTTGTTACCAACTAATTTACCAGCTGGCAAAAAAATAGGTTAAAAATTAGAAAAAAAAAATGTCATGTTGAAGAATTTGAGGCAGTTAATTAATTATGCATTTGGTATGAAGCTACTTGAATTTATATAATGATCCAATTCAACAAAAAGCCCATTATAATATAAGACATAATTTACTATTGCAGGGACAGGGTATGGTAAGAAGAATCTTCAGCATGAATTCTTTTTTTTTAAAGGGTTTACTGATTCTTAACTACAGCACTGGTTCTTTTAGGCAAATCATTGAACTGGCACAATATGAAAATAAATATAAATTCACTAAAAGCTGATATCCTGTAGCAGTTACATAAATTTTGCATACAGCATAGACTGTAGCTAGTTGTTATGTTACACCTGCAAACAGGAGAGATTGTAGGGATGATATCTGAAAAAACAAGTGTCGTTCTTACTATAGAAACATCCAAAAGAAATCAAATCTCACTAGCAGGCCGTTTCTGCATAAAATTACGAAAATAATTTGGCGTTGTATTACATTAAATAGGTAGAGAACAAAAGATCCCAACTACATAATCCAAAAGTATTGGAGACAGTTACAAAATTGAAGTATTAACTACATTTACAAGTTAAGCGTTATTTTCAGCAATCAAAATAACTGTTTACTATGTTACAATTTTTTTATTGTTTTCAAGGCTCAATGAATGATCTTTAACATATATTGACTGCTAAACTCCCCAGAACAATTTGATTTGGGTTACTAAGTTTAAAGTCACTTGAATATGACATGATGATATTGACAGGTTGATAACGAATATGTTCATATACAACACGAGTAAAAAATAAATAATAGAAAGGATCTTCATCCAAAGCCGGTCAATATATACTGACAAACTGCTTGTGTTAATCAACCAGACATAATTTTGTAGTGGTAGTAATGCATGAAATGGACATTACCACAAACCGAAATAAAAGAGAAGTTTGACTTATAAATTGTGTATTATTCTTCATACATGAAATGAATTGCAGTGAGATATATTACTATGCAACAAACTGCATAATCACATGTTCTTTCTGTCCCCAGCTAATCCAAACTATACAATAGCATGAAGCATTGTATATTTGAAATTTTAATATTGAAATTAGCATCAGTATTTTCATTGAGAAACAACATCAAAGTTCATCAAATGAATCTTTTGCCCATAAGTTTCAGAAATAAACACAAGATATATTTATCAGAAAATTAAGTCAGATAACAGAAGCCAATTAATCAAGATAGAAAAACAATGGAGTGATCAGGATTAAGCACAGCTACTGGCATGCGATGTAAGAAATAAAAAATTATTCAAAATATGGAATCAGAAACACACACACCACCCCCCCCCCCCCCCCCCCCAATGAGCTACGTTATTCGTTCGAATTAATCTATCAAAATCCGGAATATATTTTGCGAAATATTGTAACTTACATTTCTGCACATCAAAAAACTGGAGAGCGACGCCAAGTGCGTCGGCGTACTTCGCGGTAACCGTGCCAGGAGGTCCGGGCACCGGACCGAGGCCATTATGGTCGTGCTTGACCTTGAATATGATCACAACAGCAGCAACCACAAGCGCCATCACGACGAGTGCGACGCAGCAACCGACGCAACAGCCTTTGCCTCTGGATTGCCCCATTTCGGGTTTTGGATTGTGATATCGAGCGCGGGATCTGATTCGCTTTGGCGAAACAGATCTAGCGAGCATTGTTCTCGTAACCATCTGTTTCCTTGTATTTAGGTTTGCTAATTTATAGCAAGGGTCCGTTCGTAATTTTGATTATTAATCAAAATAAATGTGATATGTAGTTGATGAAATTAATATCATATAACTAATAATTGATGCCAACCCATTTCCATCAATCAGATGGTAAGTATAAGCTCTCTTACCTTTAAAAGAGAATGTGTTTAGCATTGCTCTTTAACCAATGTCATGTCTTTATCCTTATTTGTAATTGTTTTTGAGTATCCAATATGCATCGTGAATACAGATGGCTATTGGATAGCGGAAAATGATTTTAAAAAACAAGTTTATTTTTAAAGGTAATTCTATTTAAACCCACTGTTTTGCTGAATTCATCCAACAACACAGAAAAAAAAGGAGAAATCCAACGTTTTGCTGAGTTCACCCGTGTATTATTATTAATTTTTTTATTTTATTTTTTAACCTTACTTGGTAGGAGTTCTACGTGGTGTCCTAAAGGCACCTCGTAGAACCTCTATAAGGAGTCATTAAGGCACCTCGTAGAGCTCCTATGAGGTGCTCTAAAGGCACTTCGTAAAGCCCCTATGAGATGCCCTAATTAAAGACACTTCGTAGGTGCACTACGATGTATATGTTGAAATTGGAAAAAATATATAGCAAAGCAATGACAGTTTGGTCATTGATTTTTCTAGGTGGACTCAGTAAAATCGTGGGATGAAATAGAATTTGCTTATTTTTAATCCTAGATCAAAGGATGATTCAGTTATGTAATAGGGTTTGAAGTACAATTTTTTATTTTTTGTTGCATTCTGAACCAATAATTTTCCTTTATAACGTTAACTCTTTCTCGGTTACACATTCGTCGTTATCAATAATATTTTGGATTTTAGATAGATACAGTAATAGGTCTATTCATTTTCATCTATTGCTATTTTGAATTGAGGTAATTTCTACTTGTATATTTGTTTTAATTTCTATTAGTGTTAGACCAAAAAATGACTCTAACACCCAATTGACAAGATTTTGTAGAAAATAATGAAGAAATATAAATTAAAAATAAGAAAAAGCAATCAAACACACGAGATTTATGGTGGCTTGGCATTACGTCCACTTTTTAATCATTCAGTTCAGTAGAGAATTACAATTACAAGGTTTTGAATCACTCAAACACTCGTATATAATAGATTTCCTCGCCAATCTATGGAATTATATCTGAAAAGGATGGTTCTAAGTGTGGGTCGAACTGTGATGGTGGTAGAATATGGGTGTTCAAGCATTCAAGTGGTAAAAAAGATCCCTTTCTCTTATGTGAGTCGGGTATATAAATAGGTTTGGATACCAGAGAAAGCGGGAACGATTATGGGACATGTGGTGGCCGACCCACAAAAGTAGGTGATAGTGGTGCGTATGGGCAGCAGTTCCAAGTAATCATGGGAATGGAGATCGAATCAGGTCGAATCTATTCGACCGAATCCCCTTCCTTCTTTCCATTCGACCCAACGTCTTCCTCTCTCCATTCGATCTGGAGCCACAATATCCAGCTCGACCCGAACTTCTGAAACCTGTTCGACTCGATGCCCTTTAGCCAATTCGACCAGATTTCTGGCCCTTGAATGCACATAACTCTTGATCTCTTATAAATGTATTTACAATAGTTTGGACTTTGTGTGGCCTAGTTATAAAGTAGGCCAACATTTTGCTCTCTAAAGTACGTCTTATCGAAGATGAGGCGCACTTTGAAATCAGTGTGCCCTCCTTTCTTGAATAGTTACGGTTAACAGTCGTGTTCTTTCATAAAGTTGTGTTCCTTGATTCTCTGCATTAATAATCCAGGATCATCTTAGTTGCGTTCAATAATCCAGGATCTCCGATTGGAAAGCAAGCAGATTTTTAGGTAATTCTCCATTCTTTATGGAGTATGTAGATTTGAATTATATGCTCGCATCTTTGTTAACTGTTGGCCATGTGTGTGAACGGTCCCGAACAAATTCCGTTGGTCCTCAAAATTTGATCAATCTACATGATGTGAAATTGCAAATCATGAATTAATTATCGTGAACATATTTTATTTCTAGAAACGGCTTAGCATTCTTTCGGGTAAATAGTTCAGATCAGTTTCGATTAGGTATTCCAGCATGGCAGTCGGGTCGGGTCGAGTTTATTCGACCCGTGGACCGTTCGACCCAATGATCCCCGAATTTCTACTTTTGTCTAAAAAAGGCCAGGTCAGCCTGTCACTTCGGAAGGAACACGAACGGTCCTTTTACGTGGTATATAATCCACCATATAATCTTCTTTCATTTTACTTTACAATTTTCGAACCGCCTTCATTTCGCAAACTCTAGGCTTCAAGCCCCACGAATTCTTCAGGATTTTCAAATTTAATTTGTAGGTGGGTGGCGAGATTACTTATTTCAAGCTTTCAATTCCAATTCACGATTGAATTTGGTTCATAAGCTTATCGAATCCGTTTACTTGCTATTGCAGTGCCGATACTTTGAGATCCAGAGCCTTCACCATCGACGGCGACGTCGACATCGTAACTGGTGGCGCTTCTTGTGCCCCTGGTCTTTCAACGATGCTTGAAGCATCGGCTGGTGTAACAACCTGCTATTTTTAATGATTTAAATCAAATTTTATTTTGAAAACATTATGCAATTTCTTGTAACGGGAATTTGTAATTTGAAATACGTACAGTGAGATGTAGCAACTGTAAAAATTTCATCGAAAAATTTGAATGTTTGTCGATCGCGCATTTTTCAGGGCAAAGCTGCGCGTATCAATTCAAAATTTAACGATTTTAAAATTTCTTCAAAACCAGTTCGGACAAACACGAAAAATATTCTATTCGTTGTCACGAATCCGACGGCGAAATTCGTTTCGTGAAAATCGGACGTTTTGACCTCCGTTTTCCGTCCGCATTTTTACGTCAAAGGGGTCCGTAACGCGCTTTTGAACGGAGCATCCTGACACTGCAAATTATACACCGTTGTGTCCGTCTCGTCGAGCTGATTACCAAAATATATTTATTTGTCAGTTTCGGTGCTCGGTTCGCGCTGAAACTGCGAAAAGGCTTGCGCAGTTCATTTTTGAAACGGTGACATTTGAGTTTGATGTGTCCCTTTTACGATTCTACATATTTTTTTAGCTGTTTTGGGTCTGCAAACCTGAGTTGTAACTTTCACGGTGCACTTGAATGTCAAAATTTGTGAAGAGGCATGTCATATAAGGCATGCATGTTTCCTTTCTAAAGTGCCATTCATTTCCTTTATTTTATTTTTCAAAACCAACGTCTATTCTTCTTATTCTAATTCTAACGCATGCATGGTGTACATTACAATTCTTATGTCATTTAACCATGCCATGCGTTAGTCTTCCATGCAACATTCCATTTTCCATTCCAAAAGCATGCGTTCACTTTATTTTCTAAAGCTTAATTTTTTTTTTTTTCAACTATTGATACGCATGCACATTTCTTTTGTTCTCCATCCATGCTTTAGTTCTTTTCCTTTATTAACACAACTATTGAAATGCATGCACGTTTCGTATATTCAACTAATGAAATGATAACAGTCTTCAATCGTATGCAAACAGTTTTCATCCGTTCACTTCCCAATCTTTGATGTTTCCTTTATTTCAAATATCGTCCGTTCACCTTTTCAAATGATGGATCCTAATAAAGTGCAACTTCTTTTGTTCCACGCTTTACCATTCCAACGTTGGCCGCATAAATTTTAACCGTTGCGCACCATTATATTTCTTCCCCATTTTTTCTTGCAGTTCGCCATTATTTTTATCTCTTCCCATCTCTTTTTTTTTTCCTTCTGCCTTGAATTGCTTCCCCATACCTTTCGAAAAAAAAAGAAAAGAAAAAAAAAGGGATGATGAAAATTTCCAACAAAATAGCATAAAGCTATCCGGTTCAAAACCTGCATGCATGCGCAAGCCTGCTCCTGCTCCATGGTTTCATTTTTCCGAAGCTTTGTCATAAAAAAAAAACAGTCTATTGTGAGTTGGCTCTTGCTCTAATATAGCTACCACGGTCCGAGATTTATCGCTTTTGGATGTACGTTACCATCGTGGTTTGATTCTTGAGTTCTCTTCCATCGTCATTTGCATTTCCTTTGATCATGCCTTTACCGTCTTCGTTCAATGCCAATAAATGTGAGTTTATCTCACACCTGACTTACATTTTTCATGGATGTTAGATCAATAATGAACTGTTATATGAAATGTATAGGTTGCTAGTAGAAATTGTTTGATTTGATATGTATGCACATTTCATATGCAACACGATATATTCATATGACACGTACTTGCACTGATGATATATGTTGTGATTGATACTACGTGATTGTTGTTGTGATTGTTGATACCCTAGTTTTAGGAAAATCACTAAGGGTTGAAATGATACATATCCGAACGAACATTAGAATAGGGAAAAATCGTTATAGGTTGAAATGATATATCTGAACGATTTTATTGAATTTGGGATTGCGGGTTGAAATGATAGACCCGTAGAAATTTTATAAATTGCGGGTTGAAATGATAAATATCCGTATCACTTGACCATAGGGTAGAAAACTATATACGGGCACCGTCGGTCATGCTTTCGAAGTAAAATGAGTTTTATTTTAAAATATTTACTTAAGACTTTATATATTTATATTTATATTTTATTTAAATATAAATTATTTTATATATTTTAAATTATGTGTTTTAAAATGATTTATTTGTAAATAGGGATTTAAATGTTTATTTAAGATTTTACTTATAAATTTATTTATGTTAAACCATATAATTTATTCCTATAAGTATTTTGACCTTTTTATATTATTGTAAATATTTCTTTAAATCTATTTTTATATTATTTTAAACTTATATATGTTTATAATCTATTTCTAATTTATTTTAGAATTTTATAAACTTATATATATACATATATCTATTTTCAAAATTAATTTTCTTATATATATATTTCATAAACTTTAATGAAGTCAAGATGGATAGGTTAGATTTCGCGATTTAAATTCGAAGTTTAAAGATGTAAATTTATATAACGATGTTTGAATAATGAATGAACTCATATTATGTTATGAATTGGAACCGATACGAATTTTAGTAGAGATGAACTTGAATTGATAAAATTAAGAAATTGAATTTGATTTGGTTTAAATTACGAACCTTGATAAGAAATGAATGTGAATTGGGTAAATTGATTTATTTTAATTTATAATCGATATGAATTGAATTCAAGTTTTAATTGATTAAACATGAATTGGAATATATATATAGATGTTATATGCGAAATTGGTTTTTATATTGTTTGGTTTGAATTAAGAATTTTGTTAAAATGATGCATAAGAATGGTTTTAAATAGTAATTCGTTTGAATGGAAATATAAGATTTTGATTCAAAAAATGTAGAAGT
Source organism: Allium sativum (assembly GCA_030737875.1). NCBI lineage: Eukaryota > Viridiplantae > Streptophyta > Magnoliopsida > Asparagales > Amaryllidaceae > Allium > Allium sativum. The sequence continues at coordinate 468,624,377 of CM060910.1, forward strand.
AACAATTTTGAACTATATGACTTGAATGATAAAGTATGATAAAATTTGTTTAAATTGAAATGTAATTTTGACTTGAATCGTATATTCGAATTCGAACCAAATGTCGGATTTAAATGAATCGAATTGAAACGATTCCTTGTGAAGGAAAATTTCGAATCACTTGAATGGTTTCAAACTTGAATTTTTGCGAATATAAGCCGAACCAAAATTATAATTGAAGTTAAAGGTTTTGATATCAATTTAAACGGAAATTGAGATATTTAAGGTATAACTTAAATATAAGTCGATTTGGGTTTTGAAAGTTGTTATGCGATTTTTGTCGAAAAAACTTATATAAAATCGAAGTTAAATAGTATAGTATTTTCTTATACTATATTTTGAAATCTTTTTATATGGTTTTAAATCGATTTGATTTGAGCGATTCTCGTGAGATGTTTTTGAAAGTTAATATAATCGAAGTTAGATATTTAAGTTGGCTTCAAATTCGAATATGAGATTTTGTATAAACTATTTTATAAAGTGATTTAGAAAATAATGACCACGGTGTGAAAAATGTAAACGATTGGTTGTTAAAGAGACCGGGATCGGCTATTGTCATACTCTCTGCCAATACCGAAAACCACTTTGACAACTGTGTACGCGGTGGAGTTCCAGAATAAAGGGGATGATTTGGCGAACGACTCTATTTTGTATTTTCATATTAATTACGAGACCCTGACTACCTTGAGTCAGCTTGATGTGGCTAAAACAGGAGCTACGCACGGACCAATTGAGGTCATACCTCTTATCGAGCACACTTCTTCGATATTATTCTATTACGGTTGAGATTCGATTTGGGCCCTTTTGATTTTGGGAGTGTGTATCGAGGTGGGCGGTAGTTGCGGCTATGCGTTACCACCAGTCCGGCTCTGCAAACGGTGAATCCACCCTGGCATTCCTTGCGTGCCTTGTCACATGCCTTATACGAGCCCATTACGATTTTGTTTTGTACTGTCTTATATGGAGTGCCCTCTGATCAACCTCCAGTTTACGGAGGAATTACGGTACTGTATATACTATGGGAATATATAAACGGTGTAAGGGTAATCATGGTAATCCCGCTTACGCTATTTTGATATTTTTATTTTACTGATAGACACTATTGTATATAGCGTATTATATTATATAGTATTAGTTTGACGGATCCTTAGAGGATGGTGATCCTAAACATCCTTTAAGTTACTGTTTGCATTTCATCGAACATTTCATTTGAATTGATTTACTTCCACGAGAATGTTAGTCCTGATCCGAGTTGTTTTGTTTTGCATTATTGCTCGGGTCAGATCGATTATCACAGCTTTCGAGATCCACTCTTGGAGTTTGAAGATTATTGGGTTTTCTCATTTATATCTACCTGTTCAGTTATCTTTGTCATTCTGTTTCAGATTGTTATCAGTTATTTATTGTATTAGACTTCCGCTGAATTATTTATGTAAACTCTGATGTAAAGCTTCATGAACTACTATTGTATTTTAATTTTTCCGCTGTGAGATATTATATTGCTTTGTACCTGTGTCTGTGATCTGTGATTTGTTCTATTTACCTCAGAAGCTAATAACAATCTGTTATTTTGGACGTTTCGAGTTGGCATATTTTGTCAATTCGGCACGGTCAAAATGGCGGGTCGTTACAAGTGGTATCAGAGCTTTGGTTTTATCAAAGCTTTAGCCTATGGGGTAAATGCTCATTAGAGATAGGGTAGTGATACCCTAGAGTGAGTGGAATCAGTCGCAGAGTTCTTCTTGAGAGAGAGCGTATTTTGAAAGTATAAATGGTTTTAAAATGATTTTAATAAATATTTTTGGATATAAAATTTTTGTTTAATATTTAAATCTTTTTCTGATATTCCCTTCCATTTGAATCTATCTTCGCTCGTAGATCCTCTTTGATTAGGTTCTTTCGTTCGTTCAGCTTTTAAATCGAATTCTATAAATTATCCTTGACAGGGTAAGAAGTAGAACGAGAGTATAAATCTTCTGGAGATCCTTCCTTATTAAATGTTGGCCTAAAATAATTGTTTTAAAGATATTATAATATAAGTTTTCTTGGTGCAATATTGAAATTTGATATGTATATTTGTGAAGAACATTATGTTTTGGTAAAACCAATATTTCGAAAGATTTTATGTTCATGCTTTAAGTTTGTGCATATATATACTTTGGATAAGTTTTAAAGATGTACTCTTTGTAAGAAATTAAGTTTATCTTGATTGAATAATATAGTTACGTATTTGATTCAATAAAAAATATTGTTTGTATGTTTATTATGGATTATTGTTGAATTTTATTAAATAAACGAGTGAGGAGAGATATAATTTTTCCTTACTTATTTTTAATGATTTGAAATATATAATTCGAAAATTTTGGTATATATTCTATTTAAATATAAAAAGATGTTTTGAGTACTTATTTGACGTTAAAGTTGGCCAATCGAATACCTAGTGATTTGGGTATACGTCTGATCAACGTATATGATAAATCATATATGTATTAGATAGATATAGAGTCACACTCTAGTCGCTTGAAAATGATTTTGGTGATGACTGCAGCATCATCGATATCTATTTTCGGGTTTCGAAAGTGGGATAGATATATATCGCCAGTCGAGACGTCAAATAAATACTTAAAACTGTATTGAAATATTCGAAAATATTTTAACTTTTGATTTATATATATTTCAAAATTTTATATATATATATATACATGTATGATAATAAATATGAATCATTTGTTTAAATGTATTAATTATTCAATTGCTAGTTCTCGGCCTCGTTCCTTTTCGGGGACGAAAAGTTTTGAGTAGGGGAGATTGTAACAACCTGCTATTTTTAATGATTTAAATCAAATTTTATTTTGAAAACATTATGCAATTTCTTGTAACGGGAATTTGTAATTTGAAATACGTACAGTGAGATGTAGCAACTGTAAAAATTTCATCGAAAAATTTGAATGTTTGTCGATCGCGCATTTTTCAGGGCAAAGCTGCGCGTATCAATTCAAAATTTAACGATTTTAAAATTTCTTCAAAACCAGTTCGGACAAACACGAAAAATATTCTATTCGTTGTCACGAATCCGACGGCGAAATTCGTTTCGTGAAAATCGGACGTTTTGACCTCCGTTTTCCGTCCGCATTTTTACGTCAAAGGGGTCCGTAACGCGCTTTTGAACGGAGCATCCTGACACTGCAAATTATACACCGTTGTGTCCGTCTCGTCGAGCTGATTACCAAAATATATTTATTTGTCAGTTTCGGTGCTCGGTTCGCGCTGAAACTGCGAAAAGGCTTGCGCAGTTCATTTTTGAAACGGTGACATTTGAGTTTGATGTGTCCCTTTTACGATTCTACATATTTTTTTAGCTGTTTTGGGTCTGCAAACCTGAGTTGTAACTTTCACGGTGCACTTGAATGTCAAAATTTGTGAAGAGGCATGTCATATAAGGCATGCATGTTTCCTTTCTAAAGTGCCATTCATTTCCTTTATTTTATTTTTCAAAACCAACGTCTATTCTTCTTATTCTAATTCTAACGCATGCATGGTGTACATTACAATTCTTATGTCATTTAACCATGCCATGCGTTAGTCTTCCATGCAACATTCCATTTTCCATTCCAAAAGCATGCGTTCACTTTATTTTCTAAAGCTTAATTTTTTTTTTTTTTCAACTATTGATACGCATGCACATTTCTTTTGTTCTCCATCCATGCTTTAGTTCTTTTCCTTTATTAACACAACTATTGAAATGCATGCACGTTTCGTATATTCAACTAATGAAATGATAACAGTCTTCAATCGTATGCAAACAGTTTTCATCCGTTCACTTCCCAATCTTTGATGTTTCCTTTATTTCAAATATCGTCCGTTCACCTTTTCAAATGATGGATCCTAATAAAGTGCAACTTCTTTTGTTCCACGCTTTACCATTCCAACGTTGGCCGCATAAATTTTAACCGTTGCGCACCATTATATTTCTTCCCCATTTTTTCTTGCAGTTCGCCATTATTTTTATCTCTTCCCATCTCTTTTTTTTTTCCTTCTGCCTTGAATTGCTTCCCCATACCTTTCGAAAAAAAAAGAAAAGAAAAAAAAAAGGATGATGAAAATTTCCAACAAAATAGCATAAAGCTATCCGGTTCAAAACCTGCATGCATGCGCAAGCCTGCTCCTGCTCCATGGTTTCATTTTTCCGAAGCTTTGTCATAAAAAAAAAACAGTCTATTGTGAGTTGGCTCTTGCTCTAATATAGCTACCACGGTCCGAGATTTATCGCTTTTGGATGTACGTTACCATCGTGGTTTGATTCTTGAGTTCTCTTCCATCGTCATTTGCATTTCCTTTGATCATGCCTTTACCGTCTTCGTTCAATGCCAATAAATGTGAGTTTATCTCACACCTGACTTACATTTTTCATGGATGTTAGATCAATAATGAACTGTTATATGAAATGTATAGGTTGCTAGTAGAAATTGTTTGATTTGATATGTATGCACATTTCATATGCAACACGATATATTCATATGACACGTACTTGCACTGATGATATATGTTGTGATTGATACTACGTGATTGTTGTTGTGATTGTTGATACCCTAGTTTTAGGAAAATCACTAAGGGTTGAAATGATACATATCCGAACGAACATTAGAATAGGGAAAAATCGTTATAGGTTGAAATGATATATCTGAACGATTTTATTGAATTTGGGATTGCGGGTTGAAATGATAGACCCGTAGAAATTTTATAAATTGCGGGTTGAAATGATAAATATCCGTATCACTTGACCATAGGGTAGAAAACTATATACGGGCACCGTCGGTCATGCTTTCGAAGTAAAATGAGTTTTATTTTAAAATATTTACTTAAGACTTTATATATTTATATTTATATTTTATTTAAATATAAATTATTTTATATATTTTAAATTATGTGTTTTAAAATGATTTATTTGTAAATAGGGATTTAAATGTTTATTTAAGATTTTACTTATAAATTTATTTATGTTAAACCATATAATTTATTCCTATAAGTATTTTGACCTTTTTATATTATTGTAAATATTTCTTTAAATCTATTTTTATATTATTTTAAACTTATATATGTTTATAATCTATTTCTAATTTATTTTAGAATTTTATAAACTTATATATATACATATATCTATTTTCAAAATTAATTTTCTTATATATATATTTCATAAACTTTAATGAAGTCAAGATGGATAGGTTAGATTTCGCGATTTAAATTCGAAGTTTAAAGATGTAAATTTATATAACGATGTTTGAATAATGAATGAACTCATATTATGTTATGAATTGGAACCGATACGAATTTTAGTAGAGATGAACTTGAATTGATAAAATTAAGAAATTGAATTTGATTTGGTTTAAATTACGAACCTTGATAAGAAATGAATGTGAATTGGGTAAATTGATTTATTTTAATTTATAATCGATATGAATTGAATTCAAGTTTTAATTGATTAAACATGAATTGGAATATATATATAGATGTTATATGCGAAATTGGTTTTTATATTGTTTGGTTTGAATTAAGAATTTTGTTAAAATGATGCATAAGAATGGTTTTAAATAGTAATTCGTTTGAATGGAAATATAAGATTTTGATTCAAAAAATGTAGAAGTAACAATTTTGAACTATATGACTTGAATGATAAAGTATGATAAAATTTGTTTAAATTGAAATGTAATTTTGACTTGAATCGTATATTCGAATTCGAACCAAATGTCGGATTTAAATGAATCGAATTGAAACGATTCCTTGTGAAGGAAAATTTCGAATCACTTGAATGGTTTCAAACTTGAATTTTTGCGAATATAAGCCGAACCAAAATTATAATTGAAGTTAAAGGTTTTGATATCAATTTAAACGGAAATTGAGATATTTAAGGTATAACTTAAATATAAGTCGATTTGGGTTTTGAAAGTTGTTATGCGATTTTTGTCGAAAAAACTTATATAAAATCGAAGTTAAATAGTATAGTATTTTCTTATACTATATTTTGAAATCTTTTTATATGGTTTTAAATCGATTTGATTTGAGCGATTCTCGTGAGATGTTTTTGAAAGTTAATATAATCGAAGTTAGATATTTAAGTTGGCTTCAAATTCGAATATGAGATTTTGTATAAACTATTTTATAAAGTGATTTAGAAAATAATGACCACGGTGTGAAAAATGTAAACGATTGGTTGTTAAAGAGACCGGGATCGGCTATTGTCATACTCTCTGCCAATACCGAAAACCACTTTGACAACTGTGTACGCGGTGGAGTTCCAGAATAAAGGGGATGATTTGGCGAACGACTCTATTTTGTATTTTCATATTAATTACGAGACCCTGACTACCTTGAGTCAGCTTGATGTGGCTAAAACAGGAGCTACGCACGGACCAATTGAGGTCATACCTCTTATCGAGCACACTTCTTCGATATTATTCTATTACGGTTGAGATTCGATTTGGGCCCTTTTGATTTTGGGAGTGTGTATCGAGGTGGGCGGTAGTTGCGGCTATGCGTTACCACCAGTCCGGCTCTGCAAACGGTGAATCCACCCTGGCATTCCTTGCGTGCCTTGTCACATGCCTTATACGAGCCCATTACGATTTTGTTTTGTACTGTCTTATATGGAGTGCCCTCTGATCAACCTCCAGTTTACGGAGGAATTACGGTACTGTATATACTATGGGAATATATAAACGGTGTAAGGGTAATCATGGTAATCCCGCTTACGCTATTTTGATATTTTTATTTTACTGATAGACACTATTGTATATAGCGTATTATATTATATAGTATTAGTTTGACGGATCCTTAGAGGATGGTGATCCTAAACATCCTTTAAGTTACTGTTTGCATTTCATCGAACATTTCATTTGAATTGATTTACTTCCACGAGAATGTTAGTCCTGATCCGAGTTGTTTTGTTTTGCATTATTGCTCGGGTCAGATCGATTATCACAGCTTTCGAGATCCACTCTTGGAGTTTGAAGATTATTGGGTTTTCTCATTTATATCTACCTGTTCAGTTATCTTTGTCATTCTGTTTCAGATTGTTATCAGTTATTTATTGTATTAGACTTCCGCTGAATTATTTATGTAAACTCTGATGTAAAGCTTCATGAACTACTATTGTATTTTAATTTTTCCGCTGTGAGATATTATATTGCTTTGTACCTGTGTCTGTGATCTGTGATTTGTTCTATTTACCTCAGAAGCTAATAACAATCTGTTATTTTGGACGTTTCGAGTTGGCATATTTTGTCAATTCGGCACGGTCAAAATGGCGGGTCGTTACAGCTGGTGTCTCGGTTCGTCGTGTTGATACGATGAGGGAAGTGAGAGAAGGCAACAAGACTCGAAATTTTGGAGGGAGAACGAAGGAACTTAACTGGATATGGATCGCACCAATGGTTGGGAAAAGTGGTTTAGAGAATGGTAAATTTTACTAACATCGTGGGGTCGGGTCGAACCATTTCGACCCGAATCATCATCTCGACCCAGAGCACCATTTCGACCCGAAACTTCGATTCGGGAGTGTTGGATCCATCCCTTATGTCACTAACGCATACTATATATACTCTTGCATATTATCAAATTTCGCAAACGCGAGGACTATGACAACTTAAATTCACCGTATATGCATGTGTATGACTTGACTGAAGCTAATCACAGTTCATGATTCTACAAACAGTTAGGATAGAGCCTCTTTAAAGTACAGACTCCAAAAATGCATAACAAACTTGCCTATCAATTCCGGAGCTTAGAACATAAACTTCTTCAACATTGTGATGAGAGTTTAACAATTGCATGTCTTTACTACTTCTTTTATGCTTACTATACTTGCACTACACGCACTGGCACATGCACACATGGCACATGCACACATGTCGGGCTTAGGCTACTTAACTCTAATTCGTAATGTTTCTTCAATAGTACAGCTAATATGTCTCGAAGGTATCCAACTAGATACTCAGAATCCGAGAAAGGCAAAGCTTTGGAATCATCATCCAATCTTGACATTTTTCTATCGAGTCCTGAGCCTTCACGCAGTCCGGATTCTAAATTTAAAATTGATCTCCATGAAGATATAGAATCCACCGAATCAGACACTTATGTTGATGAATAATAGGATGGGAGAGTAAGAAATAATCGACATCCTGGCGAATTCAACGACGCTATTGTCTTAGATGAGCCAAAAGATTCTTGGGTTTCAACGTCCGAAGAAGCCAGATTGAGACGAATATGTTTAAAACATGAAATATCTTGGGACGAGGTCAGAGTTGCATCCAACATTTTAGACAGACCTCACAATCCGCCGGAGGGGTATATGGCAATAAACAGGTTAATGTGTTCAGTCGAAGCTATTCCTCCATTCCCTCCTTTCGACGTCGATTTTCTAAGACGACGGAGGATAGATCCTATGCAACTCCAACCAACAACCTACTCATACCTATACACATTATACTAGCGAATATGGAGGTTCTTGGCCTCGATGAGCACTATACTTTCGCAGTTGGAGGGTTTTGCAATCGACCAAAGGATCGAGAGAAAAGAAAGGAGGAAGGATCGATCATAGAGTTCGTTCGTTTTAATTTGAGGCAGCTGTGGAAAATTGACCACGTTGAGAAATAGTTTAGGGTTTGACTGTAAAGGGGTATTTATATAGGTGGCCAGTTAATTTAATATTATTAAACTAAATTTAGCGGTGAAGTAACGTGCAAAAACACTTACATACGATCTCCGTTTGGGATGAAATTTGAAATCCTAGCATAAAACAATATTCCGGACACTGTGGAACAAGTTTCGCCAAATTCCGAGATCGTTTGTGAAAATTCCTTTATAACTTCACAACGTTTATCAACATGCTTTTGAATTGCATACGATCACAAAATAAATCCAAATAACTTAAAAACTGAAAAACTACAATTATAAATCATTATGAATTTAAAAAAAATCATCGAAACGGAGTTCGTTAGATAATCAGTTATTCTTAATTCTATATTCAATCGACAAAATGATTAAATAAAAACCGAGGCGTTTGTGGCTACCGTTGTCACATACAACATCCGAATGTCACAAAATTTGGCTCCGTACAATAATTTAACATTATGGTTCCAATGAAACTAATTTCATCGAAAACCGAGACCGTTTGCAAAATGGCAATTCTTAAGGCTTATAGTAATATAAATAAAATATTATTAAATTCCAAAACAAATTAGTTAAATAAAATTAAATTATTATTATCGTAAGTATTCAAATCGAATATCATATAGTTTCAAATATAACCTAATATGGATTATATAACTCAATATCAACATTCTGAGTTAAACAATATATATATATATATATATATATAAAAACCCTTAAATTATTAAATAAACGTCATCGTTTATTAACGATTCCCATAGCGATTATTTTAAAATTTGATTTGGACATAACTAACAATCTATAATATGAAATCTGGATTTTTCTCTTTCATTAGAAAATTATAATCAACTAGATTCAAACATTTCTTATTTCACGGAATTCCGACTTAAAATGGAATACGTATATTCAATTAAAGTTCAAAACTCAATATTACGAACTACCGCGCCATTTCGAGCTCGATTTTAATTAAATATAAATTTAACGTTCAAACTTCATTTTAAATAAACGAATTCAATATTAAATCCATTAATATTCTAAATATAATATTTAAAATAGATTTAAATATTTAAATTCAAGTGACTGAAAAATCTGGGTCGTTACATTCTTCCCCCCTTAAAAGAATTTCGTCCCAGAAATTGCTAAGGTTAGAAAAATGTTACAACCCATTATTTTAAAATACAATTTATTTTAAATTACGAACCAACTCTTTATTATCAATATAAATTTTCAAAAATATAAAAAAAATTCTTACACTTTTAATTCCCAAAAAAATTCAGCAGAGTCTCCCCTGTACGGAGGGACTTCTGCAATATCGTAGGAACAAATAATATACATACATCGACCCATATGGTCGAAAAAATATATTCAAAAACTAAAAATTTATATTTTCACGTAGGTGTAGCTTTTACGAGCGCTATTGAGCATACTTACTCAATTTACCGAGATCTACGCAACCAAACTTAATCCTTATAGCCTTCTAGTACCTGTACTTAACTTAATTTAACATGTAAGTAACAATTACATGAAAGTTTAATTAATTCTTCATTGATTAATAAGCATAACCATATCAATTTCCAAGATCAAACCTGTAACATTCATTTGCCACACAGGATTAAATTATTCAGTTTTAATTCATATGCAATTCCATTCAAATTTTATTATACTGGAGTTTAGTTTCCAATTCATTCAACTCTTATTAAACCACTGATGAATTATACTCAACCAATCTAGCAAACAAGCAACAATCAATCAACAACCAATACACAACCAACTTAATCAAATCAATTGGATTTATATTCAATATTTATATTTACTTTGGTTTAACATATTTAAACATCAATCGATTAATAACCGAATGATTTCTATTTAATTATATATTCATTCAATTTCCCAAATTCCAAATCTATTTCATTCAATTTCAATATCATTCTTAATTTAATTTCACTTAAATAAATTAAGTTCCCATCCAAATCTAATTAACAACTGAATTTTTCTAACCAAATTCTGATTCATTCAAACTTATATTAAAATTCTTATTCACAAACTCTATTCATGAAATTTCATCTGGTTATATTAAACCATTTACAATCCCATTTGAATTTCATTCAAATTAATCAAACAAACACAAATCTTAATAATTTCGTAAAATTAATTTCTTTTCTATACAAAAATATAATTTGGGTAAAATTAATTCATTTACCCTCTTTACAAAACAGAATTGTATCCATTGTCAGTTCAAAATCGAACCGATCAGATAACACAATACAAAATATTTGTATATAAAATTTACAAATATGCTCTCATATATATACACTCAACTCAATCTAGGGACCCCATCTTTATCGATTTACGCCACAGAGCCAAGGTTAATACTAAATCTTATGCTCTAGTACCACTATAACAACCCGGTGGGAATTTGACGCCAGAATTCCGACAATAATACACAATCCCGTATTACTTGCCAAAACTCAAGTACTGAAAACAACAGATAGTTATTAGAAAGAATTTAGAGGGTGAGATAAGAAATAAATAAATATTAGAATAAAAGAAAAAGAAGCAACACAACACAGAGTCTCACATCGCAGCAAAACAAAATATGATAAAGAAATAAATTTTATTGAGAGCTTGAAAAAAATACTTACAATCATCATAGTACATCAACACATTTGGACAGTTATAATAACCTGTCCTCATATACAACACACGGCGGAAAAATATTATATAATATCATACGCCTGAACCCGTCTAGCTCGTCTCTTCATAGCATCCGATAACTTGAACCTGTAAAACTTGGTCTAACTCAAGCATTACAAACGCCGGATCAGTCTGGTGAACCAGAGTGAGAAACCCACTAAGTTTATAAGAAACATCCAACTTGATTTTAAAGTTAACAAATCTTTTCTGAAAGAAAAGGATAATCGTAAGACCGATCCACACATAAACATGGATGGTTTTTACCTTATGATAACCTTAAATATTTCTGAAATCATATCTTGTTCTGATATTATAATAGTGTCTAAATACAAATAAATAACAATCTAGTGGAACGCTTACATCTCACGCTCCACATACATAATATACAATTAAAACCACATGCTCTTATTGGAGAATGGATTCCAATTGGCAAGGTATGGGAACACCTTCCGACAGTGTATCTCTAGAGAGGAATACACCAAGGTTCAACAAGAACATCTTACAACCCAGGCTAATCATGACCGGCCATTCATTTCGCTTGAATGTTCTAATGTATTATCACCTTACGGCTTTATGTCGCGACCAACGTAATTCCCGAGAGATACATAAATGAAAAGAAGTACCAAATATGAATATTCTCTAGATGGTGATAATACACCCTAATTGGGAGCGACCCACTTAGCCATGCGACCTACCCGATTTTTACCATTTCCCGATTGATGAGGCTTGAGGTTTTGATTAGCTTTTCAGAACATCTAGCCACCATTCTCTTTAAATGCCACATCGTCAGATCCACCAGAAAAACACTAATTGAAGTCCCCAAAAATACTCTAGTCATTAAGCCAAGAGAATGTCCATTCTCCACCACCAACTATGGTACATTTGAAGAAATCAACGTACGCTATCCCTTTGGAAATACTCTGTCAGAACCCATCCATACAAGTCATCCAGGACCAGGATGAACGAAGGCACCCTCCGACCACATTGTAGGTATCACCCTAATGATCAATAGCGAGTAGTCCTTGCAATCCGAAGATTCAATTACGATAGAAACACATGTCATAATAACTATAGCAACTAAACCAGAGAAATTCAATAGGCAGCTCTTCCGCTCATGAAGGTCAACGGCCTTCAATTGATCCATCTTGAACCAACATTTGATATCTTCCATGTATTTGTCGGTTGGAATGGTTTTCGAATATAAATTCAATCCCATACTTTCCGTACCAACCATCGTATAGGCCAGTTTTGATAGTCGGTTGTTTAACTATCAAATAAACAACCATTCATCCATAAAAATAAAATAAATTTACTGATTCAGTACCCAGCAACATTTAGCCTCTTTAGTTAACCAGTCGTTAATTAAATATTAAAACTGCTAATTCGAAAAACATTTCCCTTTTCTTATTTAATATAAGAATATTCAATTATCATTACACTTCTACTCATCGGCTCCTCATTGTAAATTGGTAAGTGAATAAATCTCTCAGTATTAACACTAGAGGCCGAAACCAACATCAGATTGACTCCTAGAAAATTAATTAACTCCAACAACGTACAACAAGTTCCAGTTTCTTTAAATACCACATCATAATCCTTTTTACCATTTTCAAACCGATTATATTTCTTTATAATATCACTAATCATTTCCAATTTCTTTTAAAATATCATTTCATAAAATCAACTAAATAATCAAATTTAACCACTATAAATAAATGTTACAGATTCCATTTCAAAACAATTCATCTTTCATTTACAAAATCACACCTTTCATTCACAAATTCTTTTATTATCATTTATAAATTCATTAACCGGTCATTCATAAATCCCTTAACTATTCATATATCTTAACCATGTATTTAAAAATAGCTTGACCATTCGTTTATAAATAAATCAACCATTCGTTTATAAATAACTCAATCATTCGTTTATAAATAACTCAACCATTTGTTTATAAACCCTTATTATTTGCAAAATTTTGCAAATAACTTATATTCTTTACTTCGCGTATTCTTTAAACAATTTGCCAATATTAACTTCTAATTCGACAATTCCGTTATAGATCCATTTCGTAACTCTCCCCATATAACTCAATTGATACGTATTTCCATTTATAATTCCTTTTGGCAATCTTGCCTTAAAATCTAATTTATTTTACATTCGTCTCGATTTCCATTTTACATCAAATATTCATATTCCATTTTCAATTCAATTTATTCACTAATCTCATTTTCAAAATGTTATTTAATCACATTTTGTATATTTAAAAACCACGTTTATAAAAGTGTTCCTGATTACGGAAAATCCTCTTTCAATCCCTTTTAAAAAAGGATTTTCTTTTAAAGGACAAACTTTGCAAAAAAATTGGTGAAAATATGGAAAGGTTCAAAATTAGGGAGAATGACATATTTACACTAAAAGTGGAATTCAGGGGGTCCACTATCATTTTTCCATTTACACTAACATTTGTCCTTCTCACTAAATTCTAAACCTTCCATACTTTTCACCAATTTTTTGTTAAGTTTGTCCTTCTTCCTATTTTCCACCTTTTAAAATCAGTCCCCATACACTTCCAATTCCATTAGTCCATTTCAACACTTTAAAATCTTTTAAAATTCCATTTGCGCCACTTAAATCCTTCTTTGAAACAATTTTAATATTCCATTCTAATTTATACTGCTTAACCATTTGTTTCTTAATTTCTTGGAGTTCTCATTAATTTATAATTTAAATAGTTTTAAAAACATAAATAAATCTTTGATGTTTATTTTTAAAATAATATTCATATTTCAAATATATAAATTTAACTTTGAAAACGTTCACAATCAATGTAATATCGATTTCAAAACTCTTTTCTCTAATCAATGGTACTAAAGAGGTAAATATCTGCTAAAGTACCAAACCGTGAAATATAAACAAATTTCACTTTCAAATGAACACAACAAAATCATATTGATAAGCGTTATCAATATTATTGAGAAATCCTGTTGGATTTATCCAACCTGTCAATCCCTGCATCATAATTTTAGTATCACAACGTATATGGTAATATAATAAAATTTAACAACTGCTGGTGAGGAATCCAGTTGGATCCCTCTAACCTGTTGTAACACCCCGTATGTTGAATAACTTGCTATAATATAAAACAGGGCAGAATTAAATTTTAAAATCTGAATCAGGGGAAACGGGCTATGCCATTGTGTTCGTCTCGGAAAAATACGCGAAATAGAGTCCGAGTTTTCGAAAATGGGAGTCCGTATGACCCAGTTAAGGCCTGAAGAAGTTTTCAGAAAATTCAAAATAGATTTAAATATAAAAATTTCGCATTTCAGAAGAGGCGGGAAAATTCCCGCCAGGCAGAGGGTGTCGACCCTAGGGTCTACATGGGTGTCGACCCCCCTAGGGGTCGACCCAGGGGTCGACCCCCCCTGTCGGTCTGTGTGACCTGGGTGCACCATTTTGGCTTTTGGGCTGGGTTCTGGTGGCTTGTGACGAAATCTGACGGCTCTAATCTAAATTAGGGTTAATTTAAGGGCCTAAACTAAATCCTAATTCTATAAATACACCCTAAGACTACCCTAATTCATACTAAAAATAGATACAATGTCGTTATGCCGTCAAAATGCAACTTGAAGGAGCCTCCATCAAATTAAAGAGGAAGATAGCTTCTCAAATCAACTTCTAATCAACTCTAGCAACTTAATCTTCTTCTTAGGAGTGCTAATCAACAAATTGTGAGTACTATAGCCTTAATGACCAATTGTTGAAATGATTATGATAGGATATAATGAGGTTATGGCTATGAATGTGGATCAATGCAAGTTATGTTATCATATGCTATGTGTTCATGATGTTATGCAAGTTATGCAAGTCATATGCTATGTGTTATGCAAGTTATGCAAGTCATATGCTATGTGTTATGCAAGTTATGCAAGTCGTATGCTATGTGTTCATGATGTTATGCAAGTTATGCAAGTCATATGCTATGTGTTCATGATGTTATGCAAGTTATGCAAGTCATATGCTATATGATCATGATGTTGTGCAAGTTATGCAAGTAATAAGCTATGAGTTCATGATGCTAGTTATGCAAATCACTATGATAAACATTGATCCATTATGACACCATGATTATGCAAGTTTGGTGTATGATTATATGCAAGTTCATATATGATATGCAAGTTTGGTGTATGATTATATGCAAGTTCATATATGACATGTTATGCAAGTTTGGTGTTTGATTATATGCAAGTAACATGTGCAAGTTTACACCTTTGTATGTCATACATACATATGCGAGTTTACCCCTTTGTATGACATAAGTAGCTTATGCGAGTTACCCTCTTTATGACATATGTGATTCATGCAAGTTTGGGTTGATTATTTATGCTAGTTGGGTTTGATGCTATATGCATGTTGACACCTTTAAAACCCATGTTGATGCTAATGTTATGCAAGTTGAACCCATTGTATTTGTGATGAATCTTCCCTCTTAAGTATGTCATGTTAGCGAATTACGTGGGGAACGATGGGGTTAATATTCATGTTAATGAAATGGTGTGAAGTTGGTATGATTATGCATACCATAAAGTGGATGGACATAATTGAGTCAATTATGTACATCGTTAATTTTGTAATTAATTAGGGATAATTAATACAAATTATGGGGGTGATTAATTAGGTGTAATTAATCGACTAAGACACGAGGTTGGACCCTTTTGTAGCATAAGACTGCCCGGAACCGACCGACAAATCCAGCGGCTACAAATGATTGGCCCAATGTGAGAGGTCTTAGACATAAACTAAATACGTGACAAGTGTAAAGACACGAGGTTAGACTCGGTTATGGCGTAAGGCTGTCCGGACCCGACCGGCAAATCCAGCTGCCATAAAAGATAGTCTAATGTGAGAGGTCTTTACAACGGTTACGTTCTTAATCAATTAAGAAACACTTAACCAGATAAGCATGTAGTGGGGCGTGAGGGGTTAAGTGGGTGCCTTGGGTGGCATGTGAAAATCAAGTAAGTGCCTTGGGTGGCATGTGGAAATCTAGTGGGTTGCCTTGGGTGGCAATAGAAAATACGATTAGAATACTTAACCAAGTGGAAACATGTAATTAAACATGATTAAAGGGTTAAGTGGGATACACTAGAAAAAGGGACAAGCTTAGGTGGGTAGCTTGTGGGGGCCCATTTCAACCAGTAACCCATATGTATCTTATTGGGCTCGACCCATGTCGAGGATGGGACACGCGTACTGGGCTTGACTATAAGAGGCCAAAACGGGTTAGCGGTGGCAACGCAAGTCCAACGGGTTTCATATGCGTGTGTGGACCCGGGCTGGTAGGTAAGACGTTGTTGCATCGTGTAGGTATAAGCCGTGCACCATTGGTTGTATCGGGTTGCCACTTTGGGGAGTGATACACCCCACTGTGGGGCCAGCACGGGTATCTACGGTAGGGAGTCGATCGCTTGGGGAGTAGTGGGTACACCTAGTGGAGATAGGGACAGACGGCACCTATGTAGTCAGCTAGGGGTACACGAAACTACTGGGTAAATTTTCTAAGTCCTTGGGTGGGATCAACCTTTAAGTAGGAATGACTGGTGTGGTGCAGTTAGTAATTACCCTTGGGTGGGTAGATGCGTCTTTACCGTTATCTTAGTTCATCCCATGTCTAGTTGGC
Organism: Allium sativum; assembly: GCA_030737875.1. Taxonomy (NCBI): domain Eukaryota; kingdom Viridiplantae; phylum Streptophyta; class Magnoliopsida; order Asparagales; family Amaryllidaceae; genus Allium; species Allium sativum. Next base: position 468,641,457 of record CM060910.1, read on the forward strand.
TACTTAGTGTAGTCATTTATCCCCAGTCATCACCGTACCAAGTTTATATCATACCCTAATTACTTTAATGATTGTGTTGTTAAAGTTATAGGGCTCACTCAGACTTATGTCTGACCCCGTTGTTTTTATCTTTTTCCCCCTCAGGTCCTCAGGTTGGGCCTAGCACTAGTGGGCTTTGATCAGATTTCTTTATCTATCTTTTGGAGCTTGGACCGTGATGTAAAGCTCAGCTTATCTTTTCTATTATGGCTATTAGTTATGTAGTGGGATTATGTACTTATGTTTTTATCATGATGGATATTTGGTACTTGACTCTTTTATGGTGTTGTAACTAAACATGTTTACCTTCTGCTGCAATGAAATGATGTTTTAGACTTTTCAAGTATTATTTATATCTGTCTTGTTGTAATTTTTCTATTCTATATTCACTTAAAATGCTCCACCGAAGTTAAGGCATTCCCTAAGTGAGTGACCTTAGCGGGAGTGGGGTGTTACACCTGTTGTTCCCTACATCCGAATACGGTTACTTCAAATAAAATTTATTCAATTAGAATTATTAATTTTGAACTAATAATTTCAATAATGGTAAATAACAACTATTTAATATCAACCAATTTATTTAACAAAGCAATTCAAACAATTAAAATAAACATGTTTATATTGTAAATATGACCAACAAGGTAAGTTACCTCAATTGGGCCCAATCGTTAAAATAACGATTTGGTGTTTCACTGAAATTAAACAATGTTTAATTTCATCGGTTCAATCAATATATGCACATATATTTAGCAAACAATCAATCATTAGCAACCATAACACACAATTATAAAACCCGACTTATATAAAATATAAGTGGGAAGAACTGAGTGAGTTTAACTCACTTTGATTTCCATATCGTTGAAGTAGTTTGGTTACAATTAAATAAAATAGTCATTTAATTTAACTGTAAATTCCCGTTGCCTCTATTTCTATTTCGAACAGTTCCATGATGTTGAGCTCATCACCACGATCACAACGTAACTGCTTTCGTTCCATTCTGATAAGATTTGTATGAGTTATAACTAAGATTAGTTCACAATTTAATTAAATTATTAAATTCCTAATATATTATCAGATGGGCTAATTACTTTGGTTAAAACACTAACGGGGCCGGCTTCTTCCCAGGTTTGTAAATCGCAATTGAAATTCCAAAACCCTACCCACATTTGCTTAACCTGTCATGATTTAAACATTATATGACATTTGATAATTTATAGTATAATTAGTTTCTTTAATCAATAATAATTAGTGAAATGGGTTACTTTGATTTAGGAAATAATGGGCTTGATATGTTCGTTAAGCATGAATTCAAAACACCATAGCCCAAATTTTCGTTCGTTCCTACCTGCTTCAAAACAACTCGATACCCTGGTTCTCTCTCGTTTATTCAGACTGCACGCCATCACTAAGCTTCCCTTCGAAAATCCAACATCGCACCTCCCTATCATTGACTGAACGTTCATCTGCCACCGCCAGTGCATGCGCCACACCTCTTTCTACCTTCGCTAGTAACAGTTCGCCATTCGAGTATATCCTCCTTCGTGATATTAGCCTTGTCCTCATTCCATTCTTTCTAAACCCTCTGCAGCCATGAAGATTCACACCTCGCGCCGCCCTATAGTCCACCGTCGGTCGATCGACAGTCACCAGAAAGTGCGCCGTAACTCCACCATCTCCCACCTGAAACCTTACAGAACTCGATGATCTCTAACACCCTAGAACCCACTTCGAACATCAACCCTTCTCAACCAGATTCGGGCCATAAACGTGAACACAAAAAGATCACCATCGTTGAATCGGTCGACCTCGATGAGCACTTTACTTTCGCAATTGGAGGGTTTTGCGATCGATCAAAGGATCGGGAGAAAAGAAAGGAGGAAGGATCAATCGAAAAATTCGTTCATTTTAATTTGAGGTGGCTATAGAAAATTGACCACGCTGAGAAATAGTTCAGGGTTTGATTGTAAAGGGGTATTTATATAGATGGCCAATCAATTTAATATTATTAAACCAAACCTAGCGGTGAAGTAACGTGCAAAAACACTTACATACGATCTCCATTTGGGACAAAATTTGTAATCCTAGCATAAACAATATTCTAGACAAGGTGGAACAAGTTTTGTCAAATTCCGAGATCGTTTGGAAAAATTCCTTTATAACTTCACAATGTGTATCGACAGCTTTTAAATGGCGTACGATCACGAAATAAATCCAAATAACTTGAAAATTGAAATACTACAATTATAAATCATTACGGATTTAAAAAAATAATTTAATTGGAAACTGAGTTTGTTAGATAATCTGTCATTCTTAATTTCTATATTAAATTGACAAAACGATTAAATAAAAACCGAGGCGTTTGCGGCTACCGTTCTCACATATGACATCGAAATGTCACGAAATTTGGCTCTGTACAATAATTTAACGTTACGATTCCAATGAAACTAATTTCATCGAATTCCGAGACCATTTGCAAAATGACTATTCTTAAGGCTTATAATAATATAAATAAAATATTATTAAATTCAAAACAAACTAATTAAATAAAAATAAATTATTATTATCGTAAATATCCAAATCGAATATCATATAGTTTCAAATATAACCCAATATGGATTATACAACTCAATATCAACATTCTGAGTTAAACAATATCCAATATATATATATATATATATATATATATATATATATATATATATATATATATATATAAGGGAGCGGCTATTGAGACACAAAATTGAACACAAATCAAGGGACACAGAGTATTAGCCGTTGGATCATTTTGTCTTTATGTGAAGAGGTGCAAATCATAAGGAGATCCAACGGTGGAGATGCATTGTGTCACCAATTGTGTCTATGTTTTGTGTCCCTTTAGACTTTCCCTATATATAAACCCTTTTAAATTATTAAATAAACGTTATCGTTTATTGACGATTTTCATAGTGACTATTTTGAAATTTGATTTGGACATAACTAACAATCTATAATATGAAATCTGGAATTTTCTCTTTCATTAGAAAATTATAATCAACTAGATTCAAACGTTTCTTGTTTCATGGAATTCCGACTTAAAACGGATTATGTATATTCAATTAAAGTTCAAAACTCAATACTACGAACAACCGCGCCGTTTCGAGCTCGAGTTTAATTAAATATAAATTTACCATTCAAACTTCGTTTTAAATAAATGAATTCAATATTAAATCCATTAATATTCAAAATATAATATTTAAAACAGATTTAAATATTCAAATTCAAATGACCGAAAAATCTGGGTCGTTACAGTCTTTAAGAAGCAAGTTGTAACAACTCGGATTTTTGGAAAGTGATTGAAACACCCCACCTCCGTTAGGGTCACTCTCAAAGGGAATGCCCTAATTTTGGTGGAGGTTTATAAGTATAAGTCACAGATATACATGACAGATATAAGAACACATATTTTTGAATAGCGGAAAAACAACAACTTTTATTTCATTAAAAATACGTGTTACAACAACCATACCATAATTGTCTTACAATACTTCCAAAAACATAACATCTTCATAACTGTCTTGATTACATTATTTAAAGAAGCATAAAGAAAACATAAATAAACTGCAAAAGTCCCATAGTTGCTGTCCAAAGCCATAGTCCAAAACGAAAAGATCCAAGCAATACATTCTTTCTCTTCAAGCTGGATATGAAGGCTGGTCAAGCTGCGGTATTCCCTCCCTGTGGACCTGGGGGGGAAACGGAAGAAAAGAAGACGAAAGAAAAGTAGAGTCAGACATAAAGCCTGAGTAAGTCTAGGACTATTCAGTCTATGAATAAAGAACTGGGTATGATAAGTATAAACTAGAAATGGGAAAGCACCAAAAACTTAGTTAAGTTGTCTAGGGTCGAATATACTATCGTACCCCATATTAATCTCTGTACCCATAATAACTAGTTCCCAACAGGCACCCCATAATCAGGGTGAAGTGATCCATTTTATGATGATCGGCTCCTACTCGCATAGTTACATGTGTCTTACGGCCCCCGATGTTGTAGTTACCTATGCTGGTCCCACCATGGGGTGTATCAAGTCCCATGGCGGCGGCCCGACACAACCCTAGAATGCACAGGTATGCTACTGGTGCCCAGTGCCTTATTTTTCTACGCCGGAGTGAGTGCACGCCCACACCCCGTTAGAACCTACACTGCTGCACCACCGCCGTCGATTTGACCTCTTACAGTCAGCCCAGTAATCGTGCCCCACCCTGCCTAGTTTCAGGGTATCATGATACCTTATAGGGTTACTGCTGAAAAGGGTCCCCCGCTACTAGGTTTTCTATTTCTAGCCAACATGCTAGTTTGGTTAAGTGTTTTGTAAACCTAAACCCCAATCAGTCTGTTTAGTTTAGCATGTTCCATTTTGATTAAGTATTAATATAATTTACTTAATCCTATCAATCCTGACTCAGCCTTAATTGTCTTATTAAAGCCTTGACCTCTCACATTAGACAGGTATTGTTGTGGCTGCCTGTTGCCGGTTGGGTCCGGGCAGTCTTACGCCACAACTCAGTCTAACCTCGGGTCCTTATTGGGCTCCATGTTTAACCACCCACATTGGATAGGTATTGTTGTGACTACTGGACAGCCGGGCGGTTCCGGGCAGGTTTACATCACAAATCAATCCAACCTCGGGTTAAACACATCGTATTTTCTACATTTACATATTTTGTCTTTCTTCTTTTTATATGTAAATATTTGCGGCCCATTATTCAAAATCAATTTAAGCTAATGGTGTAAAGGTTTACACCAATCATGGGCCCAACCCATTTTTGAATTTGGGCCCATCTACTTTTATATTTTCATTTATTAATTAATTTGGCCCAACGCTATTTCCCCCGTTTAATACGTTCGTTTATTATAATATATGTTGGGCTTAGCCTTTTTAAGCCCAACTTAGCCACGTGAAAAAGGGGAGGCTTAAAACGTGATTATATACACAAAAAGGGGAATGTGAACGCATGATCTTGCAGCATAACGTTGAAACTACAAAATAGAAACTGGTGTACTTGCATTGTAGTAACATATACTTTGGTCATAAAGCATAAGTGACATGAATCAAACCATGTAAACTTGTAGTTAAGTTAAGAATCTAACTAAATTAGATATCATTATTGACACATAGTCTTAACTACAACATAAACCTATATTTTTACTTAGGCATAATGTCAAACATAAGCAAATCATGTTTATAAAATTACTATATGTTTACAAAGGTGTTTACTTTTGTTACTAATACAAAAGTATAGTTCAACTAGAATTATTCCAACTTAATCATGATTTTTAATCTATTCACATAATCATGGCACAAATATACCCAAACATGAAATCATGGTTTTTGATCTATTCATGTAATCATGGCATAAATATTCCTAAACATGAAATCATGGTTTTTTACTTTATTCATGCAAATTTGCAATTGGAATGTAAATCCAACTTAGCTATGTGTCACATATATTATCATATAATTCTTGTTAACAATATAGGCCTAACATGCTTTTCAATTAGGCATAATACCACTCATAGCCTAGTCATATTTGTAAAATCAACATAAGTTCACAAAGAGGCTTACTTTTGTTTCTAATACAAAAGTATGGTTTTATACATAGATCATGATGCCAATTCCAACATAATTTCATATGAATCATAATACCCCAAATTTGATCCAATTACACAAAAAGTGATTTTTTTTACAAAAATATGCATTATGTTGGCATAGTAGCAAAACCACATACTTGCATGAATCTCAATTAAACAACCACAAACATGTAGCTTCAACATGAATTACATACTTGCGAATATCCAATCGTATACTTGCATAAATCTCAAATAAACTACCGCAAACATGTAGTTTTTATCATGAATTACATACTTGCGAATATCCAATCATTATACAACATTCCAAATCGATTAGAATCATAGCAACGCACAAATATGAATTACTATCACCACAAATCAAGTGTAATTCTCATTTTACACAAATCAAACACAGTTATTTATTCACATTGGAATAGTACTCTACTTACAATCGTGTGACGAATTCTTCAATTCAGGAATCTGAATTCTGGATTTGGAGATGCTATTCCTTTGATGTAGGCGTTGATTTGATTTATTTAAGTTTAACTTGTAGTTGCTTTATGCTTTAGAGTTTGTCTCCTAATCGTCTCTCAAATTGGTGGCTACTCCTAGTCGTTCCTCAGCAGCATGATGGCCTCATTCTTATTTTTGAATGAATAGATTAGGTAGAGTCTAGGGTCATTTTTATAGAGTTTATGAACTGATTAGGACCATCGATGTAGTTTGGGTTAATCGTAGCCATTCATTCGAAAGAGAGACCAATCAGGAGCTGACACCTAGCCCTCGTGACAAAGCAAGGCTCAGAAAATCGACCAAACACAGACCAGGCCAGCCAGGGTGGGCTGGGTTCGACCTGGCTCTGGGGCCAGGTCGACAGCCCAGTCGACAGCCCTGTCGATAGCCCCGTCGACCTGGCTAGCCCAGGTCGACTGCCAAGTCGACCTGGGTGCCTTAGGCGGGAATTTTCCCGCCCTGGCCAATTGGGCCCGATTTTGAATTTTAAACTTGTTTTCTGAGCTGTTTTCGTCTGTTTGAATTTTAACCTGAATTCTGAAACTTCCGGAGGCCATATCTTCTTCATACGGACTCCGTTTTTCGAAAACTCGGACTCTATTTCGCGTATTTTTCCGAGACGAACACAACGGCGTATCCCGTTTCCCTTAATTCTTTGATTTGAAATTAATTATACTTTAATTTGTGAATTTCACGGTTATAGAATTCACGGGGTGTTACATTCTCCCCCACTTAAAGGATTTCGTCCCCGAAATCTTCAAGTTAGGAGGAATGTATATCCTAACATCCAATCATCCATCTACTCATCCATCAAACACGAGCATCCATTGTCCTTAAAAGACTTCTAATGCTTCATGATCATATGCGAAGTGTGTGTGTGTACGTGTACTTATCTAATGCAAAATCAGGCGGTCTACTGATTCAGTTGACCTCCTTAATGCGAATTATGTAAGTGCCATGAATCCATTATGTATGCAAATTTTCCTATTCATGATTCTACATGAGTGCACAATCATTCATACAAATGCAACATCCATATGACAACACATTAAAGTTCAACCATATACGAATGCAAACATATATGCATATGCAATATGAAGTGACTGAGCCGATCTAAAACCTAGATTGTGTGTGTATATGCAACCACGAGCAACCACTAGCAATCACTTGCAACCACTTGCAACCATCATCCATAACATGTTTCAATTACATGTTTTCATCCAAAGGATTTCTACCTAAAAGATAAGGTCGAGGAAATATACCTAAAAAGATAGATAAAAGCGCAACTTAAGGAAAAAGAAAGATCAAGGATGTACCCTCGAAAAGAAAAGGGTTGGCAGTGTGTATTCTAGCTTCAGTTTCCCAAGTCGCGTCGCCCTCGGCGTCGCTCCACTGAACTTTGACGAGTTTGACTTCGCGGTTGCGTAGCTTCTTCACTTCCGTTCCTAATATGCGGGTTGGAACTTTCCTCACGGTTGCTTCGCGCTCCACTTCAGCCTCTTCTAGGATATTTGGCTCTACCACTTCATCAGACTCATGTAGACATTTTCGGAGATGTGAAACATGAAAAACGTTGTGAACTCCGGCCAGCTTTTCGGGTAGCTCTAATCTATAGGCCATTTTCCCAATTTTCTCGATGATAGGGAATGGCCCTACGAACCTTGGTGCTAGCTTTCCTGTGGTTCCAAAACGAACAACGTTCCTTAGCGGAGATACCTTAAGAAAAACTCTGTCCCCAACCTCAAATTCAAGGTCGGTTCTCCTCTTGTCGGCGTAGGACTTTTGTCTGTCTTGGGCCGTCTTCATCCTTCTTCGTATTAAGTCTACTTTCTCTGAAGTCTCTCGGATCATATCTGGTCCAAGTATGAGCTTATCAGTAGACTCCCACCAACAAGTGGGCGATCGGCACGGTCTTCCATATAAAGCTTCGAAGGGCGCCATTCCGATGGTTGCTTGATAGCTGTTGTTGTAGGCAAATTCCACCAAAGGAAGATGGTCTTCCCACGTTCCTCCGAAGTCAAGGACGCACAGTCTTAAAAGGTCCTCCAAAACTATGTTCACTCTTTCCGTTTGGCCGTCGGTTTGGGGATGATAGGCTGTGCTCAAGCATAACTGTGTGCCTACCGCTTCTTGCAGACTCCGCCAAAACTCACTTGTGAAGATAGGGTCTCGGTCACTAACAATGCTGGATGGTATTCCGTGGAGTCGGACAATTTCCTTGAGGTAAAGAGATGCTAGAGATGAGGCAGTTCTTTTACTTTTGACAGGTAAGAAGTGGGCACTTTTAGTAAGCCTATCCACTATTACCCAAATGCTAGTGTTGCCTCTCCTAGACCTAGGCAGCCCATCGTTGAAGTCCATTGAGATGCTATCCCACTTCCACTGCGGGACCTCTAGAGGATGTAGCAGTTCGCCAGGCTTTTTCTGTTCCGCCTTAACCTGTTGGCACACCATACACTTAGAAACGAATTCTGCCACGTCCTTTTTCATGCCGTTCCAGAAGAAAGTTCTTTTTATATCTTTGTACATTTTATCTCCGCCTGGGTGTATCGTCATCTTGGAGTGATGTGCTTCCTCGAGAACCTTCTTTACTAAATCCCTTGTCTGTGGGACGCATAGTCTTCCGTCTCGCCTTAGCAAACCCTTATCGTCGATGGAGTATCTGTTGAGGTGACTTGAAGTCTCACCCCTAATTAGCCTATCAATCGTTTCCACAAGCTGAGGGTCTTCGCGTTGTGCTGTCCCTACTGAGTCCACTAAAGTTGGGCGCACTTCGAGAGATGCTAGCAAGCCTGGTACAAAATCGGAGGAAGGCCTAAAGTCGAAGCTGGCTATAAACTCTAGGCTTTGTCTTTCAACAAACAGCGGGCTTAGGGTCAATTTCTTTCGGCTCAACGCGTCTGCCACTACGTTGCCTTTGCCCGGAGTGTAGGAGATCTCGAAATCATACGAAGCAAGAAACTCCATCCATCTCTGTTGCCTCAAGTTAAGATCTTTCTGCGAGAAAAGATATTTCAACGATTTATGGTCAGTGTAAAGTTCGAACTTCTCACCTAGGAGATAGTGTCGCCAAGACTTGAGTGCAAAGACGATGGCAGCTAACTCAAGATCGTGGGTTGGGTAGTTCTTTTCGTGCACCTTCAACTGCCTCCCGCCATAAGCTACTACCCTTCCTTCTTGCATTAAGACGGCGCCTAGCCCTGTCCCACATGCATCTGTATAAACAGTGAACATCTTGTTCCCATCTGGCAATGTCAAGTTCTTCGGACATGCTGAAACAAAAAGGATAGATTCAAAACGAAGGATAAGAGATAGTACCTATGGCTTTGGGGGGGGGACTTTGCCTTTTTAAAATAAAATAATATTTTTCTTTTAAAAATGCTTCTTTAAATTTCCTTTTTGAAATAAATTTTCAAAACTTTTTATCTTATCTGGTAAACCTATGCTCTGATACCAAGTGAAACACCCCACCTCCGTTAGGGTCACTCTCAAAGGGAATGCCCTAATTTTGGTGGAGGTTTATAAGTATAAGTCACAGATATACAAGACAGATATAAGAACACATATTTTTGAATAGCGGAAAAACAACAACTTTTATTTCATTAAAAATACGTGTTACAACAACCATACCATAATTGTCTTACAATACTTCCAAAAACATAACATCTTCATAACTGTCTTGATTACATTATTTAAAGAAGCATAAAGAAAACATAAATAAACTGCAAAAGTCCCATAGTTGCTGTCCAAAGCCATAGTCCAAAACGAAAAGATCCAAGCAATACATTCTTTCTCTTCAAGCTGGATATGAAGGCTGGTCAAGCTGCGGTATTCCCTCCCTGTGGACCTGGGGGGGAAACGGAAGAAAAGAAGACGAAAGAAATGTAGAGTCAGACATAAAGCCTGAGTAAGTCTAGGACTATTCAGTCTATGAATAAAGAACTGGGTATGATAAGTATAAACTAGAAATGGGAAAGCACCATAAACTTAGTTAAGTTGTCTAGGGTCGAATATACTATCGTACCCCATATTAATCTCTGTACCCATAATAACTAGTTCCCAACAGGCACCCCATAATCAGGGTGAAGTGATCCATTTTATGATGATCGGCTCCTACTCGCATAGTTACATGTGTCTTACGGCCCCCGATGTTGTAGTTACCTATGCTGGTCCCACCATGGGGTGTATCAAGTCCCATGGCGGCGGCCCGACACAACCCTAGAATGCACAGGTATGCTACTGGTGCCCAGTGCCTTATTTTTCTGCGCCGGAGTGAGTGCACGCCCACACCCCGTTAGAACCTACACTGCTGCACCACCGCCGTCGATTTGACCTCTTACAGTCAGCCCAGTAATCGTGCCCCACCCTGCCTAGTTTCAGGGTATCATGATACCTTATAGGGTTACTGCTGAAAAGGGTCCCCCGCTACTAGGTTTTCTATTTCTAGCCAACATGCTAGTTTGGTTAAGTGTTTTGTAAACCTAAACCCCAATCAGTCTGTTTAGTTTAGCATGTTCCATTTTGATTAAGTATTAATATAATTTACTTAATCCTATCAATCCTGACTCAGCCTTAATTGTCTTATTAAAGCCTTGACCTCTCACATTAGACAGGTATTGTTGTGGCTGCCTGTTGCCGGTTGGGTCCGGGCAGTCTTACGCCACAACTCAGTCTAACCTCGGGTCCTTATTGGGCTCCATGTTTAACCACCCACATTGGATAGGTATTGTTGTGACTACTGGACAGCCGGGCGGTTCCGGGCAGGTTTACATCACAAATCAATCCAACCTCGGGTTAAACACATCGTATTTTCTACATTTACATATTTTGTCTTTCTTCTTTTTATATGTAAATATTTGCGGCCCATTATTCAAAATCAATTTAAGCTAATGGTGTAAAGGTTTACACCAATCATGGGCCCAACCCATTTTTGAATTTGGGCCCATCTACTTTTATATTTTCATTTATTAATTAATTTGGCCCAACGCTATTTCCCCCGTTTAATACGTTCGTTTATTATAATATATGTTGGGCTTAGCCTTTTTAAGCCCAACTTAGCCACGTGAAAAAGGGGAGGCTTAAAACGTGATTATATACACAAAAAGGGGAATGTGAACGCATGATCTTGCAGCATAACGTTGAAACTACAAAATAGAAACTGGTGTACTTGCATTGTAGTAACATATACTTTGGTCATAAAGCATAAGTGACATGAATCAAACCATGTAAACTTGTAGTTAAGTTAAGAATCTAACTAAATTAGATATCATTATTGACACATAGTCTTAACTACAACATAAACCTATATTTTTACTTAGGCATAATGTCAAACATAAGCAAATCATGTTTATAAAATTACTATATGTTTACAAAGGTGCTTACTTTTGTTACTAATACAAAAGTATAGTTCAACTAGAATTATTCCAACTTAATCATGATTTTTAATCTATTCACATAATCATGGCACAAATATACCCAAACATGAAATCATGGTTTTTGATCTATTCATGTAATCATGGCATAAATATTCCTAAACATGAAATCATGGTTTTTTACTTTATTCATGCAAATTTGCAATTGGAATGTAAATCTAACTTAGCTATGTGTCACATATATTATCATATAATTCTTGTTAACAATATAGGCCTAACATGCTTCTCAATTAGGCATAATACCAAACATAGCCTAGTCATATTTATAAAATCAACATAAGTTCACAAAGAGGCTTACTTTTGTTTCTAATACAAAAGTATGGTTTTATACATAGATCATGATGCCAATTCCAACATAATTTCATATGAATCATAATACCCCAAATTTGATCCAATTACACAAAAAGTGATTTTTTTTACAAAAATATACATTATGTTGGCATAGTAGCAAAACCACATACTTGCATGAATCTCAATTAAACAACCACAAACATGTAGCTTCAACATGAATTACATACTTGCGAATATCCAATCGTATACTTGCATAAATCTCAAATAAACTACCGCAAACATGTAGTTTTTATCATGAATTACATACTTGCGAATATCCAATCGTTATACAACATTCCAAATCGATTAGAATCATAGCAACGCACAAATATGAATTACTATCACCACAAATCAAGTGTAATTCTCATTTTACACAAATCAAACACAGTTATTTATTCACATTGGAATAGTACTCTACTTACAATCGTGTGACGAATTCTTCAATTCAGGAATCTGAATTCTGGATTTGGAGATGTTATTCCTTTGATGTAGGCGTTGATTTGATTTGTTTAAGTTTAACTTGTAGTTGCTTTATGCTTTAGAGTTTGTCTCCTAATCGTATCTCAAATTGGTGGCTACTCCTAGTCGTTCCTCAGCAGCATGATGGCCTCATTCTTATTTTTGAATGAATAGATTAGGTAGAGTCTAGGGTCATTTTTATAGAGTTTATGAACTGATTAGGACCATCGATGTAGCTTGGGTTAATCATAGCCATTCATTCGAAAGAGAGACCAATCAGGAGCTGACACCTAGCCCTCGTGACAAAGCAAGGCTCAGAAAATCGACCAAACACAGACCAGGCCAGCCAGGGTGGGCTGGGTTCGACCTGGCTCTAGGGCCAGGTCGACAGCCCAGTCGACAGCCCTGTCGACAGCCCTGTCGACCTGGCTAGCCCAGGTCGACTGCCAAGTCGACCTGGGTGCCTTAGGCGGGAATTTTCCCGCCCTGGCCAATTGGGCCCGATTTTGAATTTTAAACTTGTTTTCTGAGCTGTTTTCGTATGTTTGAATTTTAACCTGAATTCTGAAACTTCCGGAGGCCATATCTTCTTCATACGGACTCCGTTTTTCGAAAACTCGGACTCTATTTCGCGTATTTTTCCGAGACGAACACAACGGCGTATCCCGTTTCCCTTAATTCTTTGATTTGAAATTAATTATACTTTAATTTGTGAATTTCACGGTTATAGAATTCACGGGGTGTTACAGTGATAGTGACGACTCGGTAATTTTTTATGATTAAAATATAAATTAAATTAAGATTTAACGTTAAAATAAACATTATCTTTGGATTTCAATATGAAAATTTTGGGGCTTTAACTATTTTGAGCATGTTCTAAATATATTCATAAATGTAAACTCCTTTCGTAAATTTAATTTTTAATATGAACCTTTTGTTGATAGGAACGCTATTAACAAATTTAGAGTTGTTTAATATTAGAACTAAAATAAACTTTGGGGAAATTTTAATTAAATTAAGAAATGGATCATTTTAATATGAATTGATTTGTCGATTGTAAGTTGTAAATTTTAATTAAGAATTTATTTAACTTAAACTTGAATTCGAAATTAACATTTACACATATTTAATTTTTTATCGGATAGATTTATTTGTTAAGTTATAAACTAATTTATTTTATTTGTTTGAATTTTAATTTTATTTACTTGAGAATTTGTTTCACAATTTATTTAGATTTGGGTTAGTTTATAAAAATTAATATCGAAATTGTATTTGAAAATATACATTTAGGGAATTCAAATAATAATATATATTCTTTTAAATATTGGTTTTGCCACTTGGCTATCTTGGCTGAAATATTATGGACACTTGTTCATAGATTACTGTATAATTTTACACCTGTCCGTTCTCTTCTGTATTGGTTAGCACGTGTTTTCTTGGTTCTGTGAATGGCCATGCATTCTCCTTTTTTTTATACAAAGAACGACGCTACAATAATCAAAACTTTTTTTTTTGTCAAAAAATAAGAAATAGAGAGAAAAAAGATGGGTTCCACTTCCTACTTTTAAGGCGCAATTATGAGGGGTCCTACTCATTTATCTCACATTCGCACAATTATCAACAAAATAAGTTTCGGGTAAAGGAACAATGTTGTTGTCCCCTCTTCTAGAGGATTCCATCCACAAGTTTTAATTTCTTTCCCCAATATCAAAAACGGGGGGCGCTCCTCATATGATCTCAGCCAAGGGTCCTTCCCCAAAAGGGAAGAAAAGGCTTGCTCCACCGTTATATCCCTAAATTCTTTTCCCCTAAAATTACCGATGTTGGCCACAAAACCGAATCTGTTCCATTCGTCGCTTCACCGCTTTGGTCGCCACCACCGGTGTCTCTCGTTGCTCCTCTCACCGACCCACAACTCCAGTTGCCATTCACCCTCCTACCTCCGCGTTAGAGCATGAAACCTGGAAATGAAAGAAGACAAAGTAGCAGTGGCGCAGCCTGAACTTGCCTGAGCTTCTGCTCTCCTTCGTTGAAGCTCGGAGCCGCAATACAACCCGCCTGCTCCGCGTTCTTCACCGCAGAAAAGGTGAGTTCTTCTCACGGTTGAACTTATTTTCAAGTCTTCTTCTCCGATAATCACCTGTTGCTTTGTTTGATAATATTTTGTATATTGTCATTTTAATCATATGAATGATCTAAGAATTTAAGGTTTCATGGCTCAGCCTGTTGGTCTTGGGAACTTTGTATTGAACATTTGGAGCTTGTGTTTCTTGTTTAGTGGGTAGTTATTATCTACTGTCTTCCTACTTTTGGATTCTTGATTATATTCAATTCTAACTTTACCCATAACTACTGTAAATTTTATAGTGGATGTGTGTGCCATATCCTACAAAGTTCCAAATTCATTGTAGGAGTAGCTGCTTAAATAGCCTATGTAATGATATTAAAGACATTGGGATGATGTAACTACTTTTAGTCAAACTGACATGATAATTTGACCACTATATCGTTAAATACTTAACAAGCAGAAGTTAATATCAAGCAGACAGAACAAGTAAACGACTTGTGTGCATAGGCAATAAGTATGAACTAAGACTTAAGAGACTCAAATAGATATTCTGTCTACCTGGTTTTGGAATAATTAGTCTGCGTCATGGCATTTTGCCAATACTACATGGATCAGTTACCACATGATAGACGATAGACGATAAGAAAGCAGACTAATTATTCCAAAACGTCAAGATCTATCCTCGCAAGTTACACTTTGCTTTCTTATGTCTTTGCATGATGAGCCAAACGTCAAGATAAGGGCAAGAAGGCTGTTGGAGGTGGTTCCAGTTCTTCCTCTGCAATGCCTAAAAATGTAGAGGCAAAGAAGTATGACCCTGAGAGCCCAAAGATTACCAAAGGTGTGTTGTATATAACAATTCTATGATTTTTGTTTGATGATAACAAACTATATATATTATTATAAATGTGTTTACAATTGTACTGTTCTACTACATCATAAACATAACTAAATATTTATATTTGAATAGAAAACTACTGCACAAGAATTCAAATATTCAAACCGTATTTTATTGAAATATAATATTTTATTTCTACATTTGAATAGTACAGATTTATAACTCCACTGTATGTACATCACACTGTAATACAATACATTCCATTTGATATTCAATTTCATATACACAGTTCCTTACTATAACACTCAATCACTCAAGTTACATTTCTTTTACAGACTCAATTACTATTCACTCTATTATACTCACTCATATACATGCAATTACACACTCACTCACTCTTGTCGTCTATCTGCTTCAGTCAGTCCCGTCACATGCTTACTTGTCATAAAAACACACACAACAAACTGGAACAAAAGTAATTTTAAATTCAAGCAGATATAAATTTATTTTAAAATTTATTTTCCTTAGAAGTTTAGTGTATTTCTCATCATATTTCATGACTTGATTTGATGTGTATATTCATCCATCTGTGTCTAGACAGCTTGTGATATTCACAGTGATTCACTAAAAATACCACAAGGTAGACAATATCTCTAGTGCTCGCATTTATATATATTCTGCACATACATATGTGTGTATATACACATATTTTTTGTGTAGGGGCAATACGATCAAATATCAGCGAGTGGGTATGAACCAAGAAATTCAGTGCAAGCGCAGACACAAACACACACGCACATATATGTACACACATATGTCCATATTTAAATATGTTTGTATATACAGGGCAGCTCAGCAACATATACACACAACAGTGAACAAGACAACATACTCGGTGATAACATAATAAGCATGAGCAGCTCGAGGCAGATACAAAACGACACATGACATATATATATATATATATATATATATATATATATATACACACACACACATGTTATGTATTTGTATACACATATATATTCAAGGAACTCGAGCAGGTGCATGGCTCAACAACAAGGCAGTAGAAGCATGAATACAGTTCAAGCCAAAGTGGAATAGTCAAGACAAAGTTGTCGAATGTATATATATGGTTCGGGAAAATCTCGAGCACAATGGCACCAAACAAATCAACTTCAAGCTCAAATCAAACAAGTGCAGCATATATGAAGTAATGTTACACAACAATATAGAGTGACACATATATATACACATGCGTATATATATATATATACATATACGTATACATGGATACACATGCACATGTCAACTCAGCAAGTTTTAAGCCAGTCTCAAATCCAAGTAACACACAGCAACATGATGGAGCAGATATGAAAAGTGAAGCAGTGTGACGCCCCATATCCGTTAATGTCACTCGTTAAGAGAATGCATTAAGTTTCGTTAAGCGTTATAGGTGAACAGAGACAGAAACATTACAAGACAGATATAAAACAGCAGCGGAATCAAAAACTTTTATTAATCATACAACATCGTGGTTCAAAACATCATATGTCTGACTTAGATAAAAACCAGTACATCATAAAAACTTCTGTCTTGTACTTAAAACATTAGAGTACCAAATAAAAGAAGCATAATCCCCAAATAAAAACATAGCCATAGTAGCAAAGATAGGAGCTTGAGCAATACATCTAAGTAGCTCCAGCAAAATGATAGCAGAATCCGGATCAAGCTTGAGTATTCCTTCCTTGAGAACCGGGGAGGGGGACGGAAGAAAGAAGAGGAAACAAAAAGGGTCAGACATAAAGTCTGGTGAGTCCAGTTACTTTTAGAAAATAAATAAGTAAAAGTATCATGACATGCATATAAAGTGGATAAGAGAGATAATATCACAAAAGGCAGGTGTGAAAAGGTAAATACGATAGAGTGTATACGCTTCCCTAATGATTACTCTGATTCTCTGCACTGATACTAGTATAACCAGAATGAGATGATCCGAATAACTATAAGATGGTAGACTTAGGCATACGTCTAGATGTACCCTAACTACTACCCTAATCGATCGGCTCCCTACTCCGTAGATACCCTATGCCGGCCCCACATTAGGAGGTATCACTTCCTAAAGTGGCAACCCTTCGTTGATGTGCACAACCATACCTACTGGTGTCACGGTCGTCTTATCCCCCTCTGCTCGGACATGCACTCACATGTCCCATTCGGTTTGCGATGCCCACACCATCCTCCACGTTTGGATCTCTTACAATCATCCCAGTAAGTGTGTCCCAACTCCGACCTAGGACGGAGTACTCGTCTGATACTGTTCTATGGATTACTGACTGAAATGGGTCCCCCACACAAGATGATACACACTCTCCCCCTTGTCTAGTATCCCAACTAGGATTTCCATAGGTTATGCTTACATAACGGTGTCTTTAATTACATAACTCCATCATTTCCACAGGTTATGCTTACCTAACGGTGTCTTTAATTAAATAACCCCAATAGGTTAATTTTGTGGGCCTATATATAAATATTACCCACCCTACCTGTAACAACCCGAAAATCTGGGCCAGTTTAAAATTTTTTATTTTGGCAATTTTAGCGAATTTTGATTATTTAAAATGAATCATTTTAAATAATATCGACGAGAAATTTATTTTGAATGGAATTAGAACGTATATATTATATACGTCGTCGTTAGAATATAAATATTTATATATAGTTATAAAAGGAATTGAAAATGGCGCGGTAGTTCGATAATTCGATTTCAAACTTCAATTGAATGTACCGGGTGCAAAATAATCCGGATTTTAGTGAAATCAAAAATATAATTTCTATATAAACAGTAAGTTAAAAATATAATTTTTATATTTTTAAAGAATCAAAAATGTGATTTTTATATATTGAACATCGAAGTAAAAATTCGATTTTTATATATTGAATAGCAAAGAAAAAGATTCGATTTTTATATATTGAATAGGAAAGAAAAAGATTCGATTTTTATATATTGAACATCGAAGTAAAAATATGATTTTTATATATTGAACATCGAAGTAAAAATTTGATTTTTATATATGTAGTGACTACGAGCAGCGAAAGCGACAAAGGGCGAGAATGGAGAAGTTTTCTATAAATGAAGAGTCGTGGTATTGGATAGTTTTCGGTGAGAATTTCTCACCTTTCAATTTCTTTTTCTAGTGATATATATATACTAGGATGCAGACGGTGCTTAGTAGCACCCGACACAATCGTCCACAGACCATGGACTTGTTTGTTTGATTGCAAAATTAGTTAGATCATTTGATTGAATTTGAATTGTTTGGTGAAATGAAATTGATATGATTGATGTGTGAATGGCGTGGGCCTTCACTAGACCGGGGATCAGGCTAGGCCTCGTCCCGTTTCTAGTATCGTGCCGTTATGCCGCCGAAATTTTCTAAAATATGTTAGAAAAATAAAAATATCATTTTTATTGTGTAAATGAACTGAATAGAAATTCATGTGTTATAATAAAATGTTTTATTGTTAAAAATATAGTTTTAACGTGGAAGTGAATAAAATAAAATATTCATTTACAAACCAGACGGTTTGTTTATGTACACCTATTTGAAGGATATAGATTGGGTCGATAAATTTTACACATCGCCCAACTGCACAAATAAAATCTGTGTTTGATTGTTTGAAACCCCACATGGGTGTTGGGATGAAATTTTAAGTTCACTCATCCTGATTGATTAAATATGTCGATCGATTGATTGACAGGCTGTTATAAGCGTTAGATATCTATATTTGATGCTTATACAGTGTAGTGCACTTTGGTTGATGGTTGATTATTTTTCAATGCTATTATATACGTGTGATGTATGAAAATCCGTATAATTAATATTATATGGTGATTGATTGGGCCTCATTCCAATTTAGAAAATAAAGAATAATATAAAATAAAGGTTCATGTGTTGACAGTACTCATCCATTGAGATTGGTCATGTGTTGAACGAAATATTTTAGTAATAAAATTTACATCTTTATCAATATAAAATAAAGGTTCATGTGTTGACAGTACTCATCCATTGAGATTGGTCATGTGTTGAACGAAATATTTTAGTAATAAAATTTACATCTTTATCAATATAAAATAAAGGTTCATGTGTTGACAGTACTCATCCATTGAGATTGGTCATGTGTTGAACGAAATATTTTGATAATAACAACTATTTTGAAAAAGAAATATTTGAAATAGAATATTTGAAAATAGAAATTTATGAAGCCGTGTTGATTAGATTGACGCCATTTTGACGTGAACGATATTTATATCGATTTTATTCATTTTGAAATGAATTGAATTGAAAACGATTTCGAAATGAATTGAATTGGAAACGAATTCAAATTGAATTGAAACTTGAATTGAATAGAAATGAATTTTAAAAATAATTTATAAGGAAAGATTCAATTTTGATTTGAATTGATATGGAAGTTGAGATTGTTTTTGAAACGAATTTAAAACTATTTATATAATTCGTTTTAAATAGTAATTGACGAAATATATTATATATATATTATATATATATATAATATAATGGCCTGAATAGAACGCGCCGCGACAGTTCGTAAATTTCGATCATTTATTTCAAACGAACATTACGGGAGATCCGGCCGTCGGATTCTCCTAAAACCGGAACCGTTGGGTTCGTATCGAAAAGAGCTTTCTAACGAATATTAGAAATTAGAAATCTAACGGTTGGATTTGGAATTATGTCCAAATCAAATTTGAAAAAGGTCGCTGTAAGTGCAGTTCGATGGCCATTGATGGAAATCGACTGTACGGGCCTTGATAAAATCATTAAAAATATCAATAATTTGTGTAAAATCATAAGAAATGATTTAGAAAGAATTGGGATGAAAAAAACTCCATATTTGAAAAGATAAAAATAGATTTTTATCGAAATGAACTAGTTTTGAACTAGAATTATAATTCTATTTATTTTTAAATAAATAAATTGAATTTAAAAAGGGTTTTAAAAATAACCAGAATATCCAATGATTGCATTGGAATGGAATTGAATCGAAATTGTCTTCGGAATATTTCGATGTTGGATTTCGTGATTATACAGATGTTGTTATGGAAATTTGAAAGATATAGATATATATATCGTTATTTCCAATACGATATTTGTTGGTCGTAGAATTTGATATTGAATATAAGCTGGGATATTTTCTATTCAGAGCCTTGTATTTAATATCAAATGTGATTTGGGTTTGTCGTGAATGGTGTCTTCATTAACACTGTTCTTGAACCCAGTTGAGAAAAGATTAAATCTTTTTATTTAGATTTAATGAAGGGTACCAATTAAATAATATTTAATTGGAATTGAATTGATATTGATTTTTGGGTTTATCGTGGACAGTGTTTTAAATAACACTTGTTCTTTAACCCGATAATTAATGGAATGTGACTTTGGGTTTATCGTGAACCGTGTTTTAAATGACACTGATTCTTTAACCTAGTTAACGATTAAAACTAAGTGGAGTTTTAATGAATCTTTAATTAGATTGAAATAATCGAGAATGGAGTATCACCAGTTCTTGTTGCTGGCCCTGAGTAGGCCGGGTACGCATGATAGGGGGTTCTCGCTTCGCGGTTTGGTGGCGAACGGGAGACTCTTACCCCTACATGTCGCCGGGGAGGGCGTTGGTTTGCCAATAGGTGCGAGACTCGAGAGGGTCGCCGTAAAACAAGGGACTGGGGGACCAGTGTGAGCCGCAGTGGGTTTTACCTGCTGAAATGGAGGATGAAGGGATGGTTGCAAAGCCTACCGGATTTCACGTGCTCGTCACATTTGGTATCAGAGCTTTGGTTTACAAAGCTCAGAGAACAAGGCACTTTAGAACCGTACGAAAGAATTCATCAGATATTGGATTAGTAATATCCAATGAGAGTGACTCGTTAGAGATAGGATCAGTAGTATCCTAGAACGAGTGTGAAGAGTATATTTTTAAAAATGAAAACCAATTTTGTTTTGAAAATTTAAAATCAATTATTCGTATTTGATTATTTAGTTTATATTGATTTGGACAGTCCAGTATATAAAGATTTTGCATATACGCCTTGCAAACGTATATTTGAAATTTTAATATACTGGATAGATATAGAATCACATTCTAGACACCCGGAGATGGTTCTGATGATTGATCGATCATCATCAGAATTTATGTTCGTGTTTTGAAGATGTGATATTTATATATTTCCTATTGACTGGTGTGAGAACCAAAATTAGATAGGGCCTATTGTTGTGATTTGGCATCAAAAATCTGATTTTTGACTATATATCAAAGTTATGAATTTCAAACTCTAATCCACTAATTGATTGATGTTTGTGTTGTTCGTTTATTTGTTTGATAAATTTTAACCGTATAGCCAATTTGATCAAATATTGAATTATATTGAAAATTGGTTGCATTTGCTTGCATATACATATACTTGCATTGAACAGGTCATAGCAAGGAGGCTAGAGCAAAGAATAAAATTTGTTTGCCCGACAAATAGGTACATGTTTACTACATAATTTACTGTTTTGTTTGGGTGATGATGATTTTATGAGCCTATTGGCTCGCCGCTTGGCTTTTTCTTTTTCTTTTTGAGATTAGAAGGACCGGGGAAGCTATTTGAAATTCCCCGATGCTCCCGGTGCATGGGAGGTTATGGCGAAATTTTTCGAAAATTTAGGGTGTTAGCCAAATTTTTGAAGAATTTGAAAATTCTCAGAAACTGAAAAGTTGGAGAATGGAAGCCGGATCGAACGTAGAGTTGATTAATCAAACCACTTTCGACTTTGTTCCTTTTCGGGGACGAAAAGTTTTAAGTGGGGGAGATTGTAACAACCCGAAAATCTGGGCCAGTTTAAATTTTTTTATTTTGGCAATTTTAGCGAATTTTGATTATTTAAAATGAATCATTTTAAATAATATCAACGAGAAATTTATTTTGAATGGAATTAGAACGTATATATTATATACGTCGTCGTTAGAATATAAATATTTATATATAGTTATAAAAGGAATTGAAAATGGCGCGGTAGTTCGATAATTCGATTTCAAACTTCAATTGAATGTACCGGGTGCAAAATAATCCGGATTTTAGTGAAATCAAAAATATAATTTCTATATAAACAGTAAGTTAAAAATATAATTTTTATATTTTTAAAGAATCAAAAATGTGATTTTTATATATTGAACATCGAAGTAAAAATTCGATTTTTATATATTGAATAGCAAAGAAAAAGATTCGATTTTTATATATTGAATAGCAAAGAAAAAGATTCTATTTTTATATATTGAACATCGAAGTAAAAATATGATTTTTATATATTGAACATCGAAGTAAAAATTTGATTTTTATATATGTAGTGACTACGAGCAGCGAAAGCGACAAAGGGCGAGAATGGAGAAGTTTTCTATAAATGAAGAGTCGTGGTATTGGATAGCTTTCGGTGAGAATTTCTCATCTTTCAATTTCTTTTTCTAGTGATATATATATATACTAGGATGCAGACGGTGCTTAGTAGCACCCGACACAATCGTCCACATACCATGGACTTGTTTGTTTGATTGCAAAATTAGTTAGATCATTTGATTGAATTTGAATTGTTTGGTGAAATGAAATTGATATGATTGATGTGTGAATGGCGGGGGCCTTCACTAGACCGGGGATCAGGCTAGGCCTCGTCCCGTTTCTAGTATCGTGCCGTTATGCCGCCGAAATTTTCTAAAATATGTTAGAAAAATAAAAATATCATTTTTATTGTGTAAATGAACTGAATAGAAATTCATGTGTTATAATAAAATGTTTTATTGTTAAAAATATAGTTTTAACGTGGAAGTGAATAAAATAAAATATTCATTTACAAACCGGACGGTTTGTTTATGTACACCTATTTGAAGGATATAGATTGGGTCGATAAATTTTACACATCGCCCAACTGCACAAATAAAATCTGTGTTTGATTGTTTGAAACCCCACACGGGTGTTGGGATGAAATTTTAAGTTCACTCATCCTGATTGATTAAATATGTCGATTGATTGATTGACAGGCTGTTATAAGCGTTAGATATCTATATTTGATGCTTATACAGTGTAGTGCACTTTGGTTGATGGTTGATTATTTTTCAATGCTATTATATACGTGTGATGTATGAAAATCCATATAATTAATATTATATGGTGATTGATTGGGCCTCATTCCAATTTAGAAAATAAAGAATAATATAAAATAAAGGTTCATGTGTTGACAGTACTCATCCATTGAGATTGGTCATGTGTTGAACGAAATATTTTAGTAATAAAATTTACATCTTTATCAATATAAAATAAAGGTTCATGTGTTGACAGTACTCATCCATTGAGATTGGTCATGTGTTGAACGAAATATTTTGATAATAACAACTATTTTGAAAAAGAAATATTTGAAATAGAATATTTGAAAATAGAAATTTATGAAGCCGTGTTGATTAGATTGACGCCATTTTGACGTGAACGATATTTATATCGATTTTATTCATTTTGAAATGAATTGAATTGGAAATGAATTCAAATTGAATTGAAACTTGAATTGAATAGAAATGAATTTTAAAAAGAATTTATAAGGAAAGATTCAATTTTGATTTGAATTGATATGGAAGTTGAGATTGTTTTTGAAACGAATTTAAAACTATTTATATAATTCGTTTTAAATAGTAATCGACGAAATATATTATATATATATATAATATAATGGCCTGAATAGAACGCGCCGCGCCGCGGCAGTTCGTAAATTTCGACCATTTATTTCAAACGAACATTACGGGAGATCCGACCGTCGGATTCTCCTAAAACCGGAACCATTGGGTTCGTATCGAAAAGAGCTTTCTAACGAATATTAGAAATTAGATATCTAACGGTTGGATTTGGAATTATGTCCAAATCAAATTTGAAAAAGGTCGCTGTAAGTGCAGTTCGATGGCCATTGATGGAAATCGACTGTACGGGCCTTGATAAAATCATTAAAAATATCAATAATTTGTGTAAAATCATAAGAAATGATTTAGAAAGAATTGGGATGAAAAAAACTCCATATTTGAAAAGATAAAAATAGATTTTTATCGAAATGAACTAGTTTTGAACTAGAATTATAATTCTATTTATTTTTAAATAAATAAATTGAATTTAAAAAGGGTTTTAAAAATAACCAGAATATCCAATGATTGCATTGGAATGGAATTGAATCGAAATTGTCTTCGGAATATTTCGATGTTGGATTTCGTGATTATACAGATGTTGTTATGGAAATTTGAAAGATATAGATATATTGTAACGGCTGGAAATTTCCGACTCCTCGAGAGTCGGAAATCCCGAGACGTTAGTGAAAGAATTTAGAAGGTGAGAAAGAAAAGATAGAACTAATAGAATAGAAGAAGAAGAAGAACATCAGAATCATCAGAGTAACACGAATCTCACAGCGGAACGAATAACATATAATATATAACATGACTTTGAAGTAAACAGTTATATATATACAATAGCACTTATCAGAGTACAACACTTACAACACAGCGGAAATAACTATAGCTATAAAATCTTGCAGCCTCCTGCTCCAAGCTCTCCAAGTATATCTGTAAATCCCGACTACTTGACTGCCCGTACAAATTTAGGCACCCAAGAGTTTAGGGAAAACAACAAAGTAAACTCCGGGTCAGTCATGGGACTGGTGTGAGTAAAATAGTTTAAAACAGGTATATGATATCTCATAAGACCACGCCGTGAATACGGAACGGGTTTTTCCTTATGAGTATCTGAACAACTTTGACAAGCAATATCATTGTGATATTATAATAATATCTAAGTACAAATAGGTATCAATCTAGTAGAAACGCTTGCATCTAACGTTCTACATACATAGTAAAAATCATAAACCGCAGGGTGCTTAACGGAGAATGGATTCCAACAGACAAGGTATGGGAGCACCTTCTGAATAGTGTACTCTAGAGGTGATACACTCAGGGTTCAACAAGAACGTCTTGCAACCCGGCCACACATGACCGCTCACTCATTTAGCTTGAGTGTCGCGAATATATTGCCACCACGGTTGTAGGCCATCAAACCGTCATCCGAAGATACAGAATCAAAAAGAAGTATAAATATGGATATTCCCTAGATCGGTGACAATACACCCTGCTTGGGAATGACCCAACTAGCCATGCTGCCTAGCCCAACTTTTGTTACTTCCTGGTGTGAGGCTAGAAGCTACGTCTATCTTCAGAACATCTGATCACCATTCACTTTGAATGCCACATCGTCATACCCGCCAAATCACAAATTGACTTATTCAAAAATAACCCGGGTATACAGCTAAGAGAAACGAATTCCTCCGCCACCAAACGTGAATACGTTTGAACAGATCAACTTACGCGATCCATTGGATATACTCTGTCAGACCTTCTTCCATATACGTTGTCCTGGGACTGGACAAACCGAAGGCACTACTCAGTATATCCATCTTAGTCATTGTTATCTAAGACTTATACAACAGCCCTTGCACTTTACTCCGTCTTCAATTTATCTTTGGCATATATTGCTCGCAACGCTTATGCCAATACAGAGTGGTTCTTTGGATAATAATCCAACCGGTCTCTCCATATTAACAACGTTAAAATGGTAAAAACTTTGATAGTCTGTGATTCAACTATCAAATGAAAACATGTCGGTGTACAAACAACGATCTTATTTCCAAATGGAAATTCGATCGATCAATCATCATATGTTCATATTTCCTTATTTCATATATTTAGAAAATATATGTTATTAATCCTTGGAAAACATTTCCATAGCTTATTTTCACATCACTATTGTTTCGCAACTATCAGTCCCTAACTGTAACTAGTATGAGAACAATTCTCTAAGTATCAATACGGAAGGTCGAAACCAACATCAGATCGTCACTTAGAAAACCGTTCAACTTACCCTCTCCAGTCAGTTTCTGAATTTGCTTAACTCTATTTCTTAAATTCTTATCATGAAAACATTTCATTTTCTATGTTTAGAAAACATATCTGACTATATTTGGAAAACGTTTCCAAAACTCATTTACGGATTTCCAATGAACGTTGTATAAAACATCGTTTCGCTTAATCCATTTATCGCTTATTCCTTAACTTTATTCCTAATCAACCTTTTAGATCGAACCACAACTATTCCTTTGTCAATTCTGAAGTCAATCAAGTTGGGGTATAATTACCTCGCAGACCTTAATTGAACAACGTCCTTTACTGTGAAATAGATGAAGCTCATCGCTCACTTTTTACAATCATCTGTTTACGCAAATTCTCGGATTCAGGTTACGAATCCACTTCTTATATGACAGTGTTTGATTATAATTATAACGTTATAATTCCTACCCCTATATATTTTATTTCCTAACTCGAATAATTTAACAGACACCTAATTTCTAAATCAATAACTAAATCTTGATTTAAACCCTGGAAAGTAAATAGTACTTTCCCGAATTCGCTATAATCGAATTCGACGTATAACTCTCTTTCGAGTAATCTCTATTTGATTTAACTCTTCTTCGAATAACCTATATTCGATTATCTCTCTTCGAATAACTCATATTCAAAATCTCTCTCTTTCGAATAAACAATATTTGATCTCTTTCTTTCGAATATGCTATATTCGAAAATCTCCTTTCGATTACTAATCGATAACTCCTTTCGATCAAACTAAAATCGATAACTCCTTTAACTCTATTCGAATAACTAATATTCGACTAACTCCTTTGGATCGACTCATTTGATTAACTCCTTCGAATAACTAATTCGAATAACTTACCTTCGAATAACCAATATTCGATTTACTCTAACTCGATTAACTTAATTCTAATCGATTTACTCCATTTCGATTCAACTTAATTCAAATCGATTAATTTAACTCAAATTGATTAACTCCTTTCGAATAACTAAATTCGATTTAACTCTAATTGAATAACTAATATTCAATTAACTCTTATGTGTTTAACTCTATCTGAATAAGTAATTCGAATCACTCTAATGTGTTTAACTCTATTCAAATATCTAATTCGAATAACTCATTTCGAATAACTAAATTCGATTAACTCTTTTAACTTTACTCGAATAACTATATTCGAATAACACCTTCTTTCGAATAACTATATTCGATTAACTCTTTTAACTTTACTCGAATAAACTATATTCGATTAACACTTTCTTTCGAATAACTATATTCGATTAACTCTTCGTCTAACTCCTTTGGATTAACTAACTTCGAATAACTCCTTTGGATTAACTAACTTCGAATAACTCCTTTGGATTAACTAACTTCGAATAACTCCTTTGGATTAACTAACTTCGAATAACTCCTTTGGATTAACTAACTTCGAATAACCAATATTCGATAACTATTCTTCGAATAAATAATATTCGGTAACTCTTCTCAAATGAATAACATTTGATTTCTCCACTCGAATAAACTATATTCGATTACTCTTCTCAAATGAATAACATTTGATTTCTCCACTCGAATAAACTATATTCGATAACTCTTCTTAAATGAATAACATTTGATTTCTCCACTTGAATAAACTATATTCGATAACTCTTCTTAAATGAATAACATTTGATTTCTCCACTTGAATAAACTATATTCGATAACTCTTCTTAAATGAATAACATTTGATTTCTCCACTCGAATAAACTATATTCGATTACTCTTCTCAAATGAATAACATTTGATTTCTCCACTTGAATAAACTATATTCGATAACTCTTCTTAAATGAATAACATTTGATTTCTCCACTCGAATAAACTATATTCGATTACTCTTCTCAAATGAATAACATTTGATTTCTCCACTTGAATAAACTATATTCGATAACTCTTCTTAAATGAATAACATTTGATTTCTCCACTCGAATAAACTATATTCGATAACTCTTCTTAAATGAATAACATTTGATTTCTCCACTCTAATAAACTATATTCGATTACTCTTCTCAAATGAATAACATTTGATTTCTCCACTTGAATAAACTATATTCGATAACTCTTCTTAAATGAATAACATTTGATTTCTCCACTCGAATAAACTATATTCGATTACTCTTCTCAAATGAATAACATTTGATTTCTCCACTTGAATAAACTATATTCGATAACTCTTCTTAAATGAATAACATTTGATTTCTCCACTCGAATAAACTATATTCAATTACTCTTCCCTCGAATATACTATATTCGATAACTCTACTTCGAATAAGTGATATTCGACAACTCTACTCGATTAACTCCACTTGGATAACTCTAACTGGTCAACTCTAACGGGTCAACTTTAACTGGTTAACTCAAATGGTTTAACCTAACTGGTTAACTCAAATGGTTTAACCTAACTTGATTTACTTGTCTCGATTTACTGAACTATTCCACTTAGTTTAACTTAGTTAATTCACGTTGATTAACTCTAGCCGGTTCACTTAGTTTAACTCAACTAATTTACTTCGATTAACCACTTAGTTAACTTAACTAATTCACATCGATTAATCCTTTAGTTTAACTTAACTAATTCTTTGGTTAACCACTTAGTTTAACTTAACTAATTCACTTTGATTAACTCAACCAATTCACTTGGTTAACTCAACCAATTCACTTGGTTAACTCCTATTTATTTAACAAATAAATATCTTCTTTAGTTTAATTTTATTTATTTAATCTCTAAATAAATACCCTTTATAATATTCTATTTATTTAATCTCTAAATAAATATCCTTTATATTTGTTCTAACGTATATAATTCCTTTATATTTTGACTAACAAATATATCCTCTTATATTCGATTAACATATATGTTCCCTTATATTGATTTACAAATAAAACTCTTTTATATTTGTTTTACCAACTATATTCCTTAATATTCAAAAATCCTTTTTTCTTATATATATATATAAAATCCCTTGATTTTATATAAATAAACTATTTTCAAAATATACTTTGAAAACCCCTCTCCTACAGTCTGGTATTTCTCATGGTCTTCAATACACCATATAACAACGATAAATATCGTCCCACCACACATAGTCATACAGATTATATACTTCACATTGTATATCACACTATAAAAATCACAGTAAAATACTGTTGAGGAATCCTGTTGGATTCCTCCAACCTGTTTCCCTGCACCACAGATGTTAGACAATACAACAACATCGATTTCACTTCACTGTGAAATATTCTGATAGCAGAATCAACATATGACTATTTAACGGTTTATATATATACGTAAATATATATATAAAATCTCAACTAACTGACTAGCAGTTCAATCAAACAGTCAATACACGGTCAAACAGTCAAACAGATACTATTTTAACAGTTCTAAGCATACAACGTGAAAATAAAACTGTTTAGAGTTTGTGAGATTTACTCACATTGACGCGTTAACCGTTAAATAACGGTTTGCGTTATTTGATTCAGTCAGATAATTTATTTCGCCATAAATTGTAACAAGCTCGGATTCACTCCCGGTCAGTCTCATTGTGTTGCTCCCGTCCATACGATCCCAACGGATCTTGTTTCGCTGAGTTTCGATCACGTATGAATAAGTTATCGCCATTCTAAGTTAACGCATATTTTATATTAAAAGTAAACATGAATTTAAGAATAAACAATGGGCCTTAACTCACAAAAACTGTCGGCCCACTTACTTCTATCCTCAGCCCATATACCCAAGATAACCCGCGTCCAACCCCCTTTCTATCTTCCCCGATGTCTTCTTAGTTCGAACTCTCCATTTCCCTCACGTTCGATCTCCATTTGCTCCTCCATCACCAACTTTTAAACCACCAGAAAATCACCTAAACTCCT
The DNA here is from genome assembly GCA_030737875.1 of Allium sativum. Taxonomy (NCBI): domain Eukaryota; kingdom Viridiplantae; phylum Streptophyta; class Magnoliopsida; order Asparagales; family Amaryllidaceae; genus Allium; species Allium sativum. The sequence continues at coordinate 468,671,651 of CM060910.1, forward strand.
CTTGTCCCCCACCGCTCTTCTCCGTCACCTCCAACTCCGACTCGCAATCGCCGTTGGCGGGTCCATCCTCCGCTGCCTCACAGGAAGATCGACAGTTTTTATTTGATATCAGATCCGAAAAAATCACACGACTTCCAAATCTCCTCCTGAATCCGGATCTGAACTCGATTTCAAGGCTAGATGCTTCAATTACTCGCAAAGTCTAACCCTAGGTGAACTGTTCTGAAATTCGAACAGCAGGAAACGACGTCGCTCCTATCACAATGAGCATCAACTCGAAGCTCTTTACTTGCCGAGTCCATCTGTATATATCATGAGATTTATAGACTTTGATTTGGGTTTTTATTTTGATTTTCTTTGGAGGAATTTCTTTTGAGTTTCTTTGTTTTTCCTGAAGATGGAAACTTTACTGTAAAAATCATATGCGGTGATATATAAGTGTGTTGGGGGTTGGTGGTGTTTGTGGCAGAGAAGAGAGCTAACGTGGACTAGTTTGGTTCACTTAGTAGGTGAAGATATTTATTTAATATCATTTTATATTCGTTCGAATCTTCGAAAAATCACTGCGAACACATACGATGCCTAAAAATCATGAAAATTGACATGTAGCTAAAGTTCGTCATTACGGTCCCAACGAAACTGGTTTCGTCGAATTCCGACTCCGTATGCTCACACAGCGTATTTTTAACTGTCAAAATACTGACTGTTTCTCACTCTAAAAATCCGTACGGCCACACAGTGACTCTAAAAATCACGAAACTTGACCTCTAACAATAATTTGACATTGCGGATCCAACAAAACTGGTTTCGTCGAATTCCAACTTCGTTTGTAAAAGTGGCTATTTTTAACGCTTTGAATGACCCATTTAAATATATAAATATATTTAAATATTATTAAATTAAATATAAATAAATTTATATTATCGTATATATTCACACTGGAATATCATACGGCTCCAGGATAATTATATATTTCTTATTCTAAGTCCAGGTTGAATCGATATTCAATTTACATTGAAAATCCCTTTTATAACGTATATAAAGCGTTACGAATTATATACGAATTTCATAGCGACTATTCTGAAATTTGATTTGGACATAACTCAAAATCTACACGACGAAATCCTGATCTTTCTCTTCCGCTAGAAAGATATACTCCACCAGCTCCACACGTTTCTTATTTCACAGAAATCCGGCTTAGAACGAATCTTGTATATTCAGTTGAAGTTCAACTCGCCAAATAACGAACTGCCGCGTCGTTACGGGCTCGATCATAATTATTATTATAATTTATACGTTCAACTATCGTTTATTTAATATATTCGTTATTTAAATGATTAAATAACTTAATTATTATACCTTACAAAACGCGCCATTACAGACTTCCCCCCTTAAAATAATTTCGTCCTCGAAATTGCTAAGCTAGGAAAATGCTACCAACTTTACTAACTGGATTCAAATATCTTTTAGTTTACTTCTCAACTCCATTTTCCACTGAACCATTAAATTTTCAATTAAATTATTAATTCATTCTGGCTAACTGCATTTCCATAAATCATGAGAATGTTCTAACGTCTGGAATTTTCGAAAAATTTCGCCATAACCTCCTTTGTATTGGTCAATATGACAAACCACACTCGCCTCTCTAGGCCTCCTCCAATCCAAAAGGAAATCAAAATAGCCAAGCGGCTTGCAAATTCGGCTCATAAAATCCAAACTCATATATAATATAAACTTGTACCTTTTTGTCGGTCGTATCATTATATCCTTTTGATCTGTTATCACTTCTGCATATATCATGGTCATTCCACTCAATTTATATCCTCAAATCCAAATCGAATTTCATTCGAACTCTAATATCAAATTCCAAATTATTGACTTATCAATTTGGTTCCATTCTAGATTATCTCTAATCCCAATTCAATTTTATTTAACTCGGTTCAAGTTAAATTTCAATTTATTTTTACCATCTCATTTTATTTAACTTCATTAGTTAAATTTTAATTCCAGAACTTAAGTTCCTGGGTTTCTTTCAAATTAATTTGAAACCACATACCAATTCAAAACCTTTGAATGTCTAAAACAACTTGTTTTCTCAAAACAATTCAAAAACAAAACCTTTGGTAGTAATCCGTCACTTAGAACTCGAAAATGAACACTGATGATGTCTAGATTCATCATCAGAATCTATTTTCCAGCTATCGACGTGAGTTCAATACTATATCATTTTCAATTTGAAAACATTTTCAAAATCTCCCAGGAACTTAAAATTTCCTTATTTTAAATTCCAAATTCTGATTTAAATTCATATTTAATTCAAACTATTTCATATATTACATTCATATGAATTCTGATTGGTCATTTATAACCGTTTCACCCTTTTATAATCTTATTCGATTATAATAACAACCAACACAATCAATATACTATAAAAATTTCAAGATATATATTTCTTCTATAAACAAATATATTTTGGGAAAAATTATTTCATTTACCCTCTTTCAAAACATATTATGACGGTTCATCGTATTCGAGTGTTTAGCAACCCTTATCGATACAGTGGATCAACTGATCGACCAGAATTCATAAGCCACTCAACCAATGAGTCTCCACAATATAAAACCATTTTATATTGAATAACAATTACGCGCTCATATATATACACTCAAACTCAATCTAGGATATTACTAATCCTATCTCTACCGAGTCACGCCACAGAGCCAAGTAATTCTTAACTTAAGCTCTGATACCAACTGTAACGGCTGGAAATTTCCGACTCCTCGAGAGTCGGAAATCCCGAGACGTTAGTGAAAGAATTTAGAAGGTGAGAAAGAAAAGATAGAACTAATAGAATAGAAGAAGAAGAAGAACATCAGAATCATCAGAGTAACACGAATCTCACAGCGGAACGAATAACATATAATATATAACATGACTTTGAAGTAAACAGTTATATATATACAATAGCACTTATCAGAGTACAACACTTACAACACAGCGGAAATAACTATAGCTATAAAATCTTGCAGCCTCCTGCTCCAAGCTCTCCAAGTATATCTGTAAATCCCGACTACTTGACTGCCCGTACAAATTTAGGCACCCAAGAGTTTAGGGAAAACAACAAAGTAAACTCCGGGTCAGTCATGGGACTGGTGTGAGTAAAATAGTTTAAAACAGGTATATGATATCTCATAAGACCACGCCGTGAATACGGAACGGGTTTTTCCTTATGAGTATCTGAACAACTTTGACAAGCAATATCATTGTGATATTATAATAATGTCTAAGTACAAATAGGTATCAATCTAGTAGAAACGCTTGCATCTAACGTTCTACATACATAGTAAAAATCATAAACCGCAGGGTGCTTAACGGAGAATGGATTCCAACAGACAAGGTATGGGAGCACCTTCTGAATAGTGTACTCTAGAGGTGATACACTCAGGGTTCAACAAGAACGTCTTGCAACCCGGCCACACATGACCGCTCACTCATTTAGCTTGAGTGTCGCGAATATATTGCCACCACGGTTGTAGGCCATCAAACCGTCATCCGAAGATACAGAATCAAAAAGAAGTATAAATATGGATATTCCCTAGATCGGTGACAATACACCCTGCTTGGGAATGACCCAACTAGCCATGCTGCCTAGCCCAACTTTTGTTACTTCCTGGTGTGAGGCTAGAAGCTACGTCTATCTTCAGAACATCTGATCACCATTCACTTTGAATGCCACATCGTCATACCCGCCAAATCACAAATTGACTTATTCAAAAATAACCCGGGTATACAGCTAAGAGAAACGAATTCCTCCGCCACCAAACGTGAATACGTTTGAACAGATCAACTTACGCGATCCATTGGATATACTCTGTCAGACCTTCTTCCATATACGTTGTCCTGGGACTGGACAAACCGAAGGCACTATTCAGTATATCCATCTTAGTCATTGTTATCTAAGACTTATACAACAGCCCTTGCACTTTACTCCGTCTTCAATTTATCTTTGGCATATATTGCTCGCAACGCTTATGCCAATACAGAGTGGTTCTTTGGATAATAATCCAACCGGTCTCTCCATATTAACAACGTTAAAATGGTAAAAACTTTGATAGTCTGTGATTCAACTATCAAATGAAAACATGTCGGTGTACAAACAACGATCTTATTTCCAAATGGAAATTCGATCGATCAATCATCATATGTTCATATTTCCTTATTTCATATATTTAGAAAATATATGTTATTAATCCTTGGAAAACATTTCCATAGCTTATTTTCACATCACTATTGTTTCGCAACTATCAGTCCCTAACTGTAACTAGTATGAGAACAATTCTCTAAGTATCAATACGGAAGGTCGAAACCAACATCAGATCGTCACTTAGAAAACCGTTCAACTTACCCTCTCCAGTCAGTTTCTGAATTTGCTTAACTCTATTTCTTAAATTCTTATCATGAAAACATTTCATTTTCTATGTTTAGAAAACATATTTGACTATATTTGGAAAACGTTTCCAAAACTCATTTACGGATTTCCAATGAACGTTGTATAAAACATCGTTTCGCTTAATCCATTTATCGCTTATTCCTTAACTTTATTCCTAATCAAACTTTTAGATCGAACCACAACTATTCCTTTGTCAATTCTGAAGTCAATCAAGTTGGGGTATAATTACCTCGCAGACCATAATTGAACAACGTCCTTTACTGTGAAATAGATGAAGCTCATCGCTCACTTTTTACAATCATCTGTTTACGCAAATTCTCGGATTCAGGTTACGAATCCACTTCTTATATGACAGTGTTTGATTATAACTATAACGTTATAATTCCTACCCCTATATATTTTATTTCCTAACTCGAATAATTTAACAGACACCTAATTTCTAAATCAATAACTAAATCTTGATTTAAACCCTGGAAAGTAAATAGTACTTTCCCGAATTCGCTATAATCGAATTCGACGTATAACTCTCTTTCGAGTAATCTCTATTTGATTTAACTCTTCTTCGAATAACCTATATTCGATTATCTCTCTTCGAATAACTCATATTTGAAATCTCTCTCTTTCGAATAAACAATATTTGATCTCTTTCTTTCGAATATGCTATATTCGAAAATCTCCTTTCGATTACTAATCGATAACTCCTTTCGATCAAACTAAAATCGATAACTCCTTTAACTCTATTCGAATAACTAATATTCGACTAACTCCTTTAGATCGACTCATTTGATTAACTCCTTCGAATAACTAATTCGAATAACTTACCTTCGAATAACCAATATTCGATTTACTCTAACTCGATTAACTTAATTCTAATCGATTTACTCCATTTCGATTCAACTTAATTCAAATCGATTAATTTAACTCAAATTGATTAACTCCTTTCGAATAACTAAATTCTATTTAACTCTAATTGAATAACTAATATTCAATTAACTCTTACGTGTTTAACTCTATTTGAATAAGTAATTCGAATCACTCTAATGTGTTTAACTCTATTCAAATATCTAATTCGAATAACTCATTTCGAATAACTAAATTCGATTAACTCTTTTAACTTTACTCGAATAACTATATTCGAATAACACCTTCTTTCGAATAACTATATTCGATTAACTCTTTTAACTTTACTCGAATAAACTATATTCGATTAACACTTTCTTTCGAATAACTATATTCGATTAACTCTTCGTCCAACTCCTTTGGATTAACTAACTTCGAATAACTCCTTTGGATTAACTAACTTCGAATAACTCCTTTGGATTAACTAACTTCGAATAACTCCTTTGGATTAACTAACTTCGAATAACTCCTTTGGATTAACTAACTTCGAATAACCAATATTCGATAACTATTCTTCGAATAAATAATATTCGGTAACTCTTCTCAAATGAATAACATTTGATTTCTCCACTCGAATAAACTATATTCGATTACTCTTCTCAAATGAATAACATTTGATTTCTCCACTCGAATAAACTATATTCGATAACTCTTCTTAAATGAATAACATTTGATTTCTCCACTTGAATAAACTATATTCGATAACTCTTCTTAAATGAATAACATTTGATTTCTCCACTTGAATAAACTATATTCGATAACTCTTCTTAAATGAATAACATTTGATTTCTCCACTCGAATAAACTATATTCGATTACTCTTCTCAAATGAATAACATTTGATTTCTCCACTTGAATAAACTATATTCGATAACTCTTCTTAAATGAATAACATTTGATTTCTCCACTCGAATAAACTATATTCGATTACTCTTCTCAAATGAATAACATTTGATTTCTCCACTTGAGTAAACTATATTCGATAACTCTTCTTAAATGAATAACATTTGATTTCTCCACTCGAATAAACTATATTCGATAACTCTTCTTAAATGAATAACATTTGATTTCTCCACTCGAATAAACTATATTCGATTACTCTTCTCAAATGAATAACATTTGATTTCTCCACTTGAATAAACTATATTCGATAACTCTTCTTAAATGAATAACATTTGATTTCTCCACTCGAATAAACTATATTCGATTACTCTTCTCAAATGAATAACATTTGATTTCTCCACTTGAATAAACTATATTCGATAACTCTTCTTAAATGAATAACATTTGATTTCTCCACTCGAATAAACTATATTCGATTACTCTTCCCTCGAATATACTATATTCGATAACTCTACTTCGAATAAGTGATATTCGGCAACTCTACTCGATTAACTCCACTTGGATAACTCTAACTGGTCAACTCTAACGGGTCAACTTTAACTGGTTAACTCAAATGGTTTAACCTAACTGGTTAACTCAAATGGTTTAACCTAACTTGATTTACTTGTCTCGATTTACTGAACTATTCCACTTAGTTTAACTTAGTTAATTCACGTTGATTAACTCTAGCCGGTTCACTTAGTTTAACTCAACTAATTTACTTCGATTAACCACTTAGTTAACTTAACTAATTCACATCGATTAATCCTTTAGTTTAACTTAACTAATTCTTTGGTTAACCACTTAGTTTAACTTAACTAATTCACTTTGATTAACTCAACCAATTCACTTGGTTAACTCGACCAATTCACTTGGTTAACTCCTATTTATTTAACAAATAAATATCTTCTTTAGTTTAATTTTATTTATTTAATCTCTAAATAAATACCCTTTATAATATTCTATTTATTTAATCTCTAAATAAATATCCTTTATATTTGTTCTAACGAATATAATTCCTTTATATTTTGACTAACAAATATATCCTCTTATATTCGATTAACATATATGTTCCCTTATATTGATTTACAAATAAAACTCTTTTATATTTGTTTTACCAACTATATTCCTTAATATTCAAAAATCCTTTTTTCTTATAAATATATAAAATCCCTTGATTTTATATAAATAAACTATTTTCAAAATATACTTTGAAAACCCCTCTCCTACAGTCTGGTATTTCTCGTGGTCTTCAACACACCATATAACAACGATAAATATCGTCCCACCACACATAGTCATACAGATTATATACTTCACATTGTATATCACACTATAAAAATCACAGTAAAATACTGTTGAGGAATCCTGTTGGATTCCTCCAACCTGTTTCCCTGCACCACAGATGTTAGACAATACAACAACATCGATTTCACTTCACTGTGAAATATTCTGATAGCAGAATCAACATATGACTATTTAACGGTTTATATATATACGTAAATATATATATAAAATCTCTACTAACTGACTAGCAGTTCAATCAAACAGTCAACACACGGTCAAACAGTCAAACAGATAATATTTTAACAGTTCTAAGCATACAACGTGAAAATAAAACTGTTTAGAGTTTGTGAGATTTACTCACATTGACGCGTTAACCGTTAAATAACGGTTTGCGTTATTTGATTCAGTCGGATAATTTATTTCGCCATAAATTGTAACAAGCTCGGATTCACTCCCGGTCAGTCTCATTGTGTTGCTCCCGTCCATACGATCCCAACGGATCTTGTTTCGCTGAGTTTCGATCACGTATGAATAAGTTATCGCCATTCTAAGTTAACGCATATTTTATATTAAAAGTAAACATGAATTTAAGAATAAACAATGGGCCTTAACTCACAAAAACTGTCGGCCCACTTACTTCTATCCTCAGCCCATATACCCAAGATAACCCGCGTCCAACCCCCTTTCTATCTTCCCCGATGTCTTCTTAGTTCGAACTCTCCATTTCCCTCACGTTCGATCTCCATTTGCTCCTCCATCACCAACTTTTAAACCACCAGAAAATCACCTAAACTCCTCTTGTCCCCCACCGCTCTTCTCCGTCACCTCCAACTCCGACTCGCAATCGCCGTTGGTGGGTCCATCCTCCGCTGCCTCACAGGAAGATCGACAGTTTTTATTTGATATCAGATCCGAAAAAATCACACGACTTCCAAATCTCCTCCTGAATCCGGATCTGAACTCGATTTCAAGGCTAGATGCTTCAATTACTCGCAAAGTCTAACCCTAGGTGAACTGTTCTGAAATTCGAACAGCAGGAAACGACGCCGCTCCTATCACAATGAGCATCAACTCGAAGCTCTTTACTTGCCGAGTCCATCTGTATATATCATGAGATTTATAGACTTTGATTTGGGTTTTTACTTTGATTTTCTTTGGAGGAATTTCTTTTGAGTTTCTTTGTTTATCCTGAAGATGGAAACTTTACTGTAAAAATCATATGCGGTGATATATAAGTGTGTTGGGGGTTGGTGGTGTTTGTGGCAGAGAAGAGAGCTAACGTGGACTAGTTTGGTTCACTTAGTAGGTGAAGATATTTATTTAATATCATTTTATATTCGTTCGAATCTTCGAAAAATCACTGCGAACACATACGATGCCTAAAAATCATGAAAATTGACATGTAGCTAAAGTTCGTCATTACGGTCCCAACGAAACTGGTTTCGTCGAATTCCGACTCCGTATGCTCACACAGCGTATTTTTAACTGTCAAAATACTGACCGTTTCTCACTCTAAAAATCCGTACGGCCACACAGTGACTCTAAAAATCACGAAACTTGACCTCTAACAATAATTTGACATTGCGGATCCAACAAAACTGGTTTCGTCGAATTCCGACTTCGTTTGCAAAAGTGGCTATTTTTAACGCTTTGAATGACCCATTTAAATATATAAATATATTTAAATATTTTTAAATTAAATATAAATAAATTTATATTATCGTATATATTCACACTGGAATATCATACGGCTCCAGGATAATTATATATTTCTTATTCTAAGTCCAGGTTGAATCGATATTCAATTTACATTGAAAATCCCTTTTATAACGTATATAAAGCGTTACGAATTATATACGAATTTCATAGTGACTATTCTGAAATTTGATTTGGACATAACTCAAAATCTACACGACGAAATCCTGATCTTTCTCTTCCGCTAGAAAGATATACTCCACCAGCTCCACACGTTTCTTATTTCACAGAAATCCGGCTTAGAACGAATCTTGTATATTCAGTTGAAGTTCAACTCGCCAAATAACGAACTGCCGCGTCGTTACGGGCTCGATTATAATTATTATTATAATTTATACGTTCAACTATCGTTTATTTAATATATTCGTTATTTAAATGATTAAATAACTTAATTATTATACCTTACAAAACGCGCCATTACATATATATATATATATCGTTATTTCCAATACGATATTTGTTGGTCGTAGAATTTGATATTGAATATAAGCTGGGATATTTTCTATTCAGAGCCTTGTATTTAATATCAAATGTGATTTGGGTTTGTCGTGAATGGTGTCTTCATTAACACTGTTCTTGAACCCAGTTGAGAAAAGATTAAATCTTTTTATTTAGATTTAATGAAGGGTACCAATTAAATAATATTTAATTGGAATTGAATTGATATTGATTTTTGGGTTTATCGTGACAGTGTTTTAAATAACACTTGTTCTTTAACCCGATAATTAATGGAATGTGACTTTGGGTTTATCGTGAACCGTGTTTTAAATGACACTGATTCTTTAACCCAGTTAACGATTAAAACTAAGTGGAGTTTTAATGAATCTTTAATTAGATTGAAATAATCGAGAATGGAGTATCACCAGTTTTACTCCAGGCGATAGTTAAATCTTTAATTAGATTTGAACGTGAAATGGTAATTGAATTTACCGATAACACCGTGGTGTTAGATATGAAGTATTACCAGTTTTACTTCATGGGATGAATAGGTTGGGATTGGGATATTAAAACAAATGATTACATCGGTAAGGTTCGTTAATCCCGACTAGTTGAATCGAAATTCAAAAGAAGATTAAAGAATAAATTTTAATAATTTATCTTGGATAAAATTAATGGGAACCTTTCCCTATGAATGTGAAATTTAGAAACTAACTGTCGGTTAGCCAAGAAGAATGGTTTTCTGGATATTGATCTGATGTTGGTTTCGGCCTTCGGGGTTAATATTTGGGGAATTATTCTCTTGATTAATTTACGGTTAGTGACTGATGAATTGGAATGAGGCGTATGTTGTGTTTGTGTAACACTTATTTAAATTATACGCGAGTTATTTGGAAAGACCGGGTTTATCCCATTCTGAATAACTGATACGACGATAAGTCGAAGATGAAGACGGTGGTCGAAGACCAGAAGTCTTCACGTCGTTTGGGTGATTACTGATGATCTTGATTGGGCTGTACACCCAAGAAGATGGAAACAGTTGGTGATCGTCCAGACGTACTTAGAGATCGATGGATATGCGGGGTACTAGGTGCCTCCGGTTTCGTTCAGACCCAGAACGGACTTGTAAATGGATAGTGTGTCTGACGTTGTATTCCTTTATACTGTATTGGTGATCTCTGCTAAATATATATCTGTTTGGTGGCAGAGAATTTATTCTCTTGCTATACACCCTTCTCTGAGACGTACGAGCCTAGAGGTTATATATTGGCAGAAATCAGTGGTACAGTATGGACTGACAATGTGGCATGCTGAGTTGCATGGATCAAGGCTTTTGTTGAAAAGCAAAGTCTTGTGGTTGATGATCAAAGCACGGCCTTGTGTGGCGTAGCTTTGTGTAACGTTGATTCGCGAGTATCACACCCGGTATGAACTAAAAACGGGAGACGGATATCAGGGAGGACATGCGTTTCTTTCTAGTTAGGAGTGGCGTCAGTGCTTGAACTGGCTGACGAGTTTGACTCATGTGGATGTTGCTTATTATTACTTGCTGAAAAGCGAGGCGCCTCGTGATATTGGTTTCGGCCGATGCTTCTGGTCGGCTGACGGGCCAGGCTTACGCCCCAAAGGGCGGAGAAACGTATTGTTCAGGCATTATAATCCACATCGGTGGACCGGCCCTGACGATCCAAGGGGCAGTTGCGGCTGTTCCTAGAGATGGGCTAGATTGTCTAAAATCGGTGAGGATCTTGCCCCTAGCCTCGGTTCATACCATAAATGATAACCCAACTTCCAATACGACATTGCGGTTTTGATTGTAAACCTATATGTGGCGACATAGTGGCATGGGACGCTCATGTCGCCTATGATTGATACTTATGATTGAAGTTGTTTTATACACTATGCACTTACAATAGTATCAAATAATCTGTTTTAAACGTATCAAGCATTCTTTGGCTATTATAAGGTAAAAACCCTATCCCCCGGCTTGCGTTGCATTGTGTGATAGGACCTGGGTCTTATAATAGCTTCATTTTTCTTTATTTAGCATTGCGCTGTTTGTTTTATGCACTGGTATTCTTGGGAGGAAACCCGTTCCGTGTTATACGGCGTGGTCCCTTGATTTACCTAACTTTAAAAACAAAGATTAAAAACTGTTTTAGTTCTCACACCAGTCACATGACTGACCTGGGGTTTATTGTTTTAACCTAAACTCTGGGTGCCCTTATTTTGACACGGGCAGCTAGTAGTTTTGGTTTTGCAGATTTATATTCACAGGATCCTGGTTTACAGCTGGAATGATATCCGGAAAGCTTTGTATCCGTATATCTCTTCTAGTTGTGTATTGTATTATTTTCCGCTGCTATGTATTTAAATGTAATTTAAATCTCTGATATTTCTGTGTAATATTCATTTATACTCTGTATATTCTTGTAATCTGATGCATTGTTGTAATATACAATGAAATGTTCTTTTGTCTGCATTCTATTTTGTCGTGTTCTCAAACGATAGGGCGTTTCGAACGGTCTGGGTCGGTTTAGCGACCGGTTCGGATCGAGCGAAATTCCTGCTCGTCACACTACCCAGATATACTTAACCTTCCCACTGTTTCAACCAAGTTTACTTAACCCCTACTCAAGTTCATGTTCATACAATCCCTATGGATTTAACTAAGTTAAGTATTCCAATTCATTACCATGTCTATTTATGGTTATCATGTGTTGGACCCCTCACATTAAGCCTACCACTTGTGGATGCTGGGTATGCCGGTCGGTTCTGGGAAGACTTCTTCCACAAGTCGGGCTTAACCGCGTGTCTCAGCACGCCTCATATTTGTGTACCTAGACCCCTCACATTAGATTCACCACTTGTGGTTGCTTGATATGTCGGGCGGTTCCGGGCAGACTTCCACCACAAGTGTAATCTAACCTCGTGTCTAGACGCAATTACAGTTTCTAATTACTGTAATCCTAGGCATTTCATTATTAGCCAATTTTACTTGTGTCGTTATAGGTTTTCATGCCCCCTTTTCCCCAATTATGTTCATAATGAATTATATGCCCCAAATTCATATTCATAAACATCATTCAAGTTATGCTAGATTCCCCATTTACAAGGTTTGCCCAATTTCAATGTTTTTCCCCTCGTTCCCTATTTAACGCGTTCACATATTTCGGCGGCATGCCTAGGCTCGAAAGTAGCCTGGCTATATAAAATAAAAGGGAAGGGATGAAGGGAAGATGATAGAAATGATTATACTAACAAAATTGACATAAACACATAGTGGCATATTGATAAGATGGGCATATATAGAACAGATCTGGTGAACATGAGATGATAGAACTGATTCTAACATAATAGGGATGTCATAATAGGCATGATAAGATCTAAACAATAATTTAGATGTCCAACTATTAACAGATCCAATTTAACCACAAACATGATAGGTACAAGGTAATCTAAATAGTGAATTACATCTATAATCCAAGGTAGATCTGACATGATAAAGGTTAAGATTCAAGTCATAGTTATGTCAGAATATCATAGGTTCATAAGTTATAACAAATCTGATATGATTCAAGCAGTCACAAGCATAGATCCAAATTACAGTCATATCATGTCTACTTTTTAATTATTTAAATCCAAAAGTAACTTAAACTCACAGTGTTTGGATCTAGAAAGATAGAAGGAGAACAACAGAGGTTGAATCACAAATCTACACTTGAATAACTTGATTGCAGAAGAAGGAAAAGCTTTGATTCAGTCTGGGAACTGGCAGCATCTAGTACTCCATTATTTTTTAGTGTAGAAAATAAGAGAAACAGAGCCATATTTGTGGCCGCCAGCCCCCAAACCCTAACTGCCACATCTGCCCTAGGGGGGTCGACCCATGGGTCGACACCCCCCTTAAGGGGTCGAAACCCCTAGGCGGGATTTTTCCCGCTCACCCCAATCTGCGTGATTTTGAATTTTCTGAACCAAATTTTGAATTTCTGGACCACATATATATATATATATTCTCTTGCGCGTATACAAACTTCAAACCTTCATAACTTCTTCATACAGTGTCCGTTTTACGCAAACCAAATGTCTATCTTGACCAGAATTTCGAGACGGACGCAATGGCACAGTCCGTTTCCCTTAATTCTGAATATTAAATTAATTATTCTTTAATTTTTCTTTTTTAGTGTTGTTAAAATTATGGGGTGTTACATTCTCCCCTACTCAAAGGATTTTGTCCCCAAAATCTCCAAGTTAAGAAGAATGTACCCATCTACTCATCCACCAATCATAGGAATCCGTTGTCCTTAAAAGATTTCTAATGCTTATATGAACATATGCAAAGGTGTGTGTATATGTCCCAATACTAATGGGAAGATCAGGCGATCTGCTAATTCAGTCGACCTCCTTAATGCAATGATGTTAGTGTCATGAATCCAACATGTATGCAATAATCTTATTATAACATGTAAGTTCTATATGGGTGCACAATCATCCATCCAAATGCAACATCCACATGATGATACATCCATTACCATCCATTAAAGGAAGCAAAATGCACACTCATCCATATGCAGTATGAGAGTGATTGAGCCGATCTAGTGCCTAATGTGTGTGCATATGCACCCACGAGAAACCACTAACAAACACTTGCATCCATCAAACATAACATGTCTCAAACACATGTTTACATCCATGGGATTCCTAGCTAAAGGTCGAAGATTCGATCGATAGGATATACTTAAATGATAGAAATAAGCATAAATAAAAGCTTTGGAAAGGAAGTTAAGAACATACTCTCGAAAAGAAAAGGATACGAAGCACGGATCTTGTCTTCGGTCTCCTAAGTCGCATCCCCTGGGTTATCTCCCCACTGAACCTTCATCAACTTGACTTCTCTATTGCGTATCTTCTTAACTTCTGATCCAAGAATACGGGTTGGAACTCGTCTGACTGTCACCTCCCGTTCCACCTCTACTTCCTCCAATATACTCGGCTCAACTACTTCTACGGTATGATGCAAGCACTTCCGCAAATGAGAAACGTGAAAAACATCATGAATGCCGGATAGTCTCTCTGGTAGCTTTACTCTATAGGCCATTTGGCCAATCCTTTCTATTATGGGAAATGGCCCTACGAATCTTCGTGCCAACTTCCCTACAGATCTGAAGCGGACCACATTCCTCAAAGGTGACACTTTAATGAAAGCCATGTCTCCTACTTCAAACTCGATGTCAGTCCTTCTCTTGTCTGCATAGGATTTTTGCCTATCTTGAGCAGTCTTAATTCACCGTCTAATAAGATCAATCTTTTCGGACGTTTCCCTAACCATATCTGGTCCAAGTAATAGTCTTTCTGTAGATTCCCACCAACAAGTTGGTGACCTACAGGGTCGTCCGTACAGTGCTTCGAAGGGTGCCATGCCAATTCTAGCTTGATAATTGTTATTGTAGGCAAACTCTACTAAAGGAAGATGCTCTTCCCAAGTCCCTCCGAAGTCTAGGATACGCAGCCTTAAAAGATCCTCTAGAACTTTGTTCACCCTTTCCGTCTGTCCATCGGTCTGAGGATGATAAGTGGTGCTCAAACACAACTGTGTACCTAATGCTTCTTGCAAGCTCCTCCAAAATTCATTGGTGAAAATGGGGTCACGATCGCTTACGATGCTGGAAGGTACTCCATGAGTATGGACTATCTCACGAACGTAAACTGCTGCGAACCATGCTGCCGTCCTCTTACTTTTAACTGGAATGAAATGAGTGTTCTTAGTAAGTCTATCCACCACAACACAAATACTGGTGTTGCCTTTCTTTGATTAAGGCAAACCATCTATGAAATCCATAGAGATGCTCTCCCACTTCCACTGTGGAACCTCCAAAGGATGATGTAAACCACCGGGCTTCTTTTGTTCAGTTTTGACTTGCTGACAAACCAAACATTGAGAAACAAACTCTGCCACATCTTTCTTCATCCTAGCCCAAAAGAAAACCCTCTTCATATCCCTATACATCTTATCACCGCCTAGATGAATAGTCATCTTAGAATGATGGGCTTCCTCTAGGACTGCCTTTGAAAAACTTCCAATTTGGGGAAAACAAAGCCTTCCATCTCGTCGCAACCACCCTTAATTGTCAATGGAATATCTATTGAGGTGACTAGAAGTCTCCCCTTTACTGAGCCTATCCAATATGTCTGAAATCTGTGGATCATCTCGCTGTGAAGCTCCTATCTGATCCATAAGAGTAGGTCATATCTCTAGCAATGCAAACAAACCAGGCAATAACTCGGTGGAGGGTCTAAAATCAAAAGTCGATATGAACTCCAAGCTTTTCCTTTCCACAAACATAGGACTTAAGGCCATTATCTGCCTACTCAGTGCATCTGCACCACATTACCCTTGCCAGGGGTATAAGCAATCTCAAGATCATAAGAAGCTAGGAACTCCATCCACCTTTGTTGCCTTAAATTAAGATCCTTCTGCGAGAACAAGTACTTGAGAGATTTATGATCGGTGTACAACTCGAACTTATCTCCAAGAAAATAATAACGCCACATCTTAAGCGCGAATACTATGGCAGCTAGCTCTAAATCATGGGTAGGGTAGTTCTTCTTATGAACCCTTAGCTGTCTACCCCCATAACACACTATCTTTCCTACTTGCATCAGAACTGTACCAAGCCCTGTACCACATGCATCAGTGTATACTGTAAACACTTTATTCCCATCAGGCAAGGTCGAGACTGGGGCTGTTGTTAGATCCCTCTTCAATTGTTGGAAAGCAACATCACAATCTATGTCCTATGAAAATGACAATTTCTTCTTTGTCATCTTGGTGAGTGGGGCTGATATCTTTGCGAAGTCCTTAATGAACTTCCTATAATAACCTGCCAATCCAGGAAAGCTTCTCACCTTCGTTGCATTCTTCGGAATTTGCCAATCTTGAACTGAAACTACCTTTGCGGGATCTACTTCTATCCCATCTTTGGAAACTACATTCCTTAGGAATCTCACCTCTTTTCTACAAAAATGGCATTTGGAGAACTTTGCCTTAAGCTGATGCGCATAGAGAGTTTTCAAAACTTCTCTCAAATGTTGGGCATGCTCTTCCTCACTCTTTGAGAAGTTCAAGATATCATTAACAAAGACCATGACAAATTTATTTAGAAACTCCCGAAACACCCTACTCATCAGATCAACAAAATAGGCGGGTGCATTCGTCAACCCAAAAGGCATAACTAGACACTCAAAGAAACCATCTGGAGTCCTAAAAGCGGTCTTATATATACTATCCTCAACCACTCTCAACTGATGAAACCCCGTGGACAAGTCTAACTGAGAGAATACTGATGCACCAACAAGCTAGTTAAATAGATCATCTATCCTTGAGAGTGGGTGTCTGTTCTTCTTTGTGAGTTTGTTCATTTCTCTGTAGTCCACACACAAGCGAAGCGAACCATCCGCCTTAGTCGCGAATACTACTGGAGCACCCCATTCAGATATGCTTCGCTTGATAAACCCTTTCTCAAGTAGCTCCCCTACTTGTTAAGCTCCTTCCTTTCCCTTGGAGCCATATGGTGCATAGGCAGTGCAACTGGCTTTGCATTGTCTACCAAATATATATGAAAATCGATCTCGTTACCTCATCAAAAATATCATAATAATCACGGACGTCTGGAATAGATTATAAATCATCGATAGATGCGTCTAGAGACTCTAGGAAACTAAGCATAACAGACCCTTGTGGGTCACAAGAAATCTCGAGGGTCCTCCTATGGCAAGTTAAAAGTCTAACGGCCCTCTTCTCATAATCTAGAATGGCACCATACAAGGTTAGCCAATCCATCCCTAGAATCAAGCCATAGCCCATAAAACCGAGCACATACGCGTCGCACTCAGTACAAGAAAAAGGCCTTTTTATAGCGTTTAAAGAATGCTATGAAAGGATACGATGGCGCTTTTACAAACGCTATATATCAACATGTTGTAATAAGTCAGAGGTCTATATTAGCAAACAAATAATCGCTATAAAAACATGCTATAAATTTTGTTATTCATAGCGTTTCAAAATTGCTATTAAATGGATGATTTGTAACATGCAAATTCCTATCTATAACGCGTTTTGCATGCTATAATTTTTTTACGTAGATTTGTGGTTTATGCTGTTAACATATGACATCATTTAATTAAAATTTATAGCAACTATAAACGCTATAGATAAACATTGCTTGATTATTATAGCAACTATAGACGCTGTAGAAATTTCATAACCTGATTATTATAGGAACTATAAACACTATAGAAATTTTAATTTAGTATTTTATAGCATTATTTACTTGCCATGAAAGCTATTTAATCGTTGTGGAATATTTTTATTGCACTAGCATAATGCTATAGTATGTATAGCCATTATTAAAAGTATTTCATGCACAACATTAAACGTATAAATATTTGTGATAAAAAATATGTCATACAAAGTTCGAAGCATACAAATATTTATGATCAAAAGTAACAATTCTTACAACCGTTCCTAACCAAAACAGTACATACAACAAAGAACAATCCATACAACATAGCTAACCAAAAAGATACATATTAAAAATAAAGATGTATGAACATTGATGCATAATACATTTGAAGAATGTGTGCGACAACATATTTTTTCATGTCTTTCACCATAGCGTAGACCTAGAGCATCATACAGGGCCTGTCAAAAAAACATACGTATATCAATCATAAAATGTAAACATAAACTATCATGAATAGCAAAATATCGAGGAAAGTAATTGCGGCAAACAAAGAAAATATTCAAAAGTGACAGCTAATATATTTGTGTTGTAGAAGCAATTTGATGTTCTTCTAGATGTGCATACATAAATGGGTTTTCAGCATACATAAGATGATATGTATGTCTGGGGCATGAATTACATGAGAAAAACAAATTTTTAGCATACATAAACTTAGTTCATTTATATGAACTAATTAAATTAACTTAGTTAATTTTATAAAATTTAGTTAATTTATATAAACATACGGAAACGATATCAATAACGTATGAAATTTCTTGAAATGAATGTAAATTTTGTTATAAATAGTTTATTTAATAATTACATGTCTATTGTTATAAGCTTATTAATTTCTATAAAAATTAACTAAATTTTATAAACTTGTTTAATTTAAGAAAATAGTTGTTTATTTAATTATTTGAAAACTTAATTACCTTACTTATTTTAAACTTGGTTACTTTATTATTATTATATTACTATTATTATCATTATTTAGTTAACTTTATGAACTTAATTAATTTTTATAAAACTTAGTTAATTTAAATTAAAAATTAGATAATTTTTATTAAACTTAGTCAACTTTTATAACGATGTATCAAAGAATTTAAAATAGAGAACATGTAGTATTCATATTATTATTATCTTATTAGTTAAATATTTATAATATTAGTTTATAAATTTATTATTATTGTATTACTATTATTATTATATTATTATTATATTATATTATATTATTATATCATACTATATTATATTATTATTATTATATATTTATTTTTATATACTTTCAGTTAAATTTTGTAAATCTCAATTAACTTAGTTAAATATTTATAAAATAAGTTTATAAATTTGTTATTATTATATTACCATAATTTCTGTTATATTATATTATTATTTATTAATTTTTATATATCTTTAGTTAAATTTTATTGAACTCAATTAACTTAGTTAAATTTTATATACCTTTAGTTAAATTTCACAAAACTCACTTAACTTAGTTAAGTATTTTTAAAATTAGTAAATTTATTATTATTATATTACTATTATTATATTATTGCTATTATTATTTATTAATTTTTACATACCTTTAGTTAAATTTCACAAAACTCAATTAACTTAGTTTAATATTTATATAATTAGTCTATAAATTTATTATTATTATATTACAATTATTATTGTAAAGGTGGAATCCAGTGCGCGAGGCTTTCCGTACGATAACTGGCTCTGGGGAGGTCGATAGTACGTAGCCCTAAAACCAATGGTTGCTCCAAAAAAAGTACACTCATAGTTTCAAAATGAAAACTCCAAGTGCATAGTATACATCATTAAGAAAACGGTAGCTATTGCTTCAGGAAATTAAAAAAGGTATCTCAGTCTAACTTCTTTTACTATTATTTCCTAGATTTCTAGCATATGGCCACGTAATCTCTAGTTGAGTGTTTTTATCTTGGCTACCGAATAATCAAACCGGGTCTTAAGTAGGATCCAATCATATTTTCTACGTTCTATATGGTAATTCAATAAAGCAAAAGAAAATTAAAAAAGAAGAAAGAAAGAGAGTATGTACCTCAAAGAAGCCTGATAATGTAATAAAGCTTTTGACAACATATTAGTGGCTGCATAAACTTGAGCAAGTATTATGTGGAGAGAACCATTGGCCAAAGCATTGAGATACTTCTCAGGTAGAAAAATACTTCTTTACTCCATCTCTGCACAACATGTAGCTTATTTAAAGCCAAACCAGCTCAAGGGTTAAAAACTGCTAGACCATTCAATGAAACCTGAATATTATTTTAAAGAATAATGGAATGATGAGGTGCATGTGACCTACTATTTTCTGCCAACTAGCATACTTCCTTGCTTATGAAGAAAATCAAAGACCAACAATCTTATATTAAATGAGAAACAACCATGGAATGTTTCCCGGCAGCTTTTCTTACAATTTAACATCTGAACACTTACAATGGAATCGTTGAGTCCCATTCTGGACACGCCATCCAACAAATGGCGTTCTGATATATGACTACCGATGCCCATTCTTCTCTTTATGTGTGCCTCAGCTTGCTGTGCTCAAGAAAAACAATCGTGAAACAATGTACTTACAATCTCATTTTTGTAAGGGACTCGCTTAGCCCTATGATAGCTTCTAGCTGCCTCACTGTAATAGGAACAGCGGCTGATCTCCTAGTTTCATGAGACAGCTAACTCATTCTCTATACAAGAACAAGTTAATCAGGTCTCAAGATGCAAAATTTCAGTACTCACTGTGTGAATTCAATAAAAGCTTCTTTTACACCGTAACTGTTGTCCTTATAGGTTGTGCTATCTGGGAAACATCCTAAGTTCCTAACTTGGTTGCATACATTATACCCAAAGCAATATCATATTTGACTAGAATGAATATGCCAAGGATCGACAATTAAAATATTATACAATATAATCTATAATTAAAGCATGTACATAACAGTGTGACCGAATGTTTTTCCCCCTCCATGTGATTGAAGTTCACTTCACCTACATAAGCTTTAGCATTGTTGTCCACTTGTTCTTTGATATACCCCTTGTTTCTTAGAAAACTGAACTGTCAAACCAGCACCATGAAATAGAAGCATAGAACAAAAATCATTCTTTATATTAGTTAAATGAGGGGAGAGGGAGTTGTTTTAAATGGTATAACAATGAGAAGCACAGAACACGTTAGCAATTATATTGTGAAAATGTGAAAATCTGGACCTATGAAACTACTACTGCTAGGCTATGAAACTGCTAGAAGTGTAGTGTCATAAAACCTGACTTGAAGTGCAGTTCTTAAATCCAAATCTATGAAACTGCTGCTAGGCTCTGTTTAAACATAAAAATAAGGTAAAAGCTAGGTTGAGCACTACGAGAATGGGCAGGGCAATCATTTGATGAATGCCTTGTTTGTCTGCAATGTGCACAAGTATCATGCCCAGGATTTGGTCTCCTTGCACTGCTTGAGGCTTCATTGCCTCTTTTCCCTCTTGTTGTAAACAGTTAAACAAGTGTATTTTTATATGCTTGACATTCCATAATGGTAACAAAATAATTCAGTTAGAAAGGGGAAGATTTCTAATATGTCGATGCTATACCACTTTTATTATAACATAATTTTGAAGTGTTCGGCGCAAGCATTAGAACAGCTATATGAAAGAGAAAATACGCTAGCTAGGTAGATATAATAAGATGCTAATAATACAAGAAACTAGAGCATCCACTGCAATCATCCTAGGACTTAGACCAAATAGCATTTAGGAATCTAAAAAAAGCTGTTAAGTTTGGCACAAAGGTAATAGACTTAAGCGCAACATAAATATCTCGGAATCCAAGTTGCATTATGTAATAGGTGACAATTTTCATCTCCATTGTCTGCAAATGTAGCACCAGAAACAAGGTAGTAAAGAGCACAACCCTTGCCATAGCCACCAACAAACATATGATAAGCAACAGCCGATGGAGAATATCTCACCTAAGATTTCACACGAACTTACGCTTGCTCAGAGGAGTACCACACAATATAATTATCACGAGGATGAACTAAAGAGGCATCAAAGAAACCACTGGAAGAGGGAAAAGAAGTGTATCAGTGTCATTAGAAGAGAAGATTGATTCGCATCTAATGGTACCTCAATATTTGCAACCTCATTAACATGGATAGAGACCTTATGAACCCATCTTCTAACTAAGGGGTGACAAAGAGGGTTCCTTAAAGGGATATGCATGGGAGAGTCGCTTTACCAAGTTTACACTCCTCCGCATCAAGGCGTAAAGAAAGAATACAACGTTTACAAACTTTCTTAGTCTGACCCTAAATGAAGATAGGGGTTGCTTTCAGAATTCGACTGTCTTTACTTAGGAAGTTCCAACCATAATCCATCTAGTTCAGGATTTGCCATTACTTGGCAACCGAGACGGGAAGTTTCAGCGAGTCCAATGCAAGGTCTAACAAGAAATTATCAGCGAATCCAAGCGTAAAAGATAAAAGAAATTATTATTCATGAGGAAATGATAAAATTTCAGTTACTGGAGGAAAATAAACCATTTATCATTTTCCTATTAAAAAAATACATTTTTTAAATTTTGGTTTCATCTAATAATTCATGTGTTGGTCTAACACTCATCTAATAGAGGTCTGTTAAGGTTGATCATATTTAAAAGACTGCATTTGGTGTTGCTCTAACAACTCTCATTTCTCTTTTATTCCAATTTAATTTCTATTTTTATTTTATTTTTTCAGTGAAAGCAATAAAAAGGTTCTTAATGTGATCCTATATTAGATATACAAAGGACCAAAAAGACCTGTACATTCAGTGAACTTTAAATCCAATAGTGCAAATCTTTAGTTAAACCACTACTTCAGTTATAAACTAGTTTAAAATTTTCATATGTTGAAAGAGGACTTCATCATTTACAATTTTATAACTGGAACACTGAAGGATACAGTTTGATTAAAGAAATGAATCCAAGTTCTTAAACCATAAAAAATAGAGAATGGAATACCCACTCTGCGAAAAAGATCAAGGCAGAGATGACGTTTAATGTCTCTACGGAGATCCGAAGGAAGCCCTCTAAGCAAGGCTTCTTCATCCACGCCTTGTGTTGCTACGTACCCAATTGTACTGATCACACCTTTTAATACATTGCATTAGCTCTAATGGAAGCTGTCTGAGACTCACCCATCTCTCTGTGTTAGTTCTCTTGGTTCTCCATTCTTCTAATCTTGCAGCAGTTGTGTAACAACCCGAAAATCTGGGCCAGTTTAAAATTTTTATTTTGGCAATTTTAGCGAATTTTGATTATTTAAAATGAATTATTTTAAATAAAAACGACGAGAAATTTATTTTGAATATAATTCGAACGTATATATTTATACGCGTCGTCGTTAGAATATAAATAATTATATATAATTATAAATAGAATTGAAAATGGCGCGGTAGTTCGATAATTCGATTTCAAACTTCAATTGAACGTACCGGGTGCAAAACAATCCGGATTTTAGTGAAACCAAAAATAATGGAATCTAATTGATAATATCTTTCCAACGAATCTGAATAATCAAGATTTCATAGCGGGAATCAAAAGATATGTCCAGTTGAAAATTCTGAATAGTCGCTATGGAATTCAGGCCCTTAAAAATGGACATTTTGCAAGCGACCTCGGATTTCGACGAAACCAGTTTTGTTGGGTCCGTGATGTCAAATTATTGCTAGGTTTTAAATTTCATAATTTTTCGAATCAATATGTGAGCGTGGCAAAGGAAAACGCGTTTGACCCGTTTCAGTTGATTTTAATCGACTGGAAATTGGCCATTTTTCAAACGGTCTCAGAATTCTACGAAACTAGTTTTGTTAGGACCGTATCGTCAATACGAAGCTAGAAAATATTTTTCTGGAATTTTTCTAGTTAGTATGTGACCCCGGTAATTTGAAACGTGCGTTTAAAATTCAATATAGTGATTTAAATGAAAATTCAAAAGGAAACTGATTGTAACGATCAAATCAGCTTGCGATACATATCCCATTGTGTTCGGAATGGGGGTTAAACGCTATGGACGACAGGCGGTGGGCCTCGTTTCGAGGTCGTGGGTAAAAGTCAACTTATGAAATAATTAAATAAATAAAAAAAATATATATATTTTTAATTCCCTCTCCCCGTCATCTTCCTGGCCCCCCCGACTTCATTTAACAGAATCAAACGAAAAAAAAAAACCTAATTCTAAATCGCGCCGCCCCCCTGACCTCGAAGCCGCCGACGAACAAATCGCCGCCCCCCCCCCCCCCCCCACCGCACGACCTCCCGCCTCCCAGTTCGAGCCCCGAAGCCACCGCCTCCCCAGTTCGAGCCCAGAAGCATCGCGACCCCCCCCCCCCCGAAGCCGTTCGAAGCCCTAGCGCCGCCGCCTCGAAGCCAGAAGCCCTCCGACGATCTGCAGAAACCCCCCCCCCCCTCTGTAAGTATTTTATTTTGTTATTTTATTTTAATGATTTAAAGAAACTGTGTTTTTTTTTAATTAAATTTAAAACTGATTTTATAAGGATTAAAAACTGTTTTTTTTAAGAATTCAAAACTGATTTTAATAAGAATTTGAACCTGTTTTTTTTTTAAGAATTTAAAACTGATTTTAAAAAAAGTATTAAAAACTGATTTTTAAAAGGTTTTGAAAACTGATTTTTAAAAGTTATAAAAACTGATTTTTAAAAGGTATTGAAGACTGATTTCTTTAAAAAGAAAAATCATATTTTTATATATTGAAAGTCGAAGTAAAAATCATATTTTTATATATTGAAAGTCGAAGTAAAAAATCATATTTTTATATATTGAAAGTCGAAAGAAAAATCATATTTTTATATATTGAATAGCGTAGTAAAAATTCGATTTTTACATATGTAGAGAATACGGGCGAAAGCGACAAAAAGGCGAGTTGGCGAAGATTTCCTGCATTAGAAGTGCCGTGGAGCTAGGATAGCTATATGTGAGAATTTCTCACCTTTCAATTTCTTTTCTAGTTTTATATATATACTAGGATGCAGACGGTGCTTAGTAGCACCCGACACAATCGTCCACAGACCATGGACTTGTTTGTTTGGTTGCATAGATTAGTTGGATTATTTGTTTGAATTGAATTGTTTGGTGAGATGAAATTGATATGATTGATGTGTGAATGGCGTGGGCCTTCACTAGACCGGGGATAAGGCTAGGCCTCGTCCCGTTTCTAGTATCGTGCCGTTATGCCGCCGAAATTTTCTAAAATATGTTAGAAAAATAAAAATATCATTTTATTGAATAAATGAATTGAATAGAAATTCATAGGTTGAAAAAAAAAATGTTTTATCGTTAAAATATAATTTTTGACGTGAATGTGAATAAATAAATATTCATTTACAAACCAGACGGTTTGTTTATGTACACCTATTTGAAGGACATTGATTGGGTCGATAAATTTTACACATCGCCCAACTGCACAAATAAAATCTGTGTTTGATTGTTTGAAACCCCACACGGGTGTTGGGATGAAATTTGAAGTTCACTCATCCTGATTGATTAAATATGTCGATCGATTGATTGACAGGCTGTTATAAGCGTTGAATATCTATATTTGATGCTTATACAGTGTAGTGCACTTTGGTTGATGGTTGATTATTTTTCCATGCTATTATATACATGTGTTGTATGAAAATCCATATAATTAACTTTATATGGTAATTGATTGGGCCTCATTCCAATTTGAAAAATAAAGAATATTATAAAATAAAAGTTCATGTGTTGACAGTACTCATTCATTGAGATTGGTCATGTGTTGAACGAAATATTTTAGTAATAAAATTTACACCTTTATCGATATAAAATAAAAGTTCATGTGTTGACAGTACTCATTCATTGAGATTGGTCATGTGTTGAACGAAATATTTTGATAATAACAACTATTTTGAAAAAGAAATATTTGAAATAGAATATTTGAAAATAGAAATTTATGAAGCCGTGTTGATTAGATTGACGCCATTTTGACGTGAACGATATTTATAACGATTTCGAAATGAAATGAATTGAGAACGACTTCGAAATGAATTGAAAACGATTTCGAAATGAAATGAATTGAAACCGATTTCGAAATGAAATGAATTGAGAACGACTTCGAAATGAATTGAAAACGAATTCAAATTGAATTGAAAGCAAATTGAAATGAATTCAAACTGGATTGAAATTTGAATTGAATAGAGATGAATTTTAAAACGAATTTATAAAGAAGAATTCAATTTTGATTTGAATTGAAAAGAAAGTTGAAATAGCTTTTGAAACGAATTTTAAAACTAATTATATAATTCGTTTAAATAGAAATCGACGAAATATATATTATATATATTATATATATAATATAATGGCCTGAATAGAACGCGCCGCGCCGCGGCAGTTCGTGAATTTCGACCATTTATTTCAAACGGACATTACGGGAGATCCGACCGTTGGATTCTCCTAAAACCGGAACCGTTGGGTTCGTATCGACAAGAGCTTTCTAACGAATATTAGAAATTTGAAATCTAACGGTTGGATTTGGAGATATGTCCAAATCAAATTCGAAAAAGGTCGCTGTAAGTGCAGTTCGATGGCCATTGATGGAAATCGACTGTACGGGCCTTGATAAAATTATTAAAAATAGTAATAATTTGTGTAAAATCATAAGAAATGATTTGTGAAGATTTGGGATGAAAAACTCCATATTTGAAAAGATAAAAATAGATTTTTATCGAAATGAACTAATTTTGAACTAGAAATATAATTCTATTTATTTTTAAATAAATAAATTGAATTTGAAAAGGGTTTTAAAAATAACCAGAATTTCCAATGATTGCATTGGAGTGGATTTGAATCGAAATTGTCTTCGGAATATTTCGATGTTGGAATTCGTGATTATACGGATGTTGTTACGGAAATTTGAAAGATATATATTTATATCGTTATTTCCAATACGACATTTGTTAATCGTAGAATTTGATATTGAATATAAGCCGATATATTTTCTATTCAGAGCCTTATATTGAATATCAAATGTGATTTGGGTTTGTCGTGAATGGTGTCTTCACTAACACTGTTCTTGAACCCAGTTGAGAAAAGATTAAATCTTTTTATTTAGATTTAATGAAGTGTACCAATTAAATAATATTTAATTGGAATTGAATTGATATTGATTTTTGGGTTTATCGTGAACAGTGTTTTAAATAACACTTGTTCTTTAACCCGATAATTAATGAATGTGATTTTGGGTTTATCGTGAACCGTGTTTTAAATGACACTGATTCTTTAACCCAGTTAACGATTAAAACTAAGTGGAGTTTTAATGAATCTTTAATTAGATTGAAATAATCGAGAATGGAGTATCACCAGTTTTGCTCCAGGCGATAGTTAAATCTTTAATTAGATTTGAACGCGAAATGGTAATTGAATTTACCGATAACACCGTGGTGTTAGATATGAAGTATAACCAGTTTTACTTCATAGGATGAATAGGTTGGGATTGGGAAATTAAAACAAATGATTACTTCGGTAAGGTTCGCTAATCCCGACTAGTTTGAATTGATATTCAAAAGTAGATTAAAGCATAAATTCAAGAATTTATCTTTGATAAAATTAATGGGAACCTTTCCCTATGAACGTGAAATTTAGAAACTAACTGTCGGTTAGCCAAGCAGAATGGTTTTCTGGATATTGATCTGATGTTGGTTTCGGCCTTCGGGGTTAATATTTGGGAAATTATTCTCTTGATTAATTTACGGTTAGTGACTGATGAATTGGAATGAGGCGTATGTTGTGTTTGTGTAACACTTATTTAAAATATACGCGAGTTATTCGGAAAGACCGGGTTTATCCCATTCTGAATAACTGATACGACGATAAGTCGAAGATGAAGACGATGGTCGAAGACCGGAGGTCTTCACGTCGTTTGGGTAATTACTGATGATCTTGATTGGGCTGTACACCCAAGAAGATGGAAACAGTTAGTGATCGTCCAGACGTACTTGGAGATCGATGGATATGCGGGGTACTAGGTGCCTCCGGTTTCGTTCAGACCCAGAACGGACTTGTAAATGGACTGTGTGTCTGACATTGGATTTTAGTCTGTGTGATTGATCTCTATTAAATATATATCTGTTTGGCGGCGGAGAATTTATTCTTTTGCTTAACGCCCTTCTCTGAGACGTACGAGCTCAGGGGTTATATATTGATGGATATCAATCGCATGGAGTGAATTGCCTGTGTGGCATGCCTAAGTGGCAAATGATCAAGGCTTCTGTTGAAAAGCAAAGTCTTGTGGTTGATGATCGAAGCACGGCCTTTGTGGCGTAGCTTTGTGTAACGTTCACTTCGCGAGTTTCACACCCGGTATGAACCAAAAACGGGAGAGGACGTCAGGGAGGGCATGCGTTTCTTTCTAGCTAGAAGTGGCGTCAGTGGTTTTACACGCCCTGACGAGTTTGACTTATGTGGTTGTTGCTGTTGCGAGGCGCCTCGGTTTGATCGGACGATCCGGGTCCGATGGAGTCATTCGTTGGCTCATTTACGCCCCAAAGGGCGGGGAAACGCATGTTCAGGCATTTTAATCCACATCGGTGGACCGGCCCTGAGGATCCAAGGGTCGATGCGCTCTGACCCTGAGGCTCGGGCTAGACTGTCTCGAAGTCGGTGAGGACTATCTTTTGCCTTGGCTCATAGATGGAAACCCAATTTCCAAATACGTGACTTTGCGGTTTTATTTGTAAACCTATATGTGGTGGCATAGTGGCATGGGACGCTCATGTCGCCTATGATTGATACTTATGATTTGAAGTTGTTTTATACACTATGCACTTATTATAGTATCAAATGATTTGTTTTAAACGTATCAAGCATTCTTTGGCTGTTATAAGGGAAAACCCTATCCTCGGCTGCGTTGCATTGTGTGATGGGACCTGGGTCTTATAACAGCTTCATTTTTCTTTATTTAGCATTGCGCTGTTTGTTTTATGCACTGGTATTCTTGGGAGGAAACCCGTTCCGTGTTATACGGCGTGGTCCCTTGATTTACCTATCTTTAAAATAAAGATTAATAACTGTTTTAGTTCTCACACCAGTCACATGACTGACCTGGGGTTTATTGTTTTAACCTAAACTCTGGGTGCCCTTATTTTGACACGGGCAGCTAGTAGTTTTGGTTTTGCAGATTTATATTCACAGGATCCTGGTTTACAGCTGGAACGATATCCGGAAAGCTTTGTATCCGTATATCTCCTTCTAGTTGTGTATTGTATTATTTTCCGCTGCAATGTATTTAAATGTAATTTAAATCTCTGATATTTCTGTGTAATATTCTTTTATACTCTGTATATTCTTGTAATCTGATGCATTGTTGTAATATACGGTGAAATGTTCTTTTGTATGCGTTCTGTTTTGTCCTGTTCTCAAACGATAGGGCGTTTCGAACAGCCTGGATCGGTTTAGCGACTGGTTCGGACCGAGCGAAATTCCTTGCCGTCACAAGTTGATTGTAAATAGGAGTCGTGTTCATTCAACAGGGTTAATAAGTGTTATGAATGTTATAATGCCTAATTGATTTGGCATTGATATTAACATAGAAACCGACTTGCACGTTTTCAATGAGTAGCCCAAACAGAACCAACCCAAGAATTGCTAGAACAAGTGCAAATAATTTTTCACCAATGTATGTGCTGGTTTCAAAATCCTGTCATAGAGAACATGCACTGAGGTTCAAGAAAGCATGCTTCTCTCCAACATGAATCTTGGTGTTCGATAGCTAGTAGATAGCAAGAAGCCACAACAACTTTTAAATTGTTAAAATAACAATAGTGCATATTCTTTCGCAAGCTTATGTAAAAGTTAATGAATACTTACATGACTAACTAACATGTAAAGTAATAGATTATACGTTGCTCCTGCCCATGAAATTTCCATCAAAACTCCACTTGTTTTCACAATCTCCGAAGAAAGCATAAATATCAAAAACAATCTTGGAAGATACTGAAGAATAATGCAAAAATCTCAACACGTTTTTTGTGTTTCTTGTTACAGAACCACCCAAATTCGGTATCACAAACCATATCATAAACTGCAATCAGCAAAGTAAAAATCTTAGAACAGTTTAATCATACATCATTTTCTTTGTCAGTTGGATCTTCCAATTTGTTGTATTATTCCATCGTTTATACTAAAAGGCCCGAAGGAAAAATAGCCTGAATGTATGCGGGAACAATCCGCATCGCACAAATAATTACCCTCCCTGAATTCCATCCGTAAGATCAGATTCCGCACCTTTCCGCACTAATTTTTCCTGGCCTCGTAGCAAAGTCCTTATTCCATATCCAACACAATGACATGACAAGTTGAACATGCAAGTGAACCTTCACCAGCCCCTTCAAGTTCTATATCATTTTCATGAGCGGCTTCCAACATTGACATTCCAATGAGGACTCTGATAACTGTTTCCTCCCCCATCTTTGTCAACAAAAGTCACTGATATTTATCTTTCTGATGATCACTTTCCCCTGACAGTTCGCCACCGGAAGTAGTAAAAATTCCACGATGGTTCCCAAAGGTGTAAAGTCAAATTGGATGGTTGCTGCTGATAGTTGATTTCATTGATGTATTTATGACCCTGTGACAGATTGCTGCAGCTCCTCGCAGGACTACTAAGCCGTGATGCCAGCCTCGCTCCAGCCACGGCACGGTGCAAAGGGTACATGGATCCATTGCTAATGCATGCCATATTTTTAGGCAACCTGCAGATGAAAAGGGAGCGGAATTTGGAAGAGGAGGGAGAAGAAATGTTGAAGAAAGAAGCCGACTTTGCAGATTCAGAGAAGAGAAAGGATTCAATGGAGGAGCGAGCGAGGGATCTAATTACGGAAGAGGCCATCTAGGATTTGGCAATATTTTTTACCTGCACGGAAACGATAACGAGTCCATGACTAAAATCTAGTTGTATGAAATTCAAGAACAAAGGCCCATGCAAAAACGTTTGATATACTATCATATGCAACAAGCCTTCAGGTCAACCAAACAAGTGTTGATTTCAAACCATTATTTCTTCAAATCTTCAATGCTAACCAGAGAACTATCACTAAGGTGATATGGCCAACAGAATAATGAATTAGATATTCTGGACTCTCTTTCATGGTCATGCACATTGTACACCTAATATGCTACAAACCATCCAAATAAAAGAGACTTCTAAAACATCTATTTGAAGCTGCAGTTAAACTTCCCAACAAGCACCAACTTAATTGCCACATTCCACGCAAATCAAAGCTCGTCATTACGATAAACCTGGTAAGCCAGAAGAAACTCGAGACTCAGTAGTACATATCTCTATCAATTTTATAAGTACTGCATCATAGCCAAAAAAGCAGCTAGCAAAAGCAAACATATAAAGTGAAAATCATTATCAGCTAAAAGAAAAGAACGTGACACTGTTATTACCAACATTACGTTTGGCTAAATCAATTCATGATCAATAACATTCTGTAGTAAAAGAAGGATAACAACTTCAAATTGTGTATATGTCATACTAGCATAGTAGGTAAGCGCTAAACGACTCATAGCTAACTACATCGTCTTTATTATAGGAATTGTGTATATTTTCTTTCACTTTATCAAGCAAAAGTTATAGTTAAACTATGTCGTCTTTACCCGACATCACAGTTTCACAGCAATGGTTTCAAAACAAAAAAATTACTAAAGTAAAAATTTCGGTGTAGCATTACCATATAAAACTTATATTCCAATATAGTTATAGTTTATCACTTCGAATTTATTTATAGTTTACATGAAAAGTCCAACTATAGCTTCATTCCACCTTTTTTAGATTAAACAAATAATTTTTATTGATACACACACGAATATATATATATATATATATATATATATATATATATATATAGACACACACACACACACAAGTATCTATGTATGTATATATGTATGTTAGAAAAGTCATAAGAGTTGCAACAATAGAACAACACATTCAAGTATTCGACATCAAACAAACATGAATTTGCAAATGCTAATAGCTTGCTATCTCAAACATACACACACAAGTCCTAACAGTGTTAATTCCATAATCAAACTACATACACGGTGAGTTTCATGTCATCATCAAACAAATAATGAACAACAAAATTTAAAGAAAACAGGATATCAATATTATATATGAGTGATGTATTGTGAGTGATGTATTATGTGTGATGGTTGAGATAAATTGTCAGTTATGGTGACAATGAATATTTTGCTTAAAAGGGTTTAACAACAAAAACCATACATATTATTCATTATATAAAATAAGTACAATTGATATCAGTATTAATAAATTTAAACTATATGATAACTCTCTTATTCATCACTGACTACAACCTAAGATTAAAAAGGATGCTTAAGCAAGCGCTAGCAGCATGTGTACAAATACATACACTGCCCAAGTTTAACAATGAGTATTAAACTATACAAAAAAATAATATAGCCAACCTTAGGGATGGAGCAAGGATTTAAGCATGACCGGATGGAATCTCAAACCGATCTATAAACATATGTTTTCCGGACCAATAGCAAGGGCCAATGCATATCTCATGCAAGCATTGCATGTTGTTTACCCAACATTAACATAACTAGTCAGGATCCCCTTAAAAAAGTTTCCTGCTAGGTTTAGCTAAGGTGGCAATTTTGAGGAGGGGAAATGGTATAATAGAACAACGTATAAACAAAAGAAAGAGCTACAAGTCTCTATTTTACGTGAACTAGAGCATCGGGTCATGATTCAAAAACTATCGACAGAACACCCAAGAGACAAGACTTTTTCAAATATCAGACCATATGCTATCTGAATGAAGCATCACAGACCCTAAAAAAATAATCAATCAGATCATCGTATCAGAGTTGTATTGCAAAGGAAGTAGACAAATCAAGGACATGAGTTGGAAAAATATAAGCGATTAAAAAACATAACCAACATATAAATTTAGCATGAAAACACAGAAGTGTGGTGTAATTTGCTAATTTCATTGAAAAAAATATTTGCTTAACCTTAGTGCATTTACAAACATGTCCGATAGGATTCTTCCATTTCTGTAAGTACTTGTACAGAGTTGGCAAGGCTTAATATCTGCATGATCAATCAGTTTACAATCAATCAACCTTTACGCATAGAAGAATGGATATGTTATTAAGTGCATAAAACAATGCTTGCATTTTCTGGATTGAATAAAAGTTTATTGATCTCAATCGACCCACCACATTATCTCATCATCTTATCACAACCGACTTATACAGGTTAAACATATAAAACCAATACCAAAAATAGAAAAACAACCACCTCCAAAACATTAGAAATCATAACAATCATGAGGCCTCTAAAGAATTAGCAGTGACTCGTGCTGCTGCGAAGCGGAAACACAAGGCTATTGTGGGTAGTAGCAAATAGGCTGCTACTCCTGTTTCTTTTTCTTTTAAAAAAAATCATGGTATTTGGTATAGGTATCATACATAACACAAGAGCAATCAGTAAACATGTATCTCTTTTTTATAAATAAAGTAAACAATGTGTAAGTTAAGATCAAAGTTAATAATGTCTAAACAGCAAAGAAATTAAACATACGAACAAACAATAAACTTTGTGGCAAATAAGAACATGCTCAGTTATTAGTATGGCAAGTTATTCACATGTAGTACTATGTTTTGAAATGTGCCAAGCTTTATATGAATTCAATACAAATTAAAAACAAGAGTGCATGTCCACACTTCAAGGCACGGGACATATAAAAAATGTAGGTACCCTCTTTCCTTTCTATTGATTCAAATCTCACTTTGCTGCTCTACTTAACAAAGGCCTATTCACAGTCACCGCCTCACTACTCAGTGGCAACCCAGTGTCTCTCTTCAATGTCAGCAAGGTGCTGTTGTATTGCAAAAGCCTTCTACTACCCTAAAGGTGGTTTTTTTTCTTTTATATGTATTCATACTATTATAATGCACATATCACATTACTCAGTTCATCAAAGAAATATATAACTATCATATAGTTTAACTTAATAGTTTGCATTAGTTGATAATATAACAGGATGTTATATAACTATCATTATTAGCAGTATATCACTAACATGTCTGGGCCCTATAGATACGTACTCAAAAAGGCGGCCAACAAGAAATTTATCATATATTAACTTGTTTTAATTCGATATACTACTAATATTGATTTTTCCATCGTTAATGGCTGCTATTATTCCCAAAATCTTTGGGACCAGCGGGTATTCACAATGTAATCACGGCTAGGCAGCAGTAATATAAATAATCACGTTAATATTGGTGTTCAAATAACCATATTTCGTTATGGTATTAAACAAGTCTGGGATAGCTAGATTAATGATTCATGTTATAAAATCAATAGGTTAAAGAAATTAAAGAAAATTCCTATGCATATATAGCCAGGTTCATGAATATGTAATATCATATATTTACATAAACATTGTATGTGTTGCGGCTCAATGATCTAAAGAACAACCTAAAATCGAGCCAGGTCCATAAACATTCATATATAGCTAGATTCCTACATTGTTCGTTTACTTTCTTCTATTTGGGTACATACATATATTCTCTAAGTAAAACAAACAGAAGCCAACAAATTGATGTCACCAAGAACAACCTACAATCAAGTTCACAGATTTAATGACCGCTCAATGATTTAAAGAAGAAGAAAAAATCGAGTTTGCAATTTAAAACCTATAATCAAGTTCAACAATCGAGGAATCCTTGAGACAATCACTCATCGTCCCCTTCTTTGAGATCGAGGAGTATACTTCGTTGACAATTGCACACGGGCTTCTGCGGACCAGGAATCGAATTTCGATAGGAGGTAATGGGGATTGAAGAGAGTTGCTGAGTTGAGAGGGGATTTGGGTGACTGAATTGGCGAGTGGGGAAAAGTGAAAAGGAAATTTTAGCGGTCAGGAATTTAGAGGGAAGCGTGAAAATTTTGACCGCCAAATTTTTAGGGAATCGTTTAATATTGCGTGCCTCAAAGCTGTCTTTTACCACTTCCAGCTATGTTTTATCCTGAATAATGATTAGCATTCTTAATTACATCAAGTTAAAATATCATGCAATCCTTTCTTGCTATTAATAGAATATTTTCTTGTAGTGACTCAAACTCGACGCCTAACATAGATATTCGTAAACCCCAAAAAATCATGGACAAATGAGCCGAACCACCAATGGGGTTTGAGACAACTACGGGATCCACTACCATACTAGTATTTAGGTGCAGAGACTCAACCATAGAACTAGATATAAATGAATGCGAAGCGCCAGAATAAAAAAGAGTTCTAATAGGATGACTAGAAAGAGAAATCAAACCTTTGATGGAAATTTTCCTACCTCTATCTGGAGCACTGGTCGTGAGAGCATGCACCCACCCTCTAGAAGCTCCTGCCCTTTGACCTTGTCCTTGTTTCTTCGGGGACTCCTTAGCAAAGTGTCCGACCTTTCCACAATTGAAGAAAGAATTCTTCCTTCTTTTGCAGTCCTTGACCAAGTGACCCTCACGTCCACAACTGTGACACTTCTTCTTATCCTTACCCTTGTCATTCTTTCCGCCCTTCTTCTTCTGTTGTTGTTGTCCTTTCTTGGGCCATACTTTCTTGTTTTGCGTTGTTTCATCAGCCTTAACTTCCTTCTTTTCTCCTTTGTCTTCCTCATGCATCAAGGCCATATCAACAAGCCTCTCAAAAGTAGCTTCCATTGGTATGGGACATAGCTAACCCATGAACGGGTTCATTCAACCCTGTAGCAAACCGCAGACCTTTCTTATGCGGAGTATCTACCAGTTCCAATCCAAACCTTGCTAGCCGGTTGAATTTGTTCACATATTCTTTAACAGTCATGTTTCCTTGTTTGAGCGCCAAGAACCTCTCCATTTGCATGCTTTTCTCAGCTTGAGAAAGAAACTTCATTTTGAACCTCTTTCCAAAATCATCCCGTGTCTCCAATGGACACCCCGCTTGGGTTACTTCCCACCAGAACGAAGCTTCCTCTTTCAGTATCCAGGCAGCTAGCTGAATCTTCCTACGATCATCCATATCGAAAATTCCAAATAAGTCCTCTATCCCCTTAAGCTAATTCCTTTCCTCTACGAACGTCTCGGTTCCATGGAATGGATTTCCTCCCATAGCCCGGAAATCTTTGCAGATCTTAGAGAAGTTGTCTGCACGTGGAGGAGGACGAGAAGGAATGACGAGTGCAGCTGGGGGAGGAATGTCAACTTGACCATAGGTAGGCGTCGTGGCCTCTAGATTCCTACGGAACAAGCCTGTTATCGTAATGCGCTATAGAATATTAGGTTCCCCAGACATGCGGAAAAGAAAAGGAAAGAGATTCAGACAAAGGATCGAAAGATAGTACATATGGCTTTGGGGAATATGTTTTTCAAAACATACTTTTCTTTTGAAAATGCTTTCTTTTAAAACTTTTTTTAAAATAGTTTTCCGAAACTTTTATCTAATCTGGTAACCTTCAGCTCT
Organism: Allium sativum; assembly: GCA_030737875.1. Taxonomy (NCBI): domain Eukaryota; kingdom Viridiplantae; phylum Streptophyta; class Magnoliopsida; order Asparagales; family Amaryllidaceae; genus Allium; species Allium sativum. Next base: position 468,708,213 of record CM060910.1, read on the forward strand.
GATAATAAGTGTGACGCCCTACGTATGTTAATGTCAATCATTAAGAGAATGCATTAAGTTTTGTGAAGCGTTATAGGTAAACAGAGACAGAAACATTACAAGACAGATATAAAATAGCAGTGAAACCAAAAACTTTTATTAATCATAAAGCATTGTTTTTCAAAACATCATATATCTGACTTACATAAAAACCAGTGCATCATAAAAACTTCTGTCTTGTACTTAAAATATCCGAGTACCAAATAAAAGAAGCATAATCCACAAATAAAAACATAGACATGGTAGCAAAGATAGGAGCTTGAGCAATACATCGAAGCAGCTCCAGCAAAATTATAGCAGAATCCTGATCAAGCTTGAGTATACCCTCCTTGAGAACCTGGAGGGGGGCGGGTGGGTAGGGGGACAAAAGAAAGAAGAGGAAGCAAAAAGAGTCAGACATAAAGTCTGGTGAGTCCAGTTACTTTTAGCAAATAAATAAGTAAAAGTATCATGACAGACATAAAAAGTGGATAAGAGAAATAATATCACAAAAAGCCGGTGTGACAAAGTAAACATGATAGGGTGTATACGCTTGCCTAATGATTACTCTGATTCTCTGCACTGATACTAGTATAACCAGAATGAGATGATCCCAACAACTATAAGATGGTAGACTTAGGCATACGTCTAGATGTACCCTAACTACCACCCTAATCGTTTGGCTCCCTACTCCGCAGATACCCTGTGTTGGCCCCACAGTAGGAGGTATCACTGCCAAAAGTGGCAACCCTTCGTTGATGTCCATAACCATATCTATTGGTGTCACGGTCGTCATATCCCCTCTTCTCGGACATGCACACACATGTCCAGGCCAGTTTGCGCTGCCCACACCATCCTCCACGTTTGTATCTCTTACAATCTGCCCAGTAAGCGTGTCCCAACTCCGACCTAGGACGGAGTACTCGTCTTATATTGTTCTATGGGTTACTGACGGAAACGGGTCCCCCACACAAGATGATACAAGCTCTCCCCCTTGTCTTATGTCCCCACTAGGATTTCTATAGGTTATGCTTACCTAACGGTGTCTTTAATTACATAACCCCAATAAGTTAAGTTCATGGGCCTATATATAAATATTACCCACCCTACCCAGATATACTTAACCTTCCCACTGTTTCAACCAAGTTCACTTAAACCCTATTCAAGTTCTTGTTCATACAATCCCTATGGATTTAACTAAGTTAAGTATTCCAATTCATTACATGTCCATTTATGGTTATCATGTGCTGGACTCCTCACATTAAGCCTACCACTTGTGGATGCTGGATGTAACGACCCGGAAAATCAGGACCAATTTTAAAAAAATTATTTTAACAATTTTAATGGATTTATGATATTTAAAATAATTTATTTTAAATAATAACGACGGAAAATTTATTTAAATCGAAGTGAGAACGTATAAATTTATTTTAATTATAAACGAGCGTGAAATGGCGCGGTAATTTCAGATTTCGATTTCAAACTTTGGAAAATTATATAAAATTAATTATAAGTCGGAACTGGACGAAACAAGAAATGCTAGGATCGTATTGACGATATCTTTCTAGTGAATTTTAGAAATTGAGATTTCAGCTTATAAATTGTAAGTTATGGCAAAATTAAAACATCAGAAAAACGCTATGGAATTTATATATATTATTATATATGACCCAAACGCTACTTTTTACATACGAATGAATTTGGACTCGGGACCACTTCCATTAAGTTCAAAATGATGCTTCTGCATTGAAAAAGCATACACACTGATATATTTCGAGATTCAGAATTTATTTATTTATATATGTATTTTTAATATAATATATTTAGCCTTAAAAATGGCCATTTTTCAAACGGTCTTAAAATTTGACGAAATTAGTTTTGTTATGACCGCATCATCAAAATAAAGCTAGAAATAATTTTTCTATAATTTTTAGAGCTAGTGTGTGACCGTGAGAAATTAATTTTGAATCGATCAGTCATATAAAGACAAAAACAGTGCTTTTTGAGCAAACGAACTCGGAATTCGACGAAACTAGTTTTGTTAGAACCGTATCGTCAAGATATAGCAGCATGTCAATTTTCATCACCAATGGACTTCGTATGTGGTCGGGGTATCAATAACTGTCAAATGAAGAGAGTGTGAACTAAAGAATTAATAATAAAGCTAGAAAATTATTATTAAATAATAAATCATGGGCCACTACTATATAATATCTTTTCCCCCTTCCCTAACCTTCATTTCTCTTCTTCCTCTTTCTCTCTTGTAATTTTGCAAAAAGGACCCTGAATCTTAAATAATTTATATCTCTCAATCCATACAAAATCAAACCAATCCGTTTCTGGTATTGTAGATCTTGTTGATCTCTACCTACCACAAAAATTCCAGAACCTATCGTCGCACGAGTTCGACGGAATCGACAGTCAAAGTCAGAAAACTAATTTCGGTTTTGGCCAATTTCTGATCAATCCGTGAAGAATTAGGCGATGGCCTAGCTGAAGAAATTGTAGAGAAGAGGAAGACGAACAACTTTGCTTTAAAGTGTTTGGTCTGAAAATTGACGGATCGGCACGAAAAACGAGATGAACTGAAAACCTGATTTCTGGCCGGAATTCGAAAGCTGAAAACGTAAATGACCAAATTCCGGTCACCACGTTGATCGGCGAGATGTGGAGTCTAAAGGAAAGTTCTTCGTCTACATAAGGGGAAGATGCTCACTAATTTTCAGGGCAAATGGTTGAGTGGTGGCGGCGCTGGGGTGTGCGAAGCGGAGGACGGTTTTCCGGCGATTTCTCGCCGGCGGCGGCGAATCGGGATCGGGGGGCGGACGACGTGGCAGCGCCTCGGACATGCGAAGGCTTTCAGGGGGTCGGTTGGGTCTCAGGCGGGCTGTAGGTGGCGAAATCGAGGCTTGCCAAGGAGGAACGGCTGGAAAACGGGTTTGGTTAGGTGATTGGTTTATTTAATTTAAATTAAATTATTTAATTAATTATTCAATGTTTGTAACACAATAACTTTCACATACGAGGTCGAAATTTGACGATTTCAGATCCGCCGCGATCGTGGCGACGAGAGCTTCGTGTGGACACCAATTTTGTCCAATTGGAGCAAGTTGAAAATTTAGGTAAAAATACAATTTATTTAAGGGTGCGTTTTTTAGAGGTCCCTATTAAGTTTCAAAATATAAAAAAAAACCCGGTCATAAACTTATTGTAAATTAGGTCCATATTTTCTGAAAATTCATCAAAAAAATAAATAAAAAATATAAAAAAATCACGTAAATTCGTATTTAAATAAAACATGTAAACGCTAAAAAATTCAGAATAAAAAACCATCAAACAAGGCGTCAAAAATAAAAAAAAAACAGAAGAAAAAAAACGAAATTTGCAGTTAAATGCATAATAGTATGCAGATATATCATTTTCCTGCATACATCCGTGCTTATTTTTCACTACATTCATCTTCGTTGATTTTTATTCATGTAAATACATGCTTACATGTGTGCAAATATTTCAAATACTTGCACACATTTGTGCAGGTTTATTTTCAGATTTCCAAACCGAACACAGCTTACGGAAAAGTTGCATACATATATGCAATTATCAGTAATAATTGCATAAATGTATGCAACTATTTTTTTTATTTCCGTGGAATCCTGAAATTATTTCCAGATTTTAGAATTTTTTTTATTTTTATGAAGTACCGCACATTTTTTTTTTTAAAAAAAGGCGGAACTCAGAAAATAGGGGGCGGGTTTTAATTTTAATTTTTTTTTATATAAATTAGGTCCCTACTTTTAGCTAACGTGTTACCCTTTAAAAATGTTGCACACATGTGTGCATGTTTTCTAAGATATTTGCACATTTGGATGCAAATAAAAATGAACTGAAATATGCAGTTAAATCTAGGCGCTGTAAGAACTGTAATAATTGCACATATGCATGCAATAAACTCAAAAAGGTGCATAATATTATGCATTTAACTGCAGTTTTTTCTGTTTTTTTGCTGTTTTCTTCTTTCTGACATGATTTTTGAACTGAATTTTTTGTATAATGCATAATTTATTTTATTACTAATTTACGAATTTTTTTATTTTTTTTAATTATTATTTTATAAGTTTTGAAAACAGGGACCTAATTTATAATAAGTTTATGACCGGATGTGAGCCTAATTAAGTTTCAAAATAGGGATGTGAGCCTAATATTCACTTTATTTAATTGGTTCAAACTTTGAAAATTCATAACTTTGTGATACGAACTCGAAATCGCGCAAAACAGGATTTGCCATGATCAATGAGTCATAAGCTTCGCATGGACACCAATTTCGTTAATGTTGGAGCATGTTGGATTTTGGGCCAAAATTGGGCCCGAACAGTCAATTGAAAGCCTGGTAAAGGTGAGAACTTTTATCTCACTCAAAATTTTGAACAGTTATTTATTTTTATTAAATATGAATTAATTATTTGTGTTGGAATAGTTGTTTGTGGATATAATGTTGATTTGGGTGTTATATGGTGAAATGTTTAAAATTTGAAATATGTAACTTGTTAAATAATGCTATGTCATATATGATATTTGAAACATGCTTACACTACCATATACAAGTTTCCTGACTTGTGTATGTCGATTGGAACGATTATTTTCACACATCGCCCAAGTGCACAATTAATAATATATTATTTGATTATGTGTTGGTTGAAACCCCACATGGGTCATGGGTTGATATTTGACTACACTCCACCCTTGTGTTTAGTTGTAAATTGCACTTTGGCTGTTATTTGAATGTTTTGTCATTATTATGGAATTAATGCGATGTTTGAAATCCATGTAATTAAATTATATGGAAATGGTTTGGTCTCATTCCAATTTAGAATTAAAAGAATGATTTTGATGTTTTCAATTATAAAAATTATATTTTTATTGTTAAGAGGTTACAATAAAAAGGATTAAATTGAAAGATTACAGTTTTATTGTCAATAAGTTGAAATGAAAAGATTTGATTTCAAAATCAAACATTTTGAAAATATTATTATTATAATAGTATAATAATATGGAAAGTTTCAATTTTTATTAAAAATTGAAGTGTAGTTTAGAATAATTGAAAATAAAGGATTTTATAAGGGAAATGATAATTTAACATGACGATCATTTTTAATATAAATAATATTTTAATAAGTGATATTTTAAGATTAAGATTTTTTAAAATAAAGGATATTTTAAAATAATATTTCCCAATGAAATAATTATAATTATAAATTACAATTGTACTTGAACACGAGGTTAAGTTACATTTGTGGTGGAAGTCTGCCCGGACCCAACCGGCATATCCAGCAGCCACAAATGTTGGGCCTAATGTGAGGGGTCCAAGTGCGCAAATACGAAACGGGCCATGACACGAGGTTAAGCCGAACTTGTGGGATAAGTCTACCTGGAACCAACTGGCATATCCAGCATCCACAAGTCGCAGGCTTAATGTGGGAGGTCTGGCCCATTATAAAATATAAATGAATAAGATAAGGAATTGGGCTATTTAATCTGTTTCAAATAGCAACGCCATTTTAACCCGAATGTGTTTATCGATATATTTTATCCATTTTATAATGAATATTAAAAGAGCTAATTTCAAAATTAATATTTTGGAAATAATATTATTTTAATATGATAATAGATAGAATATTCAATTTGGATTTAAAATTGAAATAAAAGTTGGAATCGTTTTATAAATGAATTTATAAACATTTTAGAATATGTTTAGAAAGGAAATCGACGATACATATATTATATATTTATAATGGTTTGAATAGAACGTTTCGCGCAACGACCGTTCGCAAATTTCGACCATTAACTTCAAATTGATGTAACGGGAGATCAGACCGTCGGATTCTCCAAAAACCAGAACCGTTCAGTTCGTATCGAAAAGAGCTTTCCAACGAATATAAGATAGTTGAAATCCAATGGTTAGATTTGGAGATATGTCCAAATCAATTTCATAAAAGGTCGTTGTAAGTGCAGTTCGGTGGCCGTTATTGGAAACCGACTGTACGGGGAATAATAAAATTATTAAAAATATGGAAAAATTATGTAAAATCATAATAAATGATTTAAAAAGGTTTTTGATGAAAAATTTCAAGTTTATCTTTATCATAATTACTGATTTATTTATTTTAATAAATTAATTAAAATAAATAAAAGGATTTAAATGGTTTTAATAAAACCAAGATTTTCCAATACATATGTTGGAATGAATTTGAATGGAAATAATCTTTGGATTATTATAGTATTGGATTCTGTGATTATACAGATATTATTGTGGGAATTTGGAAGATATTAATATCGTTATTCCCGATATGGTATACGTTAGTTTTCAGAATTTGATATTGAACATAAATCTATATAATTTCTATTCAAAGCACGATATTTAATATCTGATTAGAATTTGGGTTTGTCGTGAATATTGTCTTAAATAACACTGTTCTTAAACCCATTTGAGAAAGAATAAATCTTTTAATTAAGATTTAAATAAGATTTCCAATTATTAAACATAATTGAAAGTTAAGTGAAACTGACTTTTGGGTTGATTGTGAACAATGTTTTTAAATGACATTAGTTCTTAAAACCTGATTGACAGTGAAATTTAGATTGCTAATTCATAAATCTTTTAATTAAGATTTAACGAAATATTCTAAAGAGAAGTTTTCAATTTAATACATTAAATTGGAATATGATTTTGGGTTTATTGTGAACAATGTTTTTAAGCGATATTTGTTCTTTAACCCAGTTAAAGGCAGGATTATTTCTTGAAAATTAAATAATCATTAAATAATGATTCTTAAAGATTAAAACTAGTTTTAATAAATCTTTAATTGGATTGAATGAGGATAAAAGTAATTAAATTTACTTAATTTAGGAAACGAATGATAATGGAGTACCACCAGTTTTACACCAAGCGATAGTTAAATCTTTAATTAGATTTGAACGATAAAACAGTAATTAAGTTTACCGTAACACATTGGGTGTTAAATATGGAGTACCGCCAGTTTTACTCCATGGGTTGTATAGGTTGGGAATGGGATATTAATAAATGATTACTTCGGTAAGGTGTTAATCCCGACTAGTTGAATAAACCTTAATTTGGTTTAAATTAAAATCAAAGAATATTCTTGATTGGAATGAGGCGTTGGTTGTGTTTTAAAGAACATGATTTTAAATTGCGCAAATTATTCAGAAAGATCGGGTTTAACCCATTCTGAATAATTCATACGACGATTAAAGATCGATGATGAAGACGGTTATTGAAGACCGGGAAATTTCCATATCGAATGGATGATTATTGATATCTTGATTGGACCGTACACCCAAGATGAGGGGAAAATTGGTGATCATTCAGACGTATTTGGAGATCTACCCGATATGGTTTCGTTCAGACCCAGAATGGACTGGTAAATGGATTGTGTGTTTGACATTGTATTCCTTTATATTGTATTCGTTGATCTCTGTTTAATATATAGCTGTTTGGTGGCGGAGAATTTATTCTCTTTCTTAACACCCTGTTATATATTGGTAGATGATTAATGATATAGTATAGTCTGACAAGGTGGCATGCTATGATGCACATGATCAAGGCTTTTGTTGAAAAGCAGAGCCTTGTGGTTGATGATCAAAGCACTGCTTTAATTAGCATAGTTTTGTGTATAGCGTTACTTCACGAGCCTCACACCCCGATTGGAATCAAAATGGGAGAAGGGAACGCAGGGAGTGCACACGTTTCTTTCTAGCTAAAAGTGGTGTCAGCGACTTACCAGCCCTGACATTTTTACTTATGTGGACGATGGATTATGAAGTACCTCGGTTTTATAGGTTGTTAGTGGCCACATTAGAGGTTGAAAAGAGCTGGGAAACGTGTGTTCAGGAATTGCCAATCCACTAAGCGTTAAAGTGTGGACCGACCCTGTAGATATCCAAGGGTTCACTGCAAGGGATCCTGAGACATTTGCTAGAGTGTCTCGAATCGGTAAGGAGCTCCTCCCTAGCCTTGACTCAAGATGGAAACCCAATTTACAATACGAGACATTTCAGTTTTGATTGTAGAACTAGTATAGTGACATGATATATGGTACCCATGCCGTCTATGATTGATACATTTATATTCGAAGCTGATTTTAACACTATGCACTTATAATAATATCAAATAATTTGTTTTATACGTACCAAGAATGTTTGGCTATAATAAGGGAAAACTCTGTCCTCCGACTGCATTCATTGTGTGATGGGACCTGAGTCTTATAATAGCTTCATTTTTTCAAATGGCATTGCGTTGTTTTATTCTAAAACTAAGGTTCATGTGGAGTAAACCCGTTCCATGTTATGCGGCGTGGTCCCATGATTTTCCCATTTTTAAATTAAAGATTAATAACTGTTTTAGTTCTCACACCAGTCCAATGACTGACCTGGACTTTATTGTTTTAACCTAAACTCTGGGTGCCTATATTTTCCACACGGGCAACTAGTAGTTTTGGTTTTACAGATATTATATTCACAGGATCTTGGTCTACAGCTGAAGCGATATCCGGAAGGCTATGTATCCGTGTATTTCTTTCAGTTGTGTTTTGTAATTTTTTTTCTTTCCCTGCTATTTAAGTGTAATTTAAACTCTGATATTGTATTTCCAATGTATATTATTCATTCATACTCTGGAATATTCTTGTACTCTGATGTAATTATTTGTAACAGCAATAAAATGTTCTTCTGTTTGCGCTCTGATGTGTGTTGTTCTCAAAGCAATCCGGGCTTTCCTTTACTGGGAAGTTTGGGTCGTCACACTGGATATGCCGGTCAGTTCCGGGCAGACTTCTTCCACAAGTCGGGCTTAACCTCGTGTCTCGGCATGCCTCATATTTGTGCACCTAAACCCCACCACATTAAATTCACCACCTGTGGTTGCTGGATATGCCGGGCGGTTCCAGGCAAACTTCCATCATAAGTGTAATCTAACCTCGTGTCTAGGCGCAGTTACAGTTTCTAATTACTGTAATCCTAGGCAATTCATTATTATCCAATTTTACCTACGTCATTATAGGTTTTCATGCCCCTTTTCCCCCAATTATGTTCATAATGAGTTATATGCCCTAAATTCATATTCATAAACATTATTCAAGTTATGCCAATTTCCTCATTTACAAGTTATGCCCAATTTCAATGTTTTTCCCCTTGTTCCCCGTATAACCGTTCGCATATTTTAGCGACATGCATAGGCTCGAAAGTAGCCTGGCTATATAAAATAAAAGGTAAGGGATGAAGGGAAGATGATAGAAATGATTATACTAACAAAATTGACATAAACACATAGTGTCATATTGATAAGATAGGCATATAAGAACATATCTGGTGAACATGAGATGATAGAATTGATTCTATCATAATAGGGATGTCATAATAGGCATGATAAGATCTAAACAATAATTTAGATGTCCAACTAATAAAAGATCCAATTTAACCACAAACATGATAGGTACAAGGTGATCTAAATAGTGAATTAGATCTATAAGACAAGGTGGATCTGACATGATAAAGGTTAAGATCCAAGTCGTAGTTATGTCAGAATATCATAGGTTCATAAGTTATGACAGATCTAATATGATTCAAGCAGTCACAGGCACAGATCCAAATTACAGTCATATCATGTTTACTTTTTAATTATTTAAATCTAAAAGTAACTTAAACTCACAGTTTTTTGGATCTAGAAAGATAGAAGGAGAATAGCAGAGGTTGAATCACAAATCTACACTTGAATAACTTGATTAGCTTGATTGCAAAAGAAGGAAAAGGTTTGATTCAGTCTAGGCACTGACAGCATCTAGTCCTCCATTATTTTTCAGTGTAGAAAACAAGAGAAATGGAGCCATATTTATAGCCGCCAGCCCCCAAACCCTAACTGCCACATCTTCCCTAGGGGGGTCGACCCCCCTTATGGGGTCGACCCATAGGTCGACACTCCCCTTGAAGGGTTGACCCAGGTGTCGACACCCTTAGGCGGGATTTCTCCCGCTCACCCCAATCTGCGCGATTTTGAATTTTCTGAACCAAATTTTGAATTTCTGGACCCTACATATATATATATATATATATTCCCTTACGCGTATAAAAATTTCAAACCTTCATAACTTCTTCATACGCTGTCCATTTTACGCAAACCAAATGTCTGTCTCGACCAGAATTTCGAGACGGACGCAATGACGTAGTCCGTTTCCCTTAATTCTGAATATTAAATTAATTATTCTTTAATTTGTCCTCTTTAGTGTTGTTAAAATTACGGGGTGCTACAAGCCAGATGACAAGCAAAGGTTAAACTACAATGTCAATGCAATATATACACTAGCCAGGTTAAGACAGTGTACAGTTGGTTCAGGTCAAAACAGCAAGGCCAAAGCAGTAATACAACTCATCATGGGAAGAAAAGTATGTTTCAAATTCAACGTGATTCTAGTTCATAACTCAAGTGCAACATAAAACCAATGGTCACAACAACACAGCTGATGATGTATACACAAGTATGGAAAATGCACAAGCCAGTGTACACGGGGACACACACGCATGAAAGTGTGGTCAAGACAGAAATAATGAAGCATGGAAGTCAAATGTATATGGTGTAGCGTCTGTTTTTAAACAAATGAAATCAAATGTATATGATCATGTCATTTTTCATTTTGGGCACAAAGCCAAGTTTCGACAAGCATATAAACATGTCCAACATGGACAGAGAATTCTAGCGATTAATGCAAAACTGAATGGCCTTAAAGAACAAGCAAAGTGACTAGTGCACAAAGCAATAGTGTACACAAGTGAGAGAGAACATGGTACAGTTCAAATGCATCTCAAAAATACCACACTGGTATTGCATGCAAGTATATAAAGCAAGAATCAATGTTTCCAGAAATATATAGTGTAGGTATTTGACAAGTGTTCAACAATTTTGAAAATCATATTTTTGAATAGAGAATCATTCCTATTTGATTCCAGAAATTTTCAGCATTCACGTTTCAAATGGTTTCCAGAAAATACGTGAGTGACCAATGTATTTCATTCAAGGTGTTTCCAGTGAAATAAATTGTTTTGTTTCCAGAAAACAAATTGTTAAGGCAAAAAATCATTTAAATTGTTTCCAATATGCAAGAGTATTTCGAATGCTTCCAGAAACGAAATCAATCAATCAAGAAACAATCTTTGGCAAGAAATTTTAATCTTTCCCAATTTGAATTGTGTTGAAATCAGCAAACATATTTTTAGGAAACGTGCTTTCAAACCAAGACAAGATTTTATCAGTATATTTGGCGAGAATACAACAAAGAAGTCGAAGACAACATATTTAGCAAGAATGCATCAAAATCAAATTTAAGGGATGGAAACATTTCGCCAATTTCTAGAAAAGCATATGAATGAGTCACGACATTATTTTTAGGAAAGAACATTTTTTATTTTGTTTCCAAAAAATCACCCGGGGATTCAAGGAAAGAAATAAAGCCAACAATCTCGGGTGAATTTTTTAAGGCAAAAAAACATTTCGACTGTTCCTAAATTCATCAATTCAAAAATTTCTGAAATCAAGGAAGGGACTCACAACCAAATATAAATCAAGAATCAATCACGCAAAATTTCAATGCCATGGAAAAGTTGTTTTTGAACAATGCAACAAATTCACATAGAAATCAGTACAAGCCATTTTAGCAAAATCATAGTTTGCTAAGGGTTTTACTATACCCTATTTAACACCAATATCGGCTAACATAATCGAAAAACCAAGAATTGAAAACAATAAGACAAATTTTCAAGAGCTCAAAGAAATAAAATCAGAGAACTTACTTTGTTTTTCAATCGCAAGCACACAATTCAATCGACCAAGAACAACCATTCTCGAAGAATATCAGAGCAAATTTCCAGAAGACAAGTTCGAAATCGCGTTGTGATTTAGGGGAAAAGAAAAAAACACTAATCTTTTAAATTGGTTGACATTGTTTTGAAGGGAAAGCATTTCAAAGGAAATAAAAGGATATGGGCTAGCTTATGTTATTTCATTAGAAAAGGGGTTTTTTATTTTGTTTTTTTTAAATATTTTTTGTAACCATCTCACTGGTTTTCTAGTTAGTCTGTAAGACTAGGGGTTTTCTAGTTTTGTCTGTAAAACTAGGGATTTACTAGGTATAGTGTTTATAACTAGGGTTTACGAATTACAGGTTTGTAAGGGAAACGAAAACCGAGATTTGCTTTATCGGGTATCAAACGGGAACTGCGAGCAAATAGAACACCTTTCAGTAGTATCAATACAGTTACATGAATCGTAAATGCAATTCGATGAAAATATGATCTTGGGGATAAAGATCAGTATAAGGTTTTGTGCGTAGGATTAGAACAGAAGCATGGTTTGCGAGTTTACAAGGTTTTTTAAGTGGGATCTGTTTTAATACCTAGTAGAAATCTTAGGAATGCAGTAGTAGACAGGGTTTGCCGAAGCTAGGTAAAATCTGTGTTATTTTATTTTCTCTACTGAAATCCGCATTGTAATATTGATAATATCTCGTAAAAATCCAATAAACCATATTCACCCCCCTCTAGGGTTAATTTAGATCCAACAAGTGGTATCAGAGATGGTATAAGTTAACAACATGATAGGGGGTTCTCGCTCTATGTTCAAGTGGCGAAGTATCGACTCTTTCCCCTACATACCCCCATTGGGTTGTTCTATGTCGAGAGGCAGGACGTGAAATCAGTTTCTGAGATACCTTTATTAGCCACCAGAGTAGTATTAAAATCCCCGTTAATGGAGATAACAAGTGGTATCAAAGCAGGTTTTTCATTAACTCTAGAGTCATGTTTTCCCCTAGTTGTCAGTCCGCCGGGAGTCAGTCCTGTCGTATTCCTAATATTTTTGATGGTACAAAATTTTTAAATTGGAAATCAGAAATGTAATCCTATTTAAAATCTATTAATATTATTAATGGGTATGATATGGTAGATAGGAACGCCATTGGATTTAATTCTCGTGCTACACATATTTTATATTCTCATATAAATGATGATTAATATAACCTTATCTCCCAATGTTTGACTGCACAAGAAATCTGGAATACTCTCAACACGAAGTATGGAAGAAAAGACAACTGCTCAAAACCCAAGAATATTAACTTAGATTTGGTTTTATGCTTAACAAGTCTTATAGATGAAAACTCAGATAGATCAATCGATGGAGACTCAATAGACGAAGAGACAGAAAATTTCTCTTGTGAAGATTTAGTTTATATGTGTACTGATTTAACTAAATCTGTTGATAAACTCCAATGGAAAAACAAACTTTTGAAATATGAAAATCATGAATGGATTCACAAAAATAATATGTTGGAATTAAAATTTGAAAACTCCAATTGCAAGTATTTTTTCAATTTGAAAAATGATCTAGTTCATATTAATAAAAATCTTCAGAAACTTGAAAAAGAAATTATGGTTTTAAAATGAAATAAGGATGAGCTAATTTATAAAAATGATGCTTTGCAAAAGGAGTTGGATAAACTTAATTCCAAACATAAATTTTTTGAAAATCAAAATTTACATAAATCTGAATCAATCTTGACTGAACTTAAAAAAGAAATTGAAATATTCATGATTTTTGAAAAATTTGAGATTGAAAAACAAATTCAATATGAATCTGAGATTCTTGAGTCCAAAACCAAAATAAAACTGCTTGAAAACGAAAACTTGCTTTTGAAACAAAATGATGCTGAAAGGAGAAAGATCAACATTACTCATTTTTCAAATATGATGAAAGAAAATGGTGATCTTAAATCCAAAATCAACGATCTTTAATTGAGTTTAAAATGTTTTTCAACTGAAGAAAAATCTTTTAATATGCTGTTGGAAAGTCAATTTTCTTCTGGTAATAGAATAGCCTCGGTTTCGGAAAAGTTAATGAGTTTGATAAACTGAATCCAAATGATTTTAAAAATCCTTCAAATTGCTTTGAAAAGAATCGACTTGATAATTTGAACTCTAATAATTTCAAAGGATTTTTGAAACATAAACGAATTGAGAATTCGTTTGGTAACAAACCATTTAAACAATCTTGGATCCCAAATGGAAATAAAACGATTTTGACTAAATTCAAACAGATTTGGGTTCCTAAGGGTACAAAGGTAAATTCAGATGGATTGTTATACAAATAGGTTTGAGTACCTAAAGTCATGAACATATTTCAGAGTGGTTTTACAAATTTTGTTAGTCCACTCGATCCCCTAAACTGTTAGGTACTGGAAGATGGTTGAGGAACTGCTTTGGAAATGAGAAATTGAATTCAAGTCGCTCCACATCTTTGAGTTATTCGGAGTTCCTTAGCCAAGTTTGTTGTGTTAGAGATTCATTGGTTCACATCGACTTCAGGTTTGATCTCTAACTTCACTTTTTTGTTTGTATATATTCTCCATTTTTTTTATTTCTCCTTCAAACCCTTCTGTTTTGTTTTATTTTGGTTATTTGCTTGTCACAGCCATATTTTTTACTTCTTGAGTTTCTCAACTTCAAATTGCAGAACTCTTGTTATTCTGGAAATTCGCTTCATTTATATAAAACTCTCATGTTTAATGACTTCCAGATCTTGAATTCAAAATTGTGAATGTTTGTAATTATTTTGAAGTTTATGTTCTTTACTTATTTCTGAATTCCAAACAGTGCTGAAGCATTCTTACCATATCTTGAACACTGTTAATTTGAATTCTAAATTTATTGAAGATCTGAAAAATTAATGAAATTTCACATACCTTAGCTATTTTTATTTTCTTCTAATTCATTTGAGAAAGACTTGAAAAATTATACTCATTACATCACATTACTATTTTTCGGTTGTGATAATTTCATTGTTTTTGGGATTGGCTTGATTATTGTGAATGGAAAATCTTTTTGAATCAATCTTATGCTACATCTTGAAACCCACTTTTATTTCATGATTATTTGGCTAGAATACTTGATTGTTTGAAATCATTTGAAATTGTTTATTTCTTGAATCTCACGCACATCTTGGATTTGAAATTTATTATCTGGTGTGACCGATTCATTGAATCTTAAGATTTTCACATTCCTTCAAATGATTTCAAATAAACTGTATTCTTAATCTTAGATCATGAATCATCTTTTGAGCTTGTTAGAAATAACTATGAAAAATTATCTTGACAAGTCTGCTTTGAAATTGATTGTTATGCTGCTCTGGTAAAAGGAATTGATTTGCAAATGTTTTTAGACGACTACTTGTTTTGGTATCATCTGTTTGTTTTACTGCTCTGATAAAAAGATCTGATTTGTTGGATTTAACTGCTTGGGTTTGGTGATTGGATAATATTTTTGCTTGAGATACATGTGAATGCCACTATGGATGATTAGGAGCTCCAAGTTGTATCAGTTCTAGAAGTGTTGTCACATTCATTCGATTTAGTTATTTATTTTTCTCATCTTGTATAAATCATTTACTGATAATTTATTCATAAATTGAAATCAATAACTAAATTGAACTGTATTTAGAACTCATTAAAATTATTATCAGATTATTGAAATTGTGATGAGTTGCGACTATAGTATATTTGAAACAAGAGGAAATTTTATTTAAATTCACATGATGTTCTGAAAAGTTTTTATAATATCTTTGAATTGGCACTTATTTCATGAGCGTCTCCTTTTACTATCATCCTTTTGTCATCCATCATGATTTTATATTAATGTGAAGAGTTTATATTTTTAGAATCATCTTAAATTTATAGTTTGAAATTTGTGATGGAAATGTGACTGTATTTTTTTTATAGAAAAAGTGATAATTGAATTTTTTTCAAGAATCCCGGTACAGTTGAGCATATTTCATAATATGATTAATTTAGAAATTTTATTTCACAATCATTTATGTACCTACCATATTTCTATCATCCATATTAGTTTTATATATTGAGGAGTTTTTGAAAAAGAAAGTTATAAAATTATACTATATATAAATGTTTCTCTAACCTCATTTAAAAATCAAAGATTTGGTCATGCATGGTTATGAGATTATTTATAATTTAAGTTGCGGCTGACCTCATTTAAAAATCCAAGATCTGGTTATGCGTGGTCGGTGTACTCTTAAATAAAAAGAAAAGAAAATAAATAAAAATTTATATGAAATCCTCCCACTACTAGAAAAGTGGGCATATTTGACGCTATTTTCCTGTGGCCGTAGATCCAAAAAGCGTTGTCGTTGGCCCTTTTTTCAAATAGGCAACACCAGGGGGCGTGGCATCCGCGACCGTTGCATTAGCCATCTAAGGCAACGCTTTTGCCCATCTACGGCCACGGAGAGAAAGCGTTGCCTTAAGTAGAGCTTTTGCCCTATTGCAACAGTGTATGCATGTAATGCAACAACAACACCGTTGCCTTAAGTAGAAGCCAGAGCTGGCTTCCAGGTCATGATAGTGGGGTCCACATGGAATTTCCATGTCAGCTGCCAACGTGTCACATGCCACCTCAGCTGCACATGTGTCACATGCCACGTCATCTATCCACGTGGCGCCATGTAAGCTGTGGGCCCCACGTGCCGTACCATTGTGGAATTAATAATATTACACTTAATGCAACACCACAGCACAGTCCAATGCAACACCACATCACAGTCTAACGCAACACCACAACACAGTCTAACGCAACACCACAACACAGTCTAACGCAACACCACAACAATCTAATGCAACACCAGAAAACATCAACTGCAATGGTAAAAAATCAAATGCGACACCAGAAAAAAATCAACTGCAGTTGTAATACAACCCTATAACTACAGATTCTGCAGTACATATATTCAATCCAAAACATTGTACCACATTCATACATATATACCAAAATATTCATACAGCAAATCCTCCCTAAACATTCATCACCACAGTCAGACCAACCAATTATATATACCAACTCACAATGTCATCACCACCACATTCCACAAGTGCCATCACCAAAACATACCACAAGTGCCATCACGAACACATATCACAAGTGCCATCATTTAAAAGAACAATCCAAATATATCACAAGTGCTAACACATACCATCCAAATACTTCATTCAATTGCCGGGGTTGAAGTAGTACAAATGTCAGCATCTTCATCACTTGCTGTGGTGACACAAAAGTCTCCGACATCTAAATTAAGATCCGGATTGGCTGCACCTAGCTTTTTAAACACGCATGACACGTTCTCTTTCACTTTTCTATTCACCTTTTCTTCCAAATCCGCTTTTAGCTGTTGCCTTATTTTTTTTGTCAGCTCTTGCACATAACTATCCGAAGAACCAGGAGTTGTTGGTGAATTTTCAGCCAATTTACCTCGCCTTCCTACAAGCCAGTTCCGTGTGTGGCTCTTCCCACCAGAAACAAGTGCATCTGCCTCAACAATGTTTCCTGCATCCACCATTGCTTGAATCTTCGCCTACAAAATGAAAACCAGGCAAGCATATAGATAAATAGGCAGCTGGCAGGAATGAATTTATTAACAGAACTGGTTCTCTTTCAAACTAAATATGTGTTCGATTTAATAAGCAGCTCCAACAAACGTACAATGTGCCAATTATACTAACACAAGTATTGCTATTTCAGTATCTAATTATATATGTACTCACTCATTTGGCCTTTAGTTCATCCGTGTTAGTCTTGTAACTTCTACCCGACTCTCGTTTATATGTTTCCAAATAAACCAAGGCAGCGGATGGGGAGGCTTTTTCTGGGTCCTTCTTTCTCTGTCAAGTATTAGGATTACCAATAATTCAATGATATAACAAATTAGAATTATCATGTGGTCAATTCAACTCAATCACAATAAAAAATAACTTAAGTTCAAAAAAAACATACTATCTTTTCTTTGGCTACTGCATAAGTTTTGGGACCCATGGTATGTGTCTCATTTAATGAATTACGATGCGCGAAATTAGTATCAGCTAGGGCTTGGAAATCCAAAAAAAAATAGCACTAAACAAGGACAATGTGAACTACTAAAAAAAAGATTAGCATTAACCAAGATATTGTGAACTACTAAACATTATACAAATGTGAATATCATTAAAGCCGTACCTGAACTGCTTCATCCCCCCAGTATTCCAAGAGCATTTTAAAATCCTCTAACAGAATTGTACTGGGCCTATTTACAAGCCTTTCCTCATCAGTTGAATATTTTTTATAATACCTTGCTTTGATGCGAGACTTGTACTGCCTCCAAGAGTCGTTAAGCGTGTTCAAGACTCACTTGTGTCCTTCTTCCGGTATGACATACCTAGCCTACAATATATCAATCACAAAATTCAGGAGATAAACTAATTAATTAAAACCAAACATTTAGGAAGTCAGTTGAACTGTATATGGTTAAGGAAATTAGATTGTACCAGAGCATAATCCAACATTTGTCGCTTTAATTGATCAGGAACAACATGCCAATTGATGTAAGTAAGAGACACATTATCCTTTGCTAGTGTACAAAGAAAATTGCTTAACTCTGTAATATTATTAGATACTGGCTGACCATCCTCATTCAACTCAATGACAACTTTATCATCCGGGGTTCTAGCATGCACCTTGGTCATTTTTGACTTCCCTCTAGGATTTTTTGGACCTTGTACTTTACCTACCAGGTTCAAAAATGTGAATAGAAAAAAGACACACTCCACAGTGCAGTGCATAGATAAAGAAACATTATATTGTACCTGCTTCATCTTCCTGTGCAATCCATTCCTGCTCTAATCGATCAGTAAGATTTTCCATTGTTAGAGGCGCTTCAATATTCTGCTTTTGACGTTTCCGCATCGCTAAATAAGCAGCAACTGAACCAACAACTTCACATGAATTGGTTGTTTGTTTGAACAATTTGCTACATGTAGGTTTTAAAATAGATGGACGAGACGTTGTAGGTTTTAAAACTCCTGAAAAAGAC
Organism: Allium sativum; assembly: GCA_030737875.1. NCBI lineage: Eukaryota > Viridiplantae > Streptophyta > Magnoliopsida > Asparagales > Amaryllidaceae > Allium > Allium sativum. The sequence goes on from CM060910.1 coordinate 468,727,192, forward strand.
GGTATAGGGTTCTTCGATTTCTTTAATGTTTCTGTGAATTTTTCCCGGTTACTGAGTTTATTTGGAGTGGGAGTGTGTGTCATGATCAACTCCTTGTTAGAGCCAGCTTTCTTTGGGGGGGGGGGTGCGCTTCATCGCTTCCTTCTCAATTTCAATGGCTGCATTGGTTCGCGCATGAGTTCTCGGTCCACGTAAAGGATCCTTTAACTTAACAATTTTGATTCTCTACAATTAAGTCGAAGTTCAAGACTTTTTACGTTCATAAAGGCAAAGACAATAAGTAATAAACAAATAACTTCTTTATACCTCTGAATCCAATGAATCATTAGGGATGTCTTCACCAGAATTTTCTGGGATGTATTCATCACGTCCAGCAACATCATTACCTTTATCTTTCTTATTTCGTACGGCAGCCTCTTGCATACAACTAACCAATGAAGGCACCCCAAGTGATCTACTAACTACATCATTTTCTTGCATTCGCGCGATTCACTCTTGTTCATACTTCGTCAAAACTGATGGTTGTGAGAACTACAAGCAGATTAGCATTATTACTCACGATCGATGATAAATTTAAGCTAGTTAACCAAATAGAGTCGACGTATAAACAGTTCTTGCTATTTTGATAAAATGCATGCACAAAGAACAATTAGTTACTTGAATTAGCTGCAGCCTTCATGGTCAGAATAAGATTTCATCTGGATTAATAAAACTGAAATGAAAACTGAAAAATACCTGAACATCAGCTTCATTCCCTCGGGTATCATCATCATTATCTGTTTCATTTTCTACATTTAATTTCCTCCTGGTTCCTTTGTCCGTCACAGTAACATCTTCTTCATCATTATTCATATCAGGCTCCGGCGATGCTTTGTTCTAACCCACTTGAGTTAGGTTGTTTTTCATCATTTTGTGTTGTTGTTGAAGTCTATGTGCAGTAATATACTTGCGCTTTGCAAGCGGCTTCTGAGCAGAACCTGGAACAATAAAAATAATAACGATGGCCTCCTTCATAGTTCTTTACACACACACAGATATATATATAAGAATGGATATATATATATATTACATATACATATATACCTTGAATTATGTTTTCCTTGGCCGTATGATTACATGCGGCTGCAGTTGAATCAACGGCTCACTGTCTTTGTCAATGGTATTGTCGATGTAAAAAATCACTTCTTCTTGCTTATTGCAGCCCTGTACATACTAGTTTACGACCTTGTCATTCAATATTAGCTGCCAGCCACATGCTGATATATACTCCTCCTATTTCAGTGTAATGGAGACAATCTTTAACAAAGTCTATAAGCACACTGTAAGAAAAGCGGTCTACATCATATTTTGTTACTACGAAGGATTCTCCACCGATGTAACATGTCCTTCGAAACTGTCCGCCATGTTGCAGTCGAATATTAATAAGTTCATCCATCCTGTACAAACCGAATACATTAGAACAAGGTACATGCATGTTAAAGTGGACAAAAAACAACAACTATAACATTTTGGTCTATAACAATTTAGATGACAGTAAAGAAAGACATTAAATCATAAAACATGTGAACAGTGTACATTGCAATATGAGAAAAGAGTGCCAAATACATTCATCAAAGATAATAATTTCCAGCTAAAACAAATTGTGTCAAATACATCATAAATTAGACCAAATTAAAGCAATAAGAAAGAGGAACTTTTTGTCCTAACGAGACGGAATAGGATCAGGAACTTCTGCTTCTAGTTCTATTTCTAGTTGTATTACGGGGACATCATCCCTAATCCGACCCCCATCAACAATTTCTGGTTCTAGTTCACCACCTATGCCCATATCATGTGAATGCGTATTGCTTATGTCTTCTTCCTTTGCATTCTGATTTTCAGTATCACACCAATCTCTCGGCAATTTTTTTAATAATGTAATGACTGTTCTTTTCAACTACATCTTCCACATAAAATACTTGCTTCACTTGCGAAGACAGGACATAAGGATCAGTTTTATGAAACTTGCTAAAATTTACTCAAGTAAGACCATATGGATCGTTTTCCTCTTGGTACCAGCAACATTTAAAAAGGAACACTATGAAAGTTCCCCAATAATCAAGCTCAAAAATTTCTTTGATTGATCCGTAGTAATTGACATCACCCACTATTGGGTTTTTGTCTTTGGAACTTGCAAAGCTGGTGGTTTTGGCAGTCAAAAATACACCACTATTTTGTGTGGTACATCGAGAATCTCTAAATTTTGTGTGGAATCTATATCCATTTACTATATAACCGGTAAACTTCCTAGTTATTTATTAGGAACTAATGCAAAAACCTCTAAATCTGTTGAAATATTGTCCTTTTTCAGAACCTCTTCTTTAAGCCAATTCCAAAACTCTTTGAAATGTTCTCATTCCCTCTTGAATCTTCTTGGATTTGCAAGACCATCCACAAAAGCTCGATGAACCCTAAATAATAATCAAGGTCAAAAAACTACGAAATGCAGATGTTAATTTATAGTTAAGGAAAATGATATAGGAACTTAAGAACTTACTCGATAAAACTCTCAATTTCTTTATTACTGGAATTGAACAGAATATAGCGATGCGTTGCCTTCTAATCTGCATCTTTCAAATTGAACATCTTTCCATCTTTATTCTTCTTTGTTCCAATATGATATTCCAAATCTGTTGGACATCTTCCAACATCAATTGACGTGTTTTCTGTTCCTCCATCAAAGCTTAAAAATCTTGAACAGAAGGTCACACACTCTTCTGCCAAGTAACCTTCTGCAATCGAACCTTCCGGTCTGTTTCTATTTCGCATATAAGATTTCAACTTTCCTAGATATCTCTCAATTGGATACATGCATCTAAGATGTTCAGGCCCACCGTATTCGATTTCTCTGCATAAATGAACAGGCAAGTGTACCATTATATCGAAAAAAGCCTGTGGAAAAATCATTTCAAAATGACGAATATCTCAAGAATTTCTTCTTGCAGCCTCTTGATATCATCCGCTTTGATAACCTTGCTCCATGGTCCTCTAAGGAATGCACTAAATATGATCATTGATAATGCAACCTCGGGTTTTGATGCTTTCTTCACGGCAAATTGTAACAAATAGTGGAGTATGAAATGAGCATCATGGCTCTTATATCCCACGACTGTTCTCTCTTTTATGTGCATGTACCGACTAACATTCGAGGAACAACCGTAGGGCAGTTTGGCATTCTTCAATACAGAGCAAAAGATTTCTTTTTTCTTATTTGACATATCAAATATTGCAGCTCTAATTTCAACATGCTTTCCCTCACCACATTCAACAAGATGAAGGGCCTTCCTTATGCCCAATTCCTGTAAATCCAAACGAGCGTTTAGGTGATCTTTCGACATATGACCTATATTAAGTAAAGTAACTAATATTTTGTTGCATATGTTCTTCTCTATGTGTATGGCATCCAGGTTATGTCGAAGGGGATTATGACACCAATATGATAAGTCAAACAGTATTGACCTTTTTTTAAAAGGGTCGTCACTTTTACCAGGTTTCTTCGTCTATCCCCAAACTGATTTTTGAACCCCCGCAATAACTCTTCAATATTAGTTCCTGATAATATTTCTGGAATGCTCCCCATTTCAGATTCGCCATTAAATCTTCTCTTATCCAGCCTCCACTTATGTGTCGGATCAAGAAACTTTCTATGGTGCATATAACACATTTTTTGCTATGCTTCAAATAATTTGAAGAAGTTTCATAATGGCATACTGGACACGCTAGTTTCCCCTTCGTGCTCCAACCTGACAACATGGCATATCCCGGAAAATCACTAATGGTCCATAAGACGCTTGCACATAAATTAAAATTCCCATCAGTCAAGGAATCATATGTTTCGACGCTAAAATTCCATAACGCTTTCAATTCCGCAATTAAAGGCTGCATATATATGTCAATACTGTTCTTTGGAGAATCTGGACCAGATATTAATGTTGAAAGAACCAAATTCTCTTGTTCATACACAACCAAGGCGGAAGATTGTAGTTTACCAAAACAATTAGCAATGTACTATAACTTGAATTCATTGAACGATATGGATTTGTAACAACCCGTAAAATGCGAGCTAGTTTGAAATTTTTATTTTGGCCATTTTAGCGAATTTTGATTATTTAAAATGAATTATTTTAAATAATATCGACGAGAAAATTTATTTTGAATAGAATTCGACGTATATATTATATACGTCGTCGTTAGAATATATAATAATTATATATAATTATAAAAGGAATAGAAAATGGCGCGGTAGTTCGAAAATTCGATTTCTAATTTCAAATGAATATACAGAATTCAATATAAGTCAGAATTGAACGAAACAAGAAATATTTGAATCTGTATAACTATATCTTTGTAACGAAGTTAACAAACTGAGATTTCATCTTAGAAATGATAAGATATGTCCAGTTTAAAATTAGAAATAGTCGCCGTGGAATTTATATATATTTTCATATATATAAGGCCCTTAAAAATGGACATTTTGCAAACGACCTCGGATTTCGACGAAACCAGTTTTGTTGGGTCCGTGATGTCAAGTTATTGCTAGGTTTCAAATTTCATAATTTTCCGAATCAATATATGAGCGTGGCAAAGGAAAACGCGTTTGACCGGTTTCAGTTGATTTTAATCGACTGAAAATTGGCCATTTTTCAAACGGTCTCAGAATTCGACGAAACTAGTTTTGTTAGGACCGTATCGTCAATACGAAGCTAGAAAATATTTTTCGAGAATTTTTCTAGTTAGTATGTGGCCCCAGTAATTTGAAAGGTACGTTTAAAATTCAATATAGTGATTTAAATGTAAATTCAAAAGGAAACTGATTGTAACAATCAAATCAGCTTGCGATACATATCCCATTGTGTTCGGAATGGGGGTAAAACGCTATGGACGACAGGCGGTGGGCCTCGTTTAGAGGTCGAAAATAAAAGTGCTTTTTAGAGATAAATAAAATAATTAAATAATAAAAGAAAAATAATATACAAATATTTCCATTAAACCCCCCCGTTAGTTTCTCCCTTCAGAAGTCAAACCTAGGTCAAAATAAAAAATAAAAAAAAAGAGAGAAGAACGAAGGCCGCCGGAGCTCCAGTCGCGCCCATCGCCAGACCTCGCTACCTGGCGCCGCCGTCAGATCCCCACGCCACCGCTGAGTCGCTCCCCCTCCAGCTCCCCCTCTGAACATCGAAACCCCGCCTGAAACCTCAGCTCCAGCCACCACTGAGACTGCCGCCACCCCACGACCCGACACCCCTCCTTGCGCCGCCACCAGAAACCCCCCCCCCCCCCCGCTGTAAGTCGTTTTATTTTATTTTTATTTATTATTCTGTAAAATAAAAACTGATTTTATAAAAGTAAAATAAAAACTGATTTTTTAAAAAGTAAAGTAAAAACTGAATTTTTAAAAAAGAATTTTAAAACTGAAATGTTTAAAAGCATTTAAAACTGAAATGTTTAAAAGTATTTAAAACTGAAATTTTTAATATGTTAAAACTGAAATTTTTAATATGTTAAAACTGAAATTTTTAATATGTTAAAACTGAAATCTTTATGATTTTTAAAACTGAAAAGGAAAGATTTTTTAAAATTGAAAAGAAATGAGAAAGCTTTTATTTTTAACATGAAGAAAACCTTGATTTTGAAAATGAAAATAGAAAGGAACATTATTTTTGAAAATAAAATTAACGAAGTTTTAAAATAAAATGTACTCTGTTTAGAAAAGTAAAATTATACATTTCTTTGATTTGAAAAGATAAACTTCTTTGTTTTGAAAATATAAAGGTTCGATTTATATATTATAAAAAGGCGATATTTTTAACTTATAAAAGGTTAAATCTTTATAGGATGGTCATATAAAGAAGAATTGATTTTAAAACTGATTTGTTTAAAAAGGTTTTAAAAGATTTAAACTTTAAAAAAGTAAAAGATTTAAAAGAAGTAAGATATGGAAATTATATGTTTAAAGTAATAAAAATATAATTTTTGCACCGTAGGAATATTAAAGATATAATCTTTATTTTTGAAAAGGCGGAATCTATATCTTTGAATTAAAAATGTGATTTTTATATATTGAACTTTGAAATATAAAATTCGATTTTTTATATATGGAACTTTGAAGTAAAAATTCGATTTTTATATATGGAACTTTGAAATAAAAATTCGATTTTTATATATTGAACTTTGAAATAAAAATTCGATTTTTATATATATAGTGGCCTTGGGCAACGAAGGTGACAAAAAGGCGAAACGACGAAGACTTCTGCAAATGAAGAGCCGTGGAGCTAGGATAGCTATCGGTGAGAATTTCTCACTCTTCAATTTATTTTCTAGTTATATATATATACTAGGATGCAGACGGTGCTTAGTAGCACCCGACACAATCGTCCACAAACCATGGACTTGTTTGTTTGGTTGCATAGATTAGTTTGATTATGTGATTGAATTGAATTGTTTGAGTGAAATTGAATGGTTTGATTGATGTGTGAATGGCGTGGGCCTTCACTAGACCGGGGATAAGGCTAGGCCTTGTCCCGTTTCTAGTATCGTGCCGTTATGCCGCCGAAATTTTCTAAAATAAGTTAGAAAAATAAAAATATCATTTTATTTAAAGAATGAATTGAATAGAAATTCATAGGTTGAAATAAAATGTTTTAATCGTTAAAAATATAATTTTTAACGTGAAGTGAATAAAATAGAATATTCATTTACAAACCAGACGGTTTGTTTATGTACACCTATTTGAATGACATTGATTGGGACGATAAATTTTACACATCGCCCAACAGCACAAATAAAATATGTGTTTGATTGTTTGAAACCCCACACGGGTGTTGGGATGAAATTTGAAGTTCACTCATCCTGATTGATTAAATATGTCGATCGATTGATTGACAGGCTGTTATAAGCGTTGAATATCTATATTTGATGCTTATACAGTGTAGTGCACTTTGGTTGATGGTTGATTATTTTTCAATGCTATTATATACATGTGTTGTATGGAAAATCCATATAATTAACTTTATATGGTAATTGATTGGGCCTCATTCCAATTTGAAAAATAAAGAATATTATAAAATAAAAGTTCATGTGTTGACAGTACTCATTCATTGAGATTGGTCATGTGTTGAACGAAATATTTTGATAATAACAACTATTTTTGAAAAAGAAATATTTGAAATAGACTATTTTGAAAATAGAAATTTATGAAGCCGTGTTGATTAGATTGACGCCATTTAGACGTGAACGATATTTATATCGATTTTAAAACGATTTCGAAATGAATTGAATTGAAAACGACTTCGAAATGAATTGAATTGAAAACGATTTCGAAATGAATTGAATTGAAAACGATTTCGAAATGAATTGAATTGAAAACGATTTCGAAATGAATTGAAAACGATTTCGAAAGGAATTGAAAACGAATTCAAATTGAATTGAAAGCGAATTGAAATGAATTCAAATTGAATTGAAATTTGAATTGAATAGAAATGAATTTTAAAACGAATTTATAAAGAAGAATTCAATTTTGATTTGAATTGAAAAGGAAGTTGAAATTGCTTTTGAAACGATTTTAAAACTATTTATATAATTCGTTTTAAATAGAAATCGACGAAATATATATAATATATATATATTATATATAATGGCCTGAATAGAACGCGCCGCGCCGCGGCAGTTCGCGAATTTCGACCATTTATTTCAAACGGACATTACGGGAGATCCGACCGCCGGATTCTCCTAAAACCGGAACCGTTGGGTTCGTATCGAAAAGAGCTTTCTAACGAATGTTAGAAATTTGAAATCTAACGGTTGGATTTGGAGATACGTCCAAATCAAATTCGAAAAAGGTCGCTGTAAGTGCAGTTCGATGGCCGTTGATGGAAATCGACTGTACGGGCCTTGATAAAATTATTAAAAATAGTCATAATTTGTGTAAAATCATAAGAAATGATTTGTGAAGAATTGGGATGAAAAACTCCATATTTGAAAAGATAAAAATAGATTTTTATCGAAATGAACTAGTTTTGAACTAGAATTATAATTCTATTTATTTTTAAATAAATAAATTGAATTTGAAAAGGGTTTTGAAAATAACCAAAATTTCCAATGATTGCATTGGAGTGGATTTGAATCGAAATTGTCTTCGGAATATTTCGATGTTGGAATCCGTGATTATACAGGTGTTGTTATGGAAATTTGAAAGATATATATTTATATCGATATTTCCAATACGACGTTTGTTAGTCGTAGAATTTGATATTGAATATAAGCCGATATATTTTCTATTCAGAGCCTTGTATTGAATATCAAATGTGATTTGGGTTTGTCGTGAATGGTGTCTTCACTAACACTGTTCTTGAACCCAGTTGAGAAAAGATTAAATCTTTTTATTCAGATTTAATGAAGTGTACCAATTAAATAACATTTAATTGGAATAGAATTGATATTGATTTTTGGGTTTATCGTGAACAGTGTTTTAAATAACACTTGTTCTTTAACCCGATAATTAATGAATGTGGTTTTGGGTTTATCGTGAACCGTGTTTTAAATGACACTGATTCTTTAACCCAGCCGAAGATTAAAACTAAGTGGAGTTTTAATGAATCTTTAATTAGATTGAAATGATCGAGAATGGAGTATCACCAGTTTTGCTCCAGGCGATAGTTAAATCTTTAATTAGATTTGAACGTGAAATGGTAATTGAATTTACCGATAACACCGTGGTGTTAGATATGAAGTATTACCAGTTTTACTTCATGGGATGAATAGGTTGGGATTGGGAAATTAAAACAAATGATTACTTCGGTAAGGTTCGCTAATCCCGACTAGTTTGAATTGATATTCAAAAGTAGATTAAAGCATAAATTCAAGAATTTATCTTTGATAAAATTAATGGGAACCTTTCCCTATGAATGTGAGATTTAGAAACTAACTGTCGGTTAGCCAAGCAGAATGGTTTTCTGGATATTGATCTGATGTTGGTTTCGGCCTTCGGGGTTAATATTTGGGGAATTATTCTCTTGATTAATTTACGGTTAGTGACTAATGAATTGGAATGAGGCGTATGTTGTGTTTGTGTAACACTTATTTAAAATATACGCGAGTTATTCGGAAAGACCGGGTTTATCCCATTCTGAATAACTGATGCGACGATAAGTCGAAGATGAAGACGATGGTCGAAGACCGGAGGTCTTCACGTCGTTTGGGTGATAACTGATGATCTTGATTGGGCTGTACACCCAAGAAGATGGAAACAGTTGGTGATCATCCAGACGTACTTGGAGATCGATGGATATGCGGGGTACTAGGTGCCTTCGGTTTCGTTCAGGCCCAGAACGAACTTGTAAATGGACTGTGTGTCTGACATTGGATTTCATTCTGTGTGACTGATATCGGTTGCATAGAGTGTTTTGCCTGTGTGGCATGCTAAGATGCAAATGATCAAGGCTTCTGTTGAAAAGCAAAGTCTTGTGGTGATGATCAAAGCACGGCCTTTGTGGCGTAGCTTTGTGTAACGTTTACTTCGCGAGTTTCACACCCGGTATGAACCAAAAACGGGAGAGGACATCAGGGAGGACTTGCGTTTCTTTCTAGCTAGAAGTGGCGTCAGTGGTTTTACACGCCCTGACGAGTTTGACTTATGTGGTTGTTGCGGTTGCGAGGCGCCTCGGTTATATCGGTTTCGGCCGAATGCATTCTGGTCGGCTGACGGACCAGACTTACACCCCATAGGGTGGGGAGACGTATTGTTCAGGCATAATAATCCACTCCGTGTGGACCGGCCCTGACGATCCAAGGGGCAGTTGCGGCTGTTCCTGTGGCTCGGGCTAGACAGTCACGAATCGGTTGAGGACTATCTTTTGCCTCGGTTCATAGACGGAAATCCAATTTCCAAATACGCGACATTTGCGGTTTTATTTGTAAACCTATATAGGGCGACATAGTGGCATGGGACGCTCATGCCGCCTATGATTGATACTTATGATTTGAAGTTGTTTTATACACTATGCACTTATGGTAGTATCAAATGATTTGTTTTAAACGTATCAAGCATTCTTTGGCCGTTATAAGGGAAAACCCTATCCTCGGCTGCGTTGCATTGTGTGATGGGACCTGGGTCTTATAACAGCTTCATTTTTCTTTATTTAGCATAGCGCAGTTTGTTTTATGCACTGGTATTCTTGGGAGGAAACCCGTTCCGTGTTATACGGCGTGGTCCCTTGATTTACCTAACTTTGAAAATAAAGATAATAACTGTTTTAGTTCTCACACCAGTCACATGACTGACCTGGAGTTTATTGTTTTAACCTAAACTCTGGGTGCCCTTATTTTGACACGGGCAGCTAGTAGTTTCGGTTTTGCAGATTTATATTCACAGGTTCCTGGTTTACAGCTGGAACGATATCCGGAAAGCTTTGTATCCGTATATCCCTTCTAGTTGTGTATTGTATTGTTTTCCGCTGCGATGTATTTAAATGTAATCTAAATCTCTGATATTTCTGTGTAATATTCTTTTATACTCTGTATATTCTTGTAATCTGATGCATTGTTGTAATATACAGTGAAATGTTCTTTTATATGCGTTCTGTTGTGGCTTGTTCTCGAACTATCCGACACTTTCCTTTACGGGGAAGTTACGAGTTTTCACATTTGGTATCAGAGCTTTGGTTTACAAAGCTTAGAGAACAAGGCACATTAGAACCATACGAAAGAATTCATCAGATATTGGATTAGTAATATCCAATTAGAATGACTCGTTAGAGATGGGATCAGTAGTATCCTAGAACGAGTGTGAAGAGTATATTTTTAAAGTGAAAACAAATTTTGTTTTGAAAATTTAAATCAATTATTCGTAGTTGATTATCTATTTATATTGAGGTGGACAATCCAGTATATATAGATTTTGCGTATACGTCTGATCCGCGTGTATTTGAAATTTTAATATACTGGATAGATATAGAATCACACTCTAGTCGCCCAGAGATAATTTTGGTAATGCGGCCGCATTATCAATATTTAAATTCGTGTTTCGAAGGTGTGATATCTATATATTTCCATTAGACTGGTGTGAGAACCAAAACTAATATAGATAGATTAATTGTTGTGAATTGGCATCAAAAACATGATTTTTGTATATGTATCAAAATTATGAATTTCAAACTCTAATCAACTAATTGATTGATGTTTGTGTTGTTTGTTTAGTTGTTTGATAATTTTGAACCATTATGCCTAATAGCATCAAATATTGAGTTATATTGAAAATTGGTCGCATTTGCTTGCGTATGCATATACTTATATTGAACAGGTCATAGCAAGGAGGCTAGAGCAGAGAATAAAATTTGTTTGCCCGACAAATAGGTACATGTTTACTACATAATTTCCTGTTTTGTTTGGGTGATGATGATTTTGTGAGCCTATTGGCTAGCCGCTTGGCTTTTTCTTTTTCTTTTTGAGATCTGAAGGACCGGGGAAGCTATTTGAAATTCCCCGATGCTCCCGGTGCAGGGGAGGTTATGGCGAAATTTTTCGAAAATTTCGGGTGTTAGCCAAATTTTTTGAATATTTGAAAATTCTCAGAAACTGAAAGGTTGGAGAATGGAAGCCGGATCGAACGTAGAGTTCAATAATCAAACCACTTTCGACTTTGTTCCTTTTCGGGGACGAAAAGTTTTAAGTGGGGGAGATTGTAACAACCCGTAAAATGCGAGCCAGTTTGAAATTTTTATTTTGGCCATTTTAGCGAATTTTGATTATTTAAAATGAATTATTTTAAATAATATCGACGAGAAAATTTATTTTGAATAGAATTCGACGTATATATTATATACGTCGTCGTTAGAATATATAATAATTATATATAATTATAAAAGGAATAGAAAATGGCGCGGTAGTTCGAAAATTCGATTTCTAATTTCAAATGAATATACAGAATTCAATATAAGTCAGAATTGAACGAAACAAGAAATATTTGAATCTGTATAACTATATCTTTGTAACGAAGTTAACAAACTGAGATTTCATCTTAGAAATGATAAGATATGTCCAGTTTAAAATTAGAAATAGTCGCCGTGGAATTTATATATATTTTCATATATATAAGGCCCTTAAAAATGGACATTTTGCAAACGACCTCGGATTTCGACGAAACCAGTTTTGTTGGGTCCGTGATGTCAAGTTATTGCTAGGTTTCAAATTTCATAATTTTCCGAATCAATATATGAGCGTGGCAAAGGAAAACGCGTTTGACCGGTTTCAGTTGATTTTAATCGACTGAAAATTGGCCATTTTTCAAACGGTCTCAGAATTCGACGAAACTAGTTTTGTTAGGACCGTATCGTCAATACGAAGCTAGAAAATATTTTTCGAGAATTTTTCTAGTTAGTATGTGGCCCCAGTAATTTGAAAGGTACGTTTAAAATTCAATATAGTGATTTAAATGTAAATTCAAAAGGAAACTGATTGTAACAATCAAATCAGCTTGCGATACATATCCCATTGTGTTCGGAATGGGGGTAAAACGCTATGGACGACAGGCGGTGGGCCTCGTTTAGAGGTCGAAAATAAAAGTGCTTTTTAGAGATAAATAAAATAATTAAATAATAAAAGAAAAATAATATACAAATATTTCCATTAAACCCCCCCGTTAGTTTCTCCCTTCAGAAGTCAAACCTAGGTCAAAATAAAAAATAAAAAAAAAAGAGAGAAGAACGAAGGCCGCCGGAGCTCCAGTCGCGCCCATCGCCAGACCTCGCTACCTGGCGCCGCCGTCAGATCCCCACGCCACCGCTGAGTCGCTCCCCCTCCAGCTCCCCCTCTGAACATCGAAACCCCGCCTGAAACCTCAGCTCCAGCCACCACTGAGACTGCCGCCACCCCACGACCCGACACCCCTCCTTGCGCCGCCACCAGAAACCCCCCCCCCCCCGCTGTAAGTCGTTTTATTTTATTTTTATTTATTATTCTGTAAAAAAAAACTGATTTTATAAAAGTAAAATAAAAACTGATTTTTTAAAAAGTAAAGTAAAAACTGAATTTTTAAAAAAGAATTTTAAAACTGAAATGTTTAAAAGCATTTAAAACTGAAATGTTTAAAAGTATTTAAAACTGAAATTTTTAATATGTTAAAACTGAAATTTTTAATATGTTAAAACTGAAATTTTTAATATGTTAAAACTGAAATCTTTATGATTTTTAAAACTGAAAAGGAAAGATTTTTTAAAATTGAAAAGAAATGAGAAAGCTTTGATTTTTAACATGAAGAAAACCTTGATTTTGAAAATGAAAATAGAAAGGAACATTATTTTTGAAAATAAAATTAACGAAGTTTTAAAATAAAATATACTCTGTTTAGAAAAGTAAAATTATACATTTCTTTGATCTGAAAAGATAAACTTCTTTGTTTTGAAAATATAAAGGTTCGATTTATATATTATAAAAAGGCGATATTTTTAACTTATAAAAGGTTAAATCTTTATAGGATGGTCATATAAAGAAGAATTGATTTTAAAACTGATTTGTTTAAAAAGGTTTTAAAAGATTTAAACTTTAAAAAAGTAAAAGATTTAAAAGAAGTAAGATATGGAAATTATATGTTTAAAGTAATAAAAATATAATTTTTGCACCGTAGGAATATTAAAGATATAATCTTTATTTTTGAAAAGGCGGAATCTATATCTTTGAATTAAAAATGTGATTTTTATATATTGAACTTTGAAATATAAAATTCGATTTTTTATATATGGAACTTTGAAGTAAAAATTCGATTTTTATATATGGAACTTTGAAATAAAAATTCGATTTTTATATATTGAACTTTGAAATAAAAATTCGATTTTTATATATATAGTGGCCTTGGGCAACGAAGGTGACAAAAAGGCGAAACGACGAAGACTTCTGCAAATGAAGAGCCGTGGAGCTAGGATAGCTATCGGTGAGAATTTCTCACTCTTCAATTTATTTTCTAGTTATATATATATACTAGGATGCAGACGGTGCTTAGTAGCACCCGACACAATCGTCCACAAACCATGGACTTGTTTGTTTGGTTGCATAGATTAGTTTGATTATGTGATTGAATTGAATTGTTTGAGTGAAATTGAATGGTTTGATTGATGTGTGAATGGCGTGGGCCTTCACTAGACCGGGGATAAGGCTAGGCCTTGTCCCGTTTCTAGTATCGTGCCGTTATGCCGCCGAAATTTTCTAAAATAAGTTAGAAAAATAAAAATATCATTTTATTTAAAGAATGAATTGAATAGAAATTCATAGGTTGAAATAAAATGTTTTAATCGTTAAAAATATAATTTTTAACGTGAAGTGAATAAAATAGAATATTCATTTACAAACCAGACGGTTTGTTTATGTACACCTATTTGAATGACATTGATTGGGACGATAAATTTTACACATCGCCCAACAGCACAAATAAAATATGTGTTTGATTGTTTGAAACCCCACACGGGTGTTGGGATGAAATTTGAAGTTCACTCATCCTGATTGATTAAATATGTCGATCGATTGATTGACAGGCTGTTATAAGCGTTGAATATCTATATTTGATGCTTATACAGTGTAGTGCACTTTGGTTGATGGTTGATTATTTTTCAATGCTATTATATACATGTGTTGTATGGAAAATCCATATAATTAACTTTATATGGTAATTGATTGGGCCTCATTCCAATTTGAAAAATAAAGAATATTATAAAATAAAAGTTCATGTGTTGACAGTACTCATTCATTGAGATTGGTCATGTGTTGAACGAAATATTTTGATAATAACAACTATTTTTGAAAAAGAAATATTTGAAATAGACTATTTTGAAAATAGAAATTTATGAAGCCGTGTTGATTAGATTGACGCCATTTAGACGTGAACGATATTTATATCGATTTTAAAACGATTTCGAAATGAATTGAATTGAAAACGACTTCGAAATGAATTGAATTGAAAACGATTTCGAAATGAATTGAATTGAAAACGATTTCGAAATGAATTGAATTGAAAACGATTTCGAAATGAATTGAAAACGATTTCGAAAGGAATTGAAAACGAATTCAAATTGAATTGAAAGCGAATTGAAATGAATTCAAATTGAATTGAAATTTGAATTGAATAGAAATGAATTTTAAAACGAATTTATAAAGAAGAATTCAATTTTGATTTGAATTGAAAAGGAAGTTGAAATTGCTTTTGAAACGATTTTAAAACTATTTATATAATTCGTTTTAAATAGAAATCGACGAAATATATATAATATATATATATTATATATAATGGCCTGAATAGAACGCGCCGCGCCGCGGCAGTTCGCGAATTTCGACCATTTATTTCAAACGGACATTACGGGAGATCCGACCGTCGGATTCTCCTAAAACCGGAACCGTTGGGTTCGTATCGAAAAGAGCTTTCTAACGAATGTTAGAAATTTGAAATCTAACGGTTGGATTTGGAGATACGTCCAAATCAAATTCGAAAAAGGTCGCTGTAAGTGCAGTTCGATGGCCGTTGATGGAAATCGACTGTACGGGCCTTGATAAAATTATTAAAAATAGTCATAATTTGTGTAAAATCATAAGAAATGATTTGTGAAGAATTGGGATGAAAAACTCCATATTTGAAAAGATAAAAATAGATTTTTATCGAAATGAACTAGTTTTGAACTAGAATTATAATTCTATTTATTTTTAAATAAATAAATTGAATTTGAAAAGGGTTTTGAAAATAACCAAAATTTCCAATGATTGCATTGGAGTGGATTTGAATCGAAATTGTCTTCAGAATATTTCGATGTTGGAATCCGTGATTATACAGGTGTTGTTATGGAAATTTGAAAGATATATATTTATATCGATATTTCCAATACGACGTTTGTTAGTCGTAGAATTTGATATTGAATATAAGCCGATATATTTTCTATTCAGAGCCTTGTATTGAATATCAAATGTGATTTGGGTTTGTCGTGAATGGTGTCTTCACTAACACTGTTCTTGAACCCAGTTGAGAAAAGATTAAATCTTTTTATTCAGATTTAATGAAGTGTACCAATTAAATAACATTTAATTGGAATAGAATTGATATTGATTTTTGGGTTTATCGTGAACAGTGTTTTAAATAACACTTGTTCTTTAACCCGATAATTAATGAATGTGGTTTTGGGTTTATCGTGAACCGTGTTTTAAATGACACTGATTCTTTAACCCAGCCGAAGATTAAAACTAAGTGGAGTTTTAATGAATCTTTAATTAGATTGAAATGATCGAGAATGGAGTATCACCAGTTTTGCTCCAGGCGATAGTTAAATCTTTAATTAGATTTGAACGTGAAATGGTAATTGAATTTACCGATAACACCGTGGTGTTAGATATGAAGTATTACCAGTTTTACTTCATGGGATGAATAGGTTGGGATTGGGAAATTAAAACAAATGATTACTTCGGTAAGGTTCGCTAATCCCGACTAGTTTGAATTGATATTCAAAAGTAGATTAAAGCATAAATTCAAGAATTTATCTTTGATAAAATTAATGGGAACCTTTCCCTATGAATGTGAGATTTAGAAACTAACTGTCGGTTAGCCAAGCAGAATGGTTTTCTGGATATTGATCTGATGTTGGTTTCGGCCTTCGGGGTTAATATTTAGGGAATTATTCTCTTGATTAATTTACGGTTAGTGACTAATGAATTGGAATGAGGCGTATGTTGTGTTTGTGTAACACTTATTTAAAATATACGCGAGTTATTCGGAAAGACCGGGTTTATCCCATTCTGAATAACTGATGCGACGATAAGTCGAAGATGAAGACGATGGTCGAAGACCGGAGGTCTTCACGTCGTTTGGGTGATAACTGATGATCTTGATTGGGCTGTACACCCAAGAAGATGGAAACAGTTGGTGATCATCCAGACGTACTTGGAGATCGATGGATATGCGGGGTACTAGGTGCCTCCGGTTTCGTTCAGGCCCAGAACGAACTTGTAAATGGACTGTGTGTCTGACATTGGATTTCATTCTGTGTGACTGATATCGGTTGCATAGAGTGGTTTGCCTGTGTGGCATGCTAAGATGCAAATGATCAAGGCTTCTGTTGAAAAGCAAAGTCTTGTGGTGATGATCAAAGCACGGCCTTTGTGGCGTAGCTTTGTGTAACGTTTACTTCGCGAGTTTCACACCCGGTATGAACCAAAAATGGGAGAGGACATCAGGGAGGACTTGTGTTTCTTTCTAGCTAGAAGTGGCGTCAGTGGTTTTACACGCCCTGACGAGTTTGACTTATGTGGTTGTTGCGGTTGCGAGGCGCCTCGGTTATATCGGTTTCGGCCGAATGCATTCTGGTCGGCTGACGGACCAGACTTACACCCCATAGGGTGGGGAGACGTATTGTTCAGGCATAATAATCCACTCCGTGTGGACCGGCCCTGACGATCCAAGGGGCAGTTGCGGCTGTTCCTGTGGCTCGGGCTAGACAGTCACGAATCGGTTGAGGACTATCTTTTGCCTCGGTTCATAGACGGAAATCCAATTTCCAAATATGTGACATTTGCGGTTTTATTTGTAAACCTATATAGGGCGACATAGTGGCATGGGACGCTCATGCCGCCTATGATTGATACTTATGATTTGAAGTTGTTTTATACACTATGCACTTATGGTAGTATCAAATGATTTGTTTTAAACGTATCAAGCATTCTTTGGCCGTTATAAGGGAAAACCCTATCCTCGGCTGCGTTGCATTGTGTGATGGGACCTGGGTCTTATAACAGCTTCATTTTTCTTTATTTAGCATGGCGCAGTTTGTTTTATGCACTGGTATTCTTGGGAGGAAACCCGTTCCGTGTTATACGGCGTGGTCCCTTGATTTACCTAACTTTGAAAATAAAGATAATAACTGTTTTAGTTCTCACACCAGTCACATGACTGACCTGGAGTTTATTGTTTTAACCTAAACTCTGGGTGCCCTTATTTTGACACGGGCAGCTAGTAGTTTCGGTTTTGCAGATTTATATTCACAGGATCCTGGTTTACAGCTGGAACGATATCCGGAAAGCTTTGTATCCGTATATCCCTTCTAGTTGTGTATTGTATTGTTTTCCGCTGCGATGTATTTAAATGTAATCTAAATCTCTGATATTTCTGTGTAATATTCTTTTATACTCTGTATATTCTTGTAATCTGATGCATTGTTGTAATATACAGTGAAATGTTCTTTTATATGCGTTCTGTTGTGGCTTGTTCTCGAACTATCCGACACTTTCCTTTACGGGGAAGTTACGGGTTTTCACAGGATTAAATCCATCAGATGCTAGACCCAATCTAACATTACGATTTTCTGATGAAAAATCAGGATAGCGAGCATCCATCATCTTCCATGCCACACCATCAGCCGGATGTCTTAGTTTTTCATCTTTTTTTCATTCCACTTGGTGCCATCTCATAAGTTTGGAAAATTCTTTGCACATAAACATCCTTTGTAACCTTGGTCTTAGAGGAAAGTACCTCATAACATTTGCTGATACTTTGGGAATCGACTTTGGTGGATCATTATTATCAACGATGTCTTATTTTTCTTTTACATCCCACCTCGAAAAACCACAAATGTCACAAGCCTCTTTATCTTTATTCTCTGCCTACTATAACATGCAATGGTTTGGGCAGGCATGTATTTTATGATAATTAAGACCTAAATCCTTAATGACATTCTTTGCAGCGTAGGAAGACAAAGGTAGCTGGGCATCAGGAAAGGTTTCTTTTATAAGCTTTAGTAATTCCCCGAACGCAGACTCATTAATTCCATAAGAACACTTTAGTGATAAAGCCTGATCTTGAAACTTAGTCGAGAAAATTTAGTGCAGCAGGATATAACGGCTTTTTTCCTTCTTTAACATGCCTATAAAATTTCTCGGCCTCTGGATTTGGTTCTACTACAAAGTCCTAGGGATTTTGACCAAATTTGTAAACCGCACATTTGAACATCACATCTAAATTATCCTCAAAATCCATCTCCATTGCACAATACATATGGTCATCAACACCTATTAATTTTGTCTGTGAAACTTCACAAATCCACCCGGTATGTAATGGAGAAGGGCCATTAAAAATAAGATGATCGTATATGACATTTTCACAATACCAATTACGTTCTGTACATTTTTTGCAGGGGCACTCATCTCATCATTTACTTTATAAATGGGAAATGCATTTCTTAGAAAAGCTGTTACCCCTCTTACATATTCTGCATTCGATCTCGGAAGTCCTATCCATATGTAGTACTCACTATCCATTGCTACAATCTAACCACGGCCTAGTAAGACTAAATTTGATACCACTAAGAGGTTCAAGACACGAACAAGGGCTACCCTGTAATGTTTGACTAAATTAGAAATAAAAACAAAACAAGTTAATAATTTACAAATATACATAATCAGTGTGATGATACAAAGACGATTGTTTTAATATGAATTATCACTAACTTTTGGAACTGCGTTATCAGGAAAATACAAAAAACAAGCAACTAAGGATACTGATCACAAATTCATAACATTACATGACTGCACCGAAACAAAACAGTACAGATACTAAGACTATACAGGTGATACAAAGACGATACAGTTGTACCAAATACATAGAACGATGCAATAATTTAATTTTGTCTTCTAATGTTTAGCCCTTGAAGCTGGTCGTTAAGTCTACTAACGTCAGTTCGAAAACCAATAACTCGATTTTGCAACATTGTAAATTGATGTTGTAATTCATTTGCGTACTCAGCTGCTCGACTTGGAAACTGTTGGTCAATCCACTACCAAAAGGTACACCCTATGGGATAAACACGACATCTAAAATAACGACGACCAATGTTGACTCCAATCGAAATAACATCTTCTATAGCGGCATACCCACAATCGCACATTATGATTGGTGAGTCAGCCTGTTGTTCGTTAACCACTTGGTTGTTTTGATGTTGACGACGCAAGGCAGCACGACTATGCCGTCGCATCGCCCTTTCTTCACGTCGTTCTTCTTCTTGCCATTGTCTTCGGAGTTCTTCTTGCTCTAGTTCATACTCACGCAAATCATCGTAGTGCCTTTCTTGCATCTCTATATAAAAATCAATAGGAGTTTCTGGTGATGATGGGTTTGACAGTCGTAGATCACCCATGCCCAGGGTATCTTCATAGTCATACGATGTAGGAAGAGAAATAGGCATTATTTAACTACAAACAGAAATAGACATTTAAACATTTAAATTGGATTTCTTTTGTCCTCTAAATTTTGTTTCCACCTTTCGAAATAAGCATTATTTACCAATACATCAATGGTTTGGTAAACATAAAAAACAGAACTTGCGCAATTTCAACACATGCAAACATATAAATACAACACTTCAAGTATAAAAACCCTAATTTAAGGCAATCAGTATACCCAAATCACCCAGAGACTTTGAACGTAGACCAAAATAAGTTAGAGATGAAATCAACTAAATAAAACCGAAATGATGAATCCCTAACTACCTGTAATTGTCCTAAATGATCCAAATTGGAGGTATAAAGTTTGTAAAATAAGAGCAATCGAAGGTTTATAGTTTGTAACCTGAGGAAGAGTACCAATTGGAGGTGTTATTGTACGGATTTCGTGGAGAGAGAAATGGACAGAAGGAGGAGTACGGGAGAAATTTGTTTTGGGGGGAAGTATTTCGTGAATGGGGAAACTATCGCGCCAAATTTTCACTAAGCTGTAGCAAGGTTCGGCTTGAACCGTTGGATCAATCAACATCTACGGTTATTTATTTGTTTAAAATGATAACGCGGATCGCTGACCTGGCATGTATTTATGTAATGCAACACTTTGAACTAGTGTGGCAAGGATCGGCTTGAACCGTTGGATTAATCAACATCTACGGTTATTTATTTGTTTAAACTAATAACGCGGATCGTTGACCTGGCATGTATTTATATAATGCAACACTTCGAACTAGTGTTGCACGTCACAGCACAAGAATTCCAACTGCAACACTGTGTTCACATCTAATGCAACAACAAATGAAAGTTGTTGCAGAAGATCAAAGAATTCATAGCTTTCGCAACACTTTTCATGCAATGCACACAAATTAGTGTCGAATATGCCCACTTTTGTAGTAGTGTCCTTAGTGTGTAAAAACCAATATATCAATCCATTTTCTAACTTGTGAAATGTGTTAATATTTTATGATATATTATGATTTGTTGATTAATAGCTATTGGGATTTGAGATTACTTGATTGCATCACTTAATTTTGAATTTATAATCATAGTCCAAGTCTATCACTGTTTTGTGCTTATTTTCTAAAAAAAATTATTTGAAAATAACAGGAAATCATGCCTTTTAAAACTCTCTCCATATTTTATAAATCATCATAAATTCGACATTCCAGAATGTGAAATTTGCTTCTAGTTCTTAGAATATTATGATTTTTGTTCGATTGAATGAGATTTATGATGAACATTCTCTCTCTTAAGCTGATTTTATATTTCTATTCTATTTTTTCATCACTATTTTGATTTATGTATTCCTTTTGATGATAACAAAACAGGGAGAATGGGCTAAGATTTTGATTGATAAGTGAATATTTTATAAATATTTTAATATTGAAATCTATTTGTTTTTTTTCTTTTTCACTCATGGTATCAGAGATAGGGGGAGTTTTGTTATAGAGGGAAGCGTACATATAAGGGGAGTTCAACAATTCACTGTCAAACACATTTATTATATTCAAAATCTTATTATATGTTTGTCATCATCAAAAGGGGGAGATTGTTGTATATAACAATTGTATAAATTTTTTTGATGATAACAAACATATATATATATATATATATTATAAATGTGTTTACAATTGTACTGTTCTACTACATCATAAACATAATTAAATATTTAAATTTAAATAGAATACTACCGCACAAGAATTCAAATATTCAAACAGTATTTTATTGAAATATAATATTTTATTTCTACGTTTGAATTGTACAGATTTATAACTCCACTATATGTACATCACACTGTAATACGATACATTCCATTTGATATTCAATTTCATATACACAGTTCCACACTACAACACTCAGTCACTCAAGTTACATTTCTTTTACAGACTCAATTACATTTCACTCTGTTGTACTCACTCATATAATGCAATGACATACTCAGTTACACACTCACTCACTCTTGTCTTCTGCCTGCTTCAGTCAGTCCAGTCACATGCTTACCTGTCATAGAAACACACATAGTAAAGTGGAACAAAAATAATTTTAAATTCTAGTAGATATAAATTTATTTGCCTCAGAATTTTGGTGTGTTTCTCATCATATTTCATTACTCGATCTATTGTGTATATTCATTCATCTGTGTCTAGACAGCTTGCGATATTCATAGTGATTCACTGTAAATACCACAAGGTAGACAATATCTCTAGTGCTCACATTTATATATATTCTGCATATACATGTATACACATACATGTGTGTGTGTGTATATACACTTTTTGTGCAGGGGAAATACGATCAAATATCAGCGAGTGGGCATGAACCAAGAAATTCAATGCAAATGCAGACACAAACACACACACACATATGTACACACACATCTGTACACACACACACACACATATATATATATATATGTTTGTATATACAGGGAAGCTCAGCAACATATACACACAACAGTGAACAAGACAACATATTCAGTTATAACACAACAAGCATGAATAACTCGAGGCAGATACAAAATGACACAAGGCACATATATATAAATAAATACATGTTACATATTTATATACATACATACATATATATATATATATTCAAGGAACTCGAGTAGGTGCATGGCTCAACAATAAGGTAGTAGAAGCACGAAGGCAATTCAAGCCAAAGTGGAACAGTCAAGCCAAAGTTGTCGAATGTATATATATGGTTCAGGAAAATCTCGAGCACAATGGCACCATACAAATCAACTTCAAGCTCAAATCAAACAAGTGTAGTATATATGAAGTAATGTGACACAACAATATGGAGTGACACATATATACACATATATTTATACACATATGTATATATACACATATATGTATACATGTGTAATGGCTCGAATTTCCGTATACTTTGAGTTGACTAATTTCACCACACGCCCAACCCAGATTGCACAGAAATACGAATTATTAGTAGAAAGAAGTTAGAGGATGAGGAATAGAAAGAAAGGTTAGAATAGAAGAAAACGAAGAACACAAATCTCACAACGGAATGAATAAAATATATAAATAACATAACTTTTGAAATACAAATCAGTACTGTATAAGCATACCATCATCAAATCACACCAGTTATTCCTGAAACAGTTATAAACACCTATTTCCAGATACAGCATAACACATAGCGGAAAATATGATAGTCTATAGCTAACCGATGAAGCCTCCTACTTCAAGCTCCTCCAAGGAATCTGTAAAATCCCAATTACTTTACTTCCCATACAAATTTGGGCGCCCAAGAATTTAGGGTAAAACAAAACAAAATAAACTTTGGGTCAGTCATGGGACTGGTGTGAGTAAACTCCAACCATTTGATTTAACTTTCAAAGTCCTTTCGAAAGAAATGATAATCATAAGACCAATCCACACATAAACACGGATGGTTTTTACCTTACAATAACCAAAAATATTTAAGATATCAAATTCGGTGATATTATAATAGTGTCTACATCAAATAAATAGAAATCTAGCGGAACACTTACATCTCACGCTACACATAAATAGTATAAAATTAAAAACCTCAGGTCATTTATTGGAGATTGGATTCCCACTATGACAAGGTATGGAACCACCTTCCAATCAGTGTACTCTAGAGGGGGTACACCGGGGTTCAACAAGAACATCTTGCATCCCGGCCACACATGGCTGGACACTCATTTAACTTGAGTGTACCGAGCATATTATCACCAACGGTTGTGATCAGCAACCGTTACCGAAAGCATACAGCAACGAATAGAATAAGAAGCAAATGAATTTTTTTTAGATCAGGTGATAA
The DNA here is from genome assembly GCA_030737875.1 of Allium sativum. Classification (NCBI taxonomy): domain Eukaryota; kingdom Viridiplantae; phylum Streptophyta; class Magnoliopsida; order Asparagales; family Amaryllidaceae; genus Allium; species Allium sativum. The sequence goes on from CM060910.1 coordinate 468,751,270, forward strand.
TGCCTCTAATGGGAATGACCCACTTGGCCATGATGCCTACCCAATTTTTGTCATTTCCCGATTGATGAGGCTTGAGGTCACGATTATCTTTTAAGAACATCATGCCACCATTTACTTTGAATTTCACATCGTCATACCCGTCAAATCACTAATTAACGTCCACAAATATACTCTGGGTGTTGAGCTTAAGAGAATAAATTCCCCGCTACCATACTTGGTATATTTGTAAAAATCAACGTTCGTGACCATCTAGAAATACTAAGCCAGACATTCGTCCATATACGTTTTCCTGGTACTGTACAAATCGAAGGCACCATTTATTAATCCATCTTAGGCAATTTCTACCTAGAATTAACAGAACAACCCCTGCACTTTACTCCGTCTTCAATCATCTTCGACATATTTCGATTCGCAAAGCTTATGCATATACAGAGTGGTTTTCAGATAATAAATCTGATCTCGGACTCTCCGTATTGACAATGGAGGTATAAAATAAACTAAACTTTGATAGTCGGTGATTTAATTATCAAAGGAAACATCCATACAACCAATGATCCTACTTCCAAATGGAAATCCTATCAATCAACCACCAAACAATCCCGACCACTAAATTTATTTCTGATTAAATTATCATTTCCCAGTTTTACAAACTCCTTATTTTTCATATCCTAGAAAATATACGTCATTAACGTCGGAAAACATTTCCAACTCTTCACATCTCTTAATTCCGATATTAGGAAATATACGTTACTAACATTGGGAAACATTTCCAATTTCCATCTCTTAACTCCCCATTAACCACATCACTTCATTTTCAATTTTTAGAAAACATCTCTAATTACATTTGGAAAACATTTCCAAAATCCTTTTAAATTAAAACGATGTTATATAAAACATCATTATTATAACTCGACTCATAAATTGTTCATTAACTAATGGTATCACTAACCAATCCTTGCTACCAAATCTTAACCATTCCCCCGTCAATCATGTAGTTAGTTAAGTTGGGGGATAGTTACCTCTCAGACCTTAACTTTGAAATAATCAAGGCTCACAACTTTAAATTCGATTAAAAACATTACTTACGAAACTCTCGGATTCAATTTAAGAATCCACTTACTTTACGGAAAACATTTACTTTAACGATAGCGTTAAATCTCTGCTTCCAAAATATTTATATTTTAAAATATAACTTCAATTCATTAATTTGAATAAATAATTAATAATTAAATAATTAAGTCTTGATTTTAATGGAAAGTTAAAAGTACCTTCCTGTATTCGATAGAATTGGATTTCAATAAATAAATCTCTTTCGAATATTTTATATTTGATTAATATTCCAAAATTTGGAACGATCTACCATTTCTAGTTAACTCAGATTTCCTCATAATCATTTCCATTCGCAAAACAATTGCCTTCAAATCGTTATTCACTTCCAAATATGAATATTATTCCTTAGTAGGAATCTAGACTCATTTATCAAATCAATTTGATTTTTATTTGGAAATATCATTTCAAGTTCAAATCTAGTTACTACGTGAACCCACATCATTCTTACAAATTCCGTTTATAAAACGGCTACTAATACCTTTCGGTTTAGCAAACAATTCGAAATTCCTTTTTAAACGTATTTATAGATTATGCATTCCATAATTTATGAAATCAACTTTATTTGATTTCTAAAATCCCTTCTTGTTTAATAATTCTAATTTTAAAATAATATTAAATTATTTAAATAATATTTCAAAGCCCAATTTCTCTTTATTAACTTCTATTGGTAGGATTGTTCAAGTGAAAATTTTATTTTTATTACATTTATTTATAACCTCGTTTTTTATAACCACTATGCTCAAATCTCATTTCAAATATCGGTTTCAAAACCGATTTCCATTTTATTATGTAAATTCAAAGTTGATTTTATATTTAAATTTATCCAATGATAAATATTTTATTAAATTATAATATCGTTTAAAATCAACTCCTTGTTTTATTCATTAAAACAAGTTCTTATTTTCAATATCACTTGAGATTTAATTTCTATTTGGAAATAAATTCCTTTTTAAATCAGAAATTTCTTTTCTATATTTGGGAATATTTTATGGTATTTAAATACCAAAATTCTAGGGCCGGGGTAATTTAAACACAACATAATCAATCACAGATTATATAACACATCATATATCACAATAAATAAAATAGCAAGGAATCCAGTTGGATCCCTCCAACCTGTTTCCCTGCATCCACAAATGTTAATCAACATCAATAATATTAATTTCACGTCAATATGAAATATCATAGTAACAAAATTAATAATCGAATAATGATTTATATATATAACTGTATCAACCATTTCTACCAATTTTATCAACCATTCATCCAAACAATCATCACACAATATAAAATTATTATAAATAAATTTAAAACTCGTTTATATAAAACTATAAACGAGTCAGAGTTAGTGAGTTTACTAACATTGGTTTGCAGTTGACGAATTCTACTTTGGTTTAGTTCAAAATCAAACTTGCGTTTGATTTTATCACGAAATTCCAGTAGTTTAGTTATCAGCCACGTCAGTGCCACAACGAAGATTTCGTCATTACGATTCCAACGTGATCATTTTCGTGAATTTCTGTTTACATTTGACTCCATTAATAATTATATCATCCATAAATTTAAATTCGTTTAATGGCTGATCCTTCTTGCTACATTGTTCTCGTCTTCATACTCGTGCAAAAACCTAAAACCGATTTAACCATCATTAGTTTAGTTAGTAATTAAATTAAATGTTAATTACTTTTAAATGCTAAACCTTTTTCCATGTTTTCTTCCTTTCCAGTGAAAAGTTTCCGATCTCTTCTCACTTTCAAACCCAAGAAAAAGACACAATTCTTCATTTGAATCCAACTCCTAATTCACCACTAACTTCCACCGCTGCTTGGAGAAACACTCCAGTATTGTGCCCTTCCCCTTCACAAGTAGTATCACCACAACCAGCGTCCTTGGCTCGGTTGTCTCCTCCACTCGTTGTTATTATGTTACGCCCATGCGCCTCACCTGCATCGCAACATCGCCACAGTTGTACGCCCCCACAGTAGACCGCGACCAATCATCGACCAAATTTCCACCAGACTCTCCCCAATCGTGCGCCTACTCACCTACATACCAACGCCACCCACGATTTTCACCTTCGATGATGATCTCGCGCGAAAGTCACAGCCCTATGGCTGTTGTACCCAAAACCGCAAGTCAGGGAATCAACCCGCACCACTTAAAGTGGATATAGATGTGAGGTTCTTAAGTAAACAACCCCATTTAATTCGAAATTGATGGCTTTCGTTTTGTATTTAATTTGATTTCCTATGTTTTCGATTTTGACTGGAAGAAGGATTCGACTTGTTTATTTTGAAAGAGAGGCGGCTATAACTCTGTTGACCAGAGTGTTTGTTTTGACATAGCGTATGCAGTAGGAAGGGGTATATATGGAGTAATATATTATTATTTTAATAATTTACGAAATTTTTGGCTTAAGTTTCACTTTAAAACCCTGCATACGACCTCTGATTGAGGTCAAAATTGAAATCCTAGCAAAACTAAATATTCCGAACACAATAGAACAGGTTTTGTCGAATTCCGAGATTGTTTATAAATTTCCTCACTAATAAAAAAATATGCCTATTGCATCGCCTTATTTGCATCGGTTGTTCCTACAATCGATGCAAATAATATTAATTGCATCGATCTTTAAGAAATCTATGCAAATAAGCCGAATCTGTAACGTCCCGTATTTTTACAGTATAGTAATTAATTAATTTAATTATTTAAATAGAGATTTAAATGGTTGCTTAATTAAATAATATTGAATATTTAGTTAATATAAATAATAGAATAATATATTTAATTTCTGAAATAGTCAGAAATAGTAGAATTCACAATATTGTGTGAATTGGACAATTTAAAATATATAACTCAGATTAAAATTGAATTTTATTAACGAATTTATTTATAAATGTCAGTTGAACGTATGATTTATATTACAATTATAATCGAGCTCGAAATGGCGCGGTAGTTCGTAATTTGGCGATTTGAACTTTAAACGAATATACAGAATCCGTTTTAAATCGGATTTCTATGAAACAAGAAACATTCGAAGCTGGTGAAGTATATTTTTCTAATGGAAGAGAAAAATCGGGATTTCATTGTGTAGATTTTGATTTACGATCAAATCAAATTTTTAAATAGTCACTATGGAATTCCTTTATAATTTATAACGATTTATTTATATTATAAATGGATTTTCAAAATTGAATACTGATTTAATCTGGATTCAAAATGTTGAATTATAAATTCAGATAGGAATATTTTGGAGCTATATTATGTTATATGTGAATATATACGATAATATTTATTTATAAATATTTAATTTAATTAGTTATTTAGAGCTTTAAAAATAGTCATTTTTGCAAACGAGCTCCGTTTTCGATGAAACTAATTTTGTTGGATTCAAAATATTAAATTATGGTTAAATTTCAATTTTCGTGATTTTTGAAGTCAATGTGTGGCCGTACCAGATTTTAATGTGAAAAACAGTCGATAATTTGACTTTAAAAATACGCTGTGTGAGCAAACAAAGTCGGAATTCGACGAAACAAGTTTTGTTGGGTTCGTAATGTCAAACTCTAGTTGTATGTCAATTTTCATGATTTTTGGATATTGTATGTAATTATACGGATTTTAAACATCGAATACAAATAGCAGTGATTAAAATTAAATATAATAATCGAATATAAAATTATATATTTACCCTATATATACCCCTTAACATTTCCCTAACCTAATTTCATTTCTTCCTCGAGTCAATTTCTTCAGCCGCCGCATTTTTTCTTCCTCACAGAAAATTCACCACTTTCAAAAATTAGAATAATTAAAATAAATTCCGTAAAATTAAGGGATAAATATAAATGAGTTGCTCTTGTGATTATCTACCTACTAGCATGCATTTCGATTGGTTCAAACGTGTTTTTTCGCTGTCCTTAAAAGCAGCGTGAGCTAGGGTTGACTTTTGGGTGAGATTGAAGGTTTAATCCTTGAATTGAAGCTTGGTTTTGGGTTTCTGGCATTGATTTAAGCTTGTATGCATTTTTTTGGGGTATAAGGTGATTAAAAGTGTCGATCATTGCGCTGGGTTCCTGCGTTTAGATGTGTGCATCAGATTTCGAATGGAGCTAACGAGCTTGTCAAGTTTAGGTGGAGGAGGGAGAGGCCGGAAGGAGGAGCGTAATGGTGAAGTTCGTTTGGAGATCCATGAAGTGGAATGGGAGAAGTGGTGTTTAAAATTCCTGGAAATGGCATGAGAAGTTATGCAGGTTACAGGAGCTATCGAAAGGGGGGAGAAGGTCTTTAACGCGGGCCAGGTTTCGAACCAATGGGGGTGTGGGCCGTTTTATTTACTAAAGCCCAATATCAATATATAGTATAGTTTGATTTAAATTCAACCAAACTTGTAAATTAAATATATTATGCATATGTTAACGGATTTCAGAAAAACAAGATCCATTAGGATCGTATGGATGAGGACTACACCATGGAACTGACTGGGAGTGAATTGGAGCTCGTTACAATTTATAGCGAAATAAATTATCTGTCAAAATCAACCGACAGTTATCGTTATTTAACGATGATCGTCCAATGCGAGAAAATCTCACTAACTCTGCACAGTTTATATTTATAATGTATTTTTAGAATTGATGAATGATGGTTGATTGCAGTGTGTTGATTGTTTGGTTGAAATGCTAATTAGTTGATTGAAAATATAAATATAGTTATATATATAAATCATTGATCACATATTGATTCTGTTTATCAGAATATTTTGTATTAAAATAAAATCGATGTTATTTGTGTTGTTTAACATCTGTGGATACAGGGAAATAGGTTGGAGGGATCCAACTGGATTCCTAAATATTTATAATACTGTTTTTTTTCATATATTGTGATATATGGTGTGGTATATAATCTGTTATTGATTATGTGTGTTTGGATGATGATTAATCCTTTTGATTTGGTATTTTAATACCATAAGTGATACTGGGATGTAAAAACGGAATTTTCAAAGTGTATATTGAAAATAAAATATTTATAAAATCAAAGGATTTTATAAAAGGAATATTTATTTAGAAAATAAATAGAATTATAGAAGGAATATTTATCTGGAAAATAAGTAGAATTATAAAAAGGAATTTCAAAGTGGATATTGAATTTAAGGATTTTATAAAATCAATGGATTTTATAAAAAGAATTATTTGGAAAAAATAGAAGTGAAATAGAAATATTTGTAAAAATATTAGAATTAAATAGGAGATATTTGTAAAACAAATAAAATTGAAAAGGGAAATTTATAAAATGAATAGAATTTTATAAAAGGAAATAAATGGAAAATAAATATTAAGTGGAAATCTGTTTTTAACAGATAAATGGAAAAGATTAATTTAAAGTAGAATTAAATAGAAATCTTTTTTAACAGATAAAATGGAGAAGATTAATTTTTAAATAATGTTTTATAAATTAAATAAAATATTTATCATTTGATAAATGGAATATATAAGTCTGAACTTATATAGAGAAGTGCAAATCGGTTTTGACACCGATATTTTAAATAGAATGTGAACTCAGCATTTTAAAGGAAATTATAAATGGGATTTAAGTGTTAGAATAAAAAGGAGATTTCTTATGAATAATTCTATGAACAACAGTGTAAATAGAATTTGGAAATGGAACATTATTTTTAAATACGAAACCAAAACTGAATGGATATATATATATATAAAAGGAATATTTTTCACATTCGATGTGAGTAATGGATTAAATTAGTTATTTTATAAATTAAAACATTTATAAGGAAAATTGGGTTTGGAAATAGGAATTCAAAAGGGGAATTTGAATAAGTTAGGAAATAGGGTTAAAATAAAATTAGTTAATCGAATATTAGTTATTCGGAATAGAGTAAATCGATTAGAGTTAATCGAATTAGAGTTAATCGAATTAAAGTTAATCGAATGTTAGTTATTCAAATTAGAGATATTTGAATAAGAGTTAATTGAATAGAGTTAATCGAATTAGAGTTAATCGCATATTAGTTATTCAAATAGAGTTAATCGAATATAAATTATTCGAAGAGATTTAATCGAATATAGATTATTCGTAGGAGAGATTATTGAATATAGTTTATTCGAAGGAAAAGAGTTATCGAATATAGTTTATTCGAAAGAGAAATAATCTAATATAGTTTATTCGAAATAGAGTTATCGAATAGAGATTATTCGAGAGAGAATTATACATTTGGATTCAACTATATCGAACATAGGAGAGTATTATTTACTTTCGGGTTTTAAATCAAGATTTATTTATTTAATAATCATTTATTTATTTATCCAAATTAATAAATAAAAGTTATATTTAAGTTATTATATTTCAGAAGCATGGGATTATAACACTATTGTTATTATAAAATGATTTCTGTAAAAGAAGTGGATTCGTAAATAGAATTCGAGAGTTATGTAAGGAAGTTTGTTGAAGATTTAAAATGTGAACTTTGTCTATTTTGAGGTTAGAAAGGTCGTTCAGTTAAGGTCTGAAAGGTAATTATACCCCAACTTGATTGGCTTCATTTTTAACTAAGGAATGGTTAAGGTTCGATAGTGAAGGTTAGTTAATTGTATTTAGTTAATAAGTGTGAATGGTTCTAGTTGGCATAGCGATGTTTTATTTAAGCATATGTGTAAATCCAATGAAGGAGTTTTGGGAATGTTTTCCAAATAAGAATCAGAAATGTTTCCTAATATAGAAAATAAGAAATGAGAGTAAATATGGAAATGTTTTCCAATGATTAATAACATATATTTTCTAAATTTAGAAAATAAGACTTTATGAATATATAGAAACGAAAATAGGGAAATGAATAATTGAATGGCAAATTAAATTAAAGGGGGTCAGTGTTGATTGATGATTGATCGGTAAGATTTCCATTTGGAAATATGACTGTTGTTTGAACACATGTTTTCCTTTGATAGTTAAATCCCCGACTATCAAAGTTTTTGGCCATTTCCATTGTCAATACGGAGAGGCCGGGATCAGACTTATTATCTGAAAACCACTCCGTATGTGCATTAGCGTTGCGAATCAAATATGATGAAGATAACTGAAGATGGAGTTTATCAAGGGTTGTTCTGGCGATCCTAGGTAGAAATTGCCTAAGATGGATTTACATAATAGTGCCTTCGGTTTGTCCCGACCTAGGACAACGTGTATGGACGAATGTCTGACAGAGTATATCTAATGGATCACGTAAGTTGATCGCTTCAAACGTATCCATGTTTGGTGGTGGAGGAATTCATTTCTGTTAGCTTTATACCCGCTATATTTTTGTGGAAATCAATATGTGATTTGGCGGGTATGACGATGTGGCATTCAAAGTAAATGAATGTATGATCTGTCAAAAGATACGTTATGGCCTCAAGCCTCATCAACCGGGAAATGACAAAAATCGAGCAGGCAGCATGGCTTTGTGGGTCGCCCCCATTAGGGTGTATTGTCACATCTAGAGAATATTCTATTTGTTACTTCTTTTCGCTTCTGTATCTCTCGGGAATGGTTATGTTTCTAGCAACCGTAGGTGACAATATATTCGATACACTCAAGAGAAATGAGTGGTCGGTCATGTGTGGCCGGATTGCAAGACGTTCTTGTTGAACCCAGTGTAATCCTCTCTAGATACACTATCGGCAGGTGGTTCCATACCTTGTCATAGTCGGAATCCAATCTCTAATAAGCGCCTGCGGTTTTGATTGTATACTATATATATGTGGAGCGTGAGATGCAAGCGTTCTGCTATATTTTTAATTATTTGTGATTAGACATTATTATAATATCAGAAAAGTATTGATTTTGAAAATGTTTGGGTTATCGTAAGGTAAAAACCATTCGTGTTTATGTGTGGATCGGTCTTACAGTTATCATTTCTTTTGAAAATGATTTTTAAAAGTTAAACCAAGTGGTTGGAGTTTACTCACACCAGTCCCATGACTGACCCAGAGTTTATTTTGTTTTGTTTTTCCCTAAACTCTTGGATGCCCAAATTTGTATGGGAAGTCAAGTAGTTCAGGTATTTCCAGATATTCTTGGAGGAGCTGGAGCAGGAGGCTTCAGGATTTTATAACTACTAATTATTTCCGCTGTGATGTATGTGTTGTACTCTTATATACAAATATAGATTTGTGTTTCAATGTTACTTTGTATATTATATTTTATTTGTTCCGCTGTGAGATTCGTGTTACTCTGATGTTGTTGTGTTCTTCTTCTTCTTCTATTCTAATTTTCTATCTTATCTATTCTCACCCTCTAACTTCTTTCTATTAACTATCTGGTATTTTCGATGTCTAAATAATCGACATCGTGTTTTATGTCGATTTTCTGGGTCGAAAATCCCCGGGTCGTTACAGAATCAAATAGCATTATTTGCATCGATTGTTTATAAAGCCGGTGCAAATAACACTATTTGCATCAATTTCTAGGAACCGATGCAAACGAACCAATGCAAATAGTGTTATTTGCATCGGCTCTTAGGAACCAATGCAAATGCACTAAAGCAATTAATATTATCTGCATCATTGTTTAAGAACCTATGCTAATGCATCGAAGCAAATAATATTATTTGCATCAGTTCCTTAGAAACTGAAGCAAATGTAAATTATTTTAATCAAAGAAAATGTACGTGTTGATAATTATAAACAATAGCTTACATATGTCATTTTTGATAATTTATTAAAAGTATTGATTACTAATAAATATTTTTTAGTTAATAGTCATTACAAAATGTCAAAAATTATTTTTGTATTTTTAATATTAGGGTTAATCATTAGTAAATAGTAAATTATAGTTTAAATTTCTTAATTACATTTAATAATTAATTAATAATTATATTAGATAATTAATAATCAAAGTTTAATAATTAATTTTTAATATTTAGTAAGTAATAGTTAATTATTATTTTTTAATAATTATTAGCTAATAGTTAACATTAAGTAATAACTGTATAATAATCAAGATTATTCTTTAATAATAGTAACTTATGAAGTGATATTTAGTACTCGTTAATTGGTTTAAAATAAATATTAATTAATAATGACTGTTGAAAATAATAATTAATAAATAACAAATGGTAATAGGTAACAATCAATAAAGTAGAAGTAAACTAGTAAATTTTATTTAATAAACTATAAATAAATAATAGTTTATAAAGTAGAAGTAAACTAGTTGATCCTAGCTAATAAACTACAATTAGTAAATAATAGCTAATAAACTTGAGATAAATGGTTATAAAAATATTTAATATTTAATGTTTATTTTTCAATATATAATATCTACTAAATAATATTTATTGATTTAAAATTATTATTCAACAACACCATTAAATGGTAAATAATAAATAATTAATTATTAATTTTTTATTAAATATTATTAAGTAATTAGGTAGTATTCAAAAAAGTGATTATTAATTAATAGTTAAATTAAATACTAATTAAATAATTAATAATTAATAATTAATAATAAGTGATTAATAATTAATTATCAATATTTAATCAATAATGTTTAACATTTAATATTTAAACAAGTAATATTTATTAGTCAAGAAAAAGTAAGATTTAATAATTAATTTTTAATAATTACTGTTAAATAATTAATTAATAGCAATGGAAATGCATCAAAGCAATTAATAACTAACATATATCTTATAATTTATTATAATGAATGATTATTAATAAATAATATATAATTACTACCTATTATAAATTATCAATAATTTTTTATTTAATAAGCTTAATATTAATTAATAACTAATATAATTATAGTTAAACTTTATCAATTATGTTAAATAATTAATATTTAATAGTTAATGTTGAATAATTAATAATAAATATTTAATATTTAATAAGCAACGTTAATGTTTGAAAAATAATTTATATTTAATAATTAATATGTAGTGTTTAGTATTAAACAATTAATTTTCAATAATCATTAATTAATAATTACTACTAAACAATTTATATAAATAATTATTTAACAATTTCGATTAATGATTAATAGTAAAATTTAGCTCTTATGAAGTGGTAACTAGTATTTAATAATTTATTTAAATAATTATTAGTTGATAAATATTATTTAAAAATAATGATTTATGATCGAATAATTAGATAAGTAATTATTTTTAATTTACGAATAAGGATTATTAATAAATAATATATATAATTATTAATCATATCTATAATTAAAATTTAATAAATATAATTAATTTAATAATAAATAGTAACTCATTAAATGGTTTTTATTAAAAAGTCAATGATTAATAAGTAATATCTAATAATTAAAAGTTGATAAATAAGAATTAATAATACAGCCCATAACAAACACCAAATGAATTACTGTTCGAATAAAACAGCCCATACCAACTCCTTATACGAATCGGGTATAAACCCAATACTGCGTCTAACCTACGTTTACCTGGCTTCATTCATTTTTCTTCTTTTAACTTCGTTCTTTCTTCATCTGCAATTTGCCATGGCGGCGAATACAATTAACCTTTCAACCGCTTTGTTTTCGCTTTGTCCATCCACAATTCATTCTTTCTTCATCCGCCTTGTTTTCGCTTCATAAAATAGTTTGTTGCTACTCAGGACAATCCAGATCTGGAATTACTCCTCGCTATGTTACCTTAATTTCTACGCGTCCACCCTTCGTTCTGTCAGATCCGCAAAAATGGAAACAAAAAATAAGAAAAAGGAAAAAAAACTTACACTACCTGCCTCTGCTACAAAAAACTTAGATATTATTGGTGTTATCTGAACTGAACATAATCATCATTTTGTCCCGTTTGGGGATATTTCGAATTGGTTTCTCTCCTTGCAAATTTCTCACACCGGTTATTCAATTTGGGATATTGCGAATCAATACACTGCCCCTCTCTGCTTATCTCGGCAGTTGAGGCTTTACTCCATTTTGGGTTCCCGCACAAATCAGATACTACTATTATAGGGTAACATTTCTAATTTGTATTTATGCTTTTTGTTTCCTGGAATCGAATTTCTAATGACGGAAAAATCTGGATTTGCTAGTAAAATGTTAATAAAACTTACGTCAAAATTTATTGCACACCGTGTTTTATTTATACTAACTTTACTGTATTTTTTGAGTTCGACCAGTTGATATTTTGCTTGAACCAGTAAAATGCTAATTGATTAGTAACGTGTTTTATTTATTTATTTATAACTAAGCTTGTGTGTATAGCACCAAAACATAGGTTTCATCAATGACCACATCTGCAGTACTGAGTACGACATGCAAACTATCCATATCAACTGGATCTGAAAGTTTGTAGCTGTCCTTCTTAATGCTATCATATATGTTTTCGCCTCCTGCATCGGTCACATACTGCAGTTTAAATCCTTGTTTACCAAAAGACAATATTCCCTGATAGCATTGAACCCATGCAACTACAGGTTCGAACCGTGCTGCTATATTTGTAGTAACTTTTGTCAAGCATATGTAGTTGTTTTTAATTGCACCAAAAACCGTGTTTGCTCGGGCTTTAGAATTGGGATATGTAGACAAGTACTTAATCCATTCCGCTGTAACAACCAGAATTTTTAATAACGTGTTAAGACAAGAATCGAGGAAGAATTAAATTTTAAAATAAGAATCAAGCGAAACGGGTTGCGTCGTTGCGTTCGTCTCGGAATTCTGGTTGGAAACGAGTCCGAAATTTCGTAAATCGGAGTCCGTATGACCGAGATATGGCCTCTAGAAGTTTCACGAAAAATCAGAAAATGAAAACAGATTTTTGAAATTCGAATTTAGCCCCAAACAGACTGGGCGGGAAAATTTCCCGCCCAGCCCCAGGTCGACTGGGGAGTCGACCCCCCAGGGACCAGGTCGACTGCCCAGTCGACCTGGGTGTCGACCTGGGGGTCGACCTCCCTGGTCGAGCCAGGTCGGCCTGTGTGCACCTGCAGGGTCCTGTGGTCTGGTTTGTTGGCCTGTGACGATTTTTGATGGCTCAGATCTATTCTAGGGTTGATCCTATGGCCTAAACTAGCTCCTACTTGTATAAAAACACCCTAAGACCTAACCTAAATCACTAAAAACCATTCTAACAACAAAGTGCTGCCCAAATGTCTCTTGATCATGGCCTCCATCTTCATCTTCAAAGGCCTAAGCATGCAAACTTGATTCAAGTCAAAGGAGCAAGCTTTCTACATCAAATCAAGGAAGTAGAGCATCATCTCAACACCGTTCTACGACAAATGCTTGCTCATAAATCTCTAGCCACGCTTTGTAAGTTCTAGCTACTTTTAGATCTAAACGGTAGTTCTAATGTTGACATGGAATAAAATGGGATGAAAACTAAGTATGTTAGTCTATGTGAATCTAGTCTTGCCCCTCTCTTGAACCTATGACTTTGGGCTATTTCTTATTGATTAAATCATGCCACTCATGTTGTGTTTGACCTAGTTTATCATGCAAAATTTAATCTTGACTTGTAGAATGTTGGCATGAACCCTTAGAGCAATTTGACTTGTGGAACATTCATATGAACTTGACTTGAGGCTTATGCATGTAAAAGAACCTAAACCCCTCATGACCATTTACATGCCTATGATGATGAACCTAGTGTTATGCTATTATACATGTTTGAGGCCAATCCCTTTATGCTATTATACATGTTTGAGGCCAATCCCTTTATGCTATCATACATGTTTGTGGCCAATATGTTGTCATATTATTCCTACCATGTTGACTCGCTTTCACTTGCGTTGGGAATACGCCTTGGGTAGTTTAGGCAAACTTGGGATGGGCTATGAAACTTAACATGAATTAAGTAATGGGACAATGGGCATAAGTGGAAAACGTGGACGTTGTCGTAGCCTAAATTTGATATGAACATGACAAGTAGAAAAACATGAAAGTGGCCAACTCGAGGTTGGGTTGAGTTTGTAGCATAAATCTGCCCGGAACCACCCGGCAAATCCAGTAGCTACAGACAATAAGACCCAATGTGAGAAGTTGGTCATATCGCGCTCAAAACCCGAGGTTAGACTAGGTTGTGGTGTAAAGCTGCCCGGACCCGCCCGGCGTAACCAGTAACCACAACAAAGTCTAATGTGAGAGGTTGGGGTGCATTAATTTACTTAATGCCACATGATAAGGTTAAGTAACTTGATTAGACTAATAACACTTAACCAATATTACATGGACGGGTGGGTTAAGTAACTTGATTAGACTAATAACACTTAACCAATATGACGTGGATGGGTGGGTTAAGTAAAACCGGACTTGATTACTTGATGAAACTTAACCATATAACACGATTAGAGGATGGGTTAGTTTAACCTGAATGGGTCGATAACACCTGACTAGTATAGCGCGGTGCATGGTAAGGTTAAGTAAACTCACAAGGGTAACACTTAACCGTTATAATTTGACTAATGGATGGGGTTAGGTAAACATATACTTAACCAATCTAACATGATAGCTTGATGAGGGTTAAGTCATGAATCGCTTGAATATACTTAACCAATCTAACACGGTAACTTGATGAAGATTAAGTCATGAGTCACTTGAATATACTTAACAAATCTGACACGATAATTTGATGGGGTTAAGCTTGAATATACTTAACCAATCTAACACGGTAAATTGATGGGGTTAAGCTTAAATATACTTAACCAATTTGACACGATGATTTGGATAGGGTTAAGTCATGAACCGTAGGAATACGCTTAACCAACTTGACACGTGATTCGTAGGGCTAAGTCAGGAACTTGAATGACAACACTTAGCCAACTTGACATGACATGAAGACGGGTTAAGTCACGGACTTGAATGACCACACTTAACCAACTTGACATGCTAGACTGATAAGGGTTAAGTCTTGAATTTAGATGACAACACTTAATTCTGCTGGACGGAAACCCTAGTCACGCGGTCCTTTTCAACAGTAACCCTCTTGGATGTATCACGATACCCTAGGGACTAGGCTAGGGTGGGGCACGATTACTGGGCTGATTGTAAGCGACCAGAACGACGGCTGAGTTGGTGCGCCATTGTAGGTTCAGGCGGACTACGGTCGTGCACGTAGTCCGGAGTTGAAAAAGAAGGCATTGGGCACCAGTAGGTTTACACTGTGTGTGTTTGATTCGTGTCGGTGGTTGGCACCCTAGGGATTGATACAACCTATGGTGGACCTAGCACAGGTGACTACATTCGTGATTGGGCCGTATGACACCGACACACGACGAGTTAGGACTTGTAGGGAGTCGATCGATTAGATCGTTACGTGGAAAAAGGGCGTTGTTCGATAGGTAGCATAATCCCTAGTGGTCCTAGGTGGCATAAACCCTGATCGAATCTAGAGAACGTCCAATAGGTAGCATAATCCCTAGTGGTCCTAGGTGGCGTAAATCCTAGATGGACACGCGATAATTCATGATAAGAAAATACAGCTAGATCAAGGGTGATAGTCCAAACGATTTCAAGGATAATGGAACTACGTTGAAGTAGTATAAAACTACGTGAGGAAGCCCGTAGGATTTACGGCAAAGGACTAAACATATACATGGGAAGAAACATGCGAGTTGGGAAAATCTACATTAGGTTGACATGGACCATTCCATGACATTGGGCAAGGGACTTTTAGTAGCTAACACATGACACGGGTTGGGATACTAGTACGGAAGGTGCAAGGCAAATATACTCGATAGAACCTTGGGGGTTATACTCGATAGAACCTTGGGATCTTATACTCGATAGAACCTTGGGATGTTATACTCGATAGAACCTTAGTATGTTATACTTGATCCATAGTGACCGTAGTTTATCTTGATACAATAGTTCATCCTGCTACCTTGGTTTAGCTTGTCTATCTTGTCATCATCCTTATGTTTACTCTCAGTTTATGCATGTCATGTTACCTTTACCTGTTTTTATGCTGGAAGTAGATAGGACTTACCAGTCTTTATGACTGACCCCGTTTTGTTTCGCCTCTTTTTCTTCCGTTCCCCCCCAGGTTTACAGGGAGGAAATGTTGCTACTTAGTGCGGATTTTCTGCTTCAAGATCATCATCTATGGCTTGGACTTTTCGTGGCTATGGCTATTTTACTGTTTTACTTGGGGAATAATTTATGACTATGGTTTTATGCTTCTTTATCATTGCAAGACAGGTTTTGATGTAAGTAATTTAATGGCACTTTGATGTAAAAGGTTTTAGACCTTACTACTTTTATAAAGTAATAAAATCATGTTTTCTTCCGCTGTTTTATATGTTCTGTCTTGTAATATTTCTGTGCATGTTTACCTAGATAATACTCCACCAAAGCTAGTGCATTCTCTTGTGTGTGACCCTGGCGGAGGTAGGGTGTTACATTTGGTATCAGAGCAGAAGGTTACCAGACTGGACAAAAGTTTTTAAATCCTTCTGAAACTATTTTCAAAGCCATTTTACAAAGAAGCATTTTCAAGAAAAGTTTTAAAGAAAAAGGCTATTCCCCAAAAAGCCATTAGCACTATCCTGTGATCAAATCTATTTTCCTTTCTTTCCTCCACTTGTAGTCACAGTAGTTTTAACTGTGACTAATCCTTTTCTAGCTACGTAAATGTTTTCCGTGCGATGGAGGAAGTTCTCAAGAGACCTGTTACCGCGTTATACAAGAAAGGATAGGATTGGTTAAGGCGAATGAGGCTCAGAACAAGAAGGTAGTTAAGTACTATAGGACAAGGACATGGGCAATGAACAAGATCGTCGAGAGGGAAATTGTATGCTCTCACTACTAGCGTGCCTAAGAGGGGTGGTATCGTTTCTGGTAAAAGTTTAGCTTTTCCTTTCTATCATCCCGTTAGGACTTTGTTTTGTACATCGCATCCTTTTTAAATCCTGCTTCGATAGTTGGGTCCCTGCACCTTAGTACTAGCACAATAGAGGGTCCCGTTTTTGTCTCAAATCCTGTTGGGGGATCGTCCCATTTATTCATGACTTGTTTGGATTTGAGGACATCTATGACTTTTGGGAATAATGCTTATGTTTTTGAGCTATGGGTTGATTCTAGGAATGGAGTGGTTATCCAGTAAGGGTGCCATTCTCGCTTCTGAAAGGAGGGTAGTTAGACTCTTGACTTGCCTCGGTAATACCCTCGAAGTCTCGTGTAACCTTTAGGATTCTGTCATGATTGGTTACCTAGAATCTCTTGATGCATTTGTTAGTAATCCGTTCGAGTAGAGTTCGCCACTAAGGCGGATGGTTCATTTCGCTTGTGCATGAGATATGGAAATCACTCTTGTAAGTACACTTGGTAACATGGTTGGCATTTGTTTGTTTTCAAGAGATAAGTTCTTATGCATGGAATGCCGTAGAGCAAGTAAACGAGATCCATGATTCACTAGTGAATTTTGGAGAGCTTACATGAAACCGTAAGTACACGGATATGGTTGAGCCAAGTATACTAGAGGGAGAATAAGTAAAAGTGGAACGAGAGGCGACAATGAAATGAGTTCCAGCTTGTATTTGGAAATAGGAATTAAGAAGCTACGGAATCATGAAGTTAGAGACAACCAAAGCACAATGGAGTTAAGCTCAAGGAAATGCGACTTAGAAGACTGAAGACTAGATACGCGCATCATATCTCTTTTTAAGAGCATATCCTTGATCCCTGTTTTTCTGTAGAGCTTACCCGCATGCTATCTTTTATGCATATCCTCTCGGTCCTATTTTCGATCTTATTTCTGTTGCAAACTCCATAGGGGGTATGACTCATCGGTTAGTAATACATGTCTGGGTTTGAAGGTGTCCGTTAGGTTGACTAAACCTTTTGGGCTTTATAGGATATGGGTTGGCCTTTGAAAGGGATTTCTTGTAATCCAAAAAGGAGTTTATCTTGCTTATATTCTCGATCCTATCTTGAGAACCTTAGGTAGAACCCTATGGATGCAAACATGTATTTGAAACATGTTATGATTGATGTTTGCGAAATGGTTGCAAGTGGTCGCAAGTGGTTGCTCGTGGATGCATGAATACACATTAGGCACTAGATCGGCTCAGACACATTTTCATGTTGCATATGCATGAGTGTTTATACTTGTTTATGGATGAAATTGAATGTGTTATCATGTGAATATTGCATATGGATGAATGGTTGTGCACACATATAGTGTTTATGTGACTAGGACTATTTGCATACATGTGGATTCATGGCACTAAACATATTTTACATTTAGAAGATCAATCAGGCCTGATCATTTGCATTAGATAAGGAACACATATACACATACTTTCTGCATATGTTCATACAACATTAGAAATCTTTTAAGGACAATGGTTGCCTGTGGATGATGCTTTGAGTAGATGATGATTGGATAGTAGGACACATCCTCCCTAACTTAGAGATTTCGGGGACGAAATCCTTAAAGGAGGGGAGAATGTAACAACCCGAATTTTTAATAACGTGTTAAGACAAGAATTGAGGTAGAATTAAATTTTAAAATAAGAATCAAGCGAAACGGGTTGCGCCGTTGCGTTCGTCTCGGAATATTGGTTGGAAATGAATTTGAAATTTTGTAAATCGGAGTCCGTATGACCGAGATGTGGCCTCTAGAAGTTTTACGAAAAATCAGAAAACGAAAACAGATTTTCGAAATTCGAATTTAGCCCCCAAACAGACTGGGCGGGAAAATTTCCCGCCCAGCCCCAGGTCGACTGGGGAGTCGACCCCCAGGGACCAGGTCGACTGCCCAGTCGACATGGGTGTCGACCTGGGGGTCGACCTCCCTGGTCGACCTGTGTGCACCTGCAGGGTCTTGTGGTCTGGTTTGTTGGTCTGTGACGATTTTTGATGGCTCAGATCTATTCTAGGGTTGATCCTATGGCCTAAACTAGCTCCTACTTCTATAAAAACACCCTAAGACCTAACCTAAATCACTTAAAACCATCCTAACAACAAAGTGCTGCCCAAATGTCTCTTGATCATGGCCTCCATCTTCATCTTCAAAGGCCTAAGCATGCAAACTTGATTCACGTCAAAGGAGCAAGCTTTCTACATCAAATCAAGGAAGTAGAGCATCATCTCAACACCGTTCTACGACAAATGCTTGCTCATAAATCTCTAGCCACGCTTTGTAAGTTCTAGCTACTTTTAGATCTAAACGGTAGTTCTAATGTTGACATGGAATAAAATGGGATGAAAACTAAGTATGTTAGTCTATGTGAATCTAGTCTTGCCACTCTCTTGAACCTATGACTTTGGGCTATTTCTAATTGATTAAATCATGCCACTCATGTTGTGTTTGACCTAGTTTATCATGCAAAATTTAATCTTGACTTGTAGAATGTTGGCATGAACCCTTAGAGCAATTTGACTTGTGGAACATTCATATGAACTTGACTTGAGGCTTATGCATGTAAAAGAACCTAAACCCCTCATGACCATTTACATGCCTATGATGATGAACCTAGTGTTATGCTATTATACATGTTTGAGGCCAATCCCTTTATGCTACTATACATGTTTGAGGCCATTCCCTTTATGCTATCATACATGTTTGTGGCCAATATGTTGTCATATTATTCCTACCATGTTGACTCGCTTTCACTTGCGTTGGGAATACGCCTTGGGTAGTTTAGGCAAACTTGGGATGGGTTATGAAACTTAACATGAATTAAGTAATGGGACAATGGGCATAAGTGGAAAACGTGGACTTTGTCGTAGCCTAAATTTGATATGAACATGACAAGTAGAAAAACATGAAAGTGGCCAACTCGAGGTTGGGTTGAGTTTGTAGCATAAATCCGCCCGGAACCACCCGGCAAATCCAGTAGCTACAGACAATAAGACCCAATGTGAGAAGTTGGTCATATCGCGCTCAAAACCCGAGGTTAGACTAGGTTGTGGTGTAAAGCTGCCCGGACCTGCCCGGCGTAACCAGTAACCACAACAAAGTCTAATGTGAGAGGTTGGGGTGCATTAATTTACTTAATGCCACATGATAAGGTTAAGTAACTTGATTAGACTAATAACACTTAACCAATATTACATGGACGGGTGGGTTAAGTAAAACCGGACTTGATTACTTGATGACACTTAACCATATAACACGATTAGAGGATGGGTTAGTTTAACCTGAATGGGTCGATAACACCCGACTAGTATAGCGCGATGCATGGTAAGGTTAAATAAACTCACAAGGGTAACACTTAACCGTTATAATTTGACTAGTGGATGGGGTTAGGTTAACATATACTTAACCAATCTAACATGATAACTTGATGGGGGTTAAGTCATGAATCGCTTGAATATACTTAACCAATCTAACACGATAACTTGATGAAGATTAAGTCATGAGTCACTTGAATATACTTAACAAATCTGACACGGTAATTTGATGGGGTTAAGCTTGAATATACTTAACCAATCTAACACGGTAAATTGATGGGGTTAAGCTTAAATATACTTAACCAATTTGACACGATGATTTGGATAGGGTTAAGTCATGAACCGCTGGAATACGCTTAACCAACTTGACACGTGATTCGTAGG
Organism: Allium sativum; assembly: GCA_030737875.1. Taxonomy (NCBI): domain Eukaryota; kingdom Viridiplantae; phylum Streptophyta; class Magnoliopsida; order Asparagales; family Amaryllidaceae; genus Allium; species Allium sativum. Next base: position 468,771,901 of record CM060910.1, read on the forward strand.
GCTAAGTCAGGAACTTGAATGACAACACTTAGCCAACTTGACATGACATGAAGACGGGTTAAGTCACGAACTTGAATGACCACACTTAACCAACTTGACATGCTAGACTGATAAGGGTTAAGTCTTGAATTTAGATGACAACACTTAATCCTGCTGGACGGAAACCCTAGTCACGCGGTCCTTTTCAACAGTAACCCTCTTGGATGTATCACGATACCCTAGGGACTAGGCTAGGGTGGGGCACGATTACTGGGCTGATTGTAAGCGACCAGAACAACGGCTGAGTTGGTGCGCCATTGTAGGTTCAGGCGGACTACGGTCGTGCACGTAGTCCGAAGATGAAAAAGCAGGCATTGGGCACCAGTAGGTTTACACTATGCGTGCTTGATTCGTGTCGGTGGTTGTCACCCTAGGGCTTGATACACCCTATGGTGGACCTAGCACATGTGACTACTTTCGTGATTGGGCCGTATGACACCGACACACGACGAGTTAGGACTTGTAGGGAGTCGATCGATTAGATCGTTACGTGGAAAAAGGGCGTTGTTCGATAGGTAGCATAATCCCTAGTGGTCCTAGGTGGCATAAACCTTGATCGAATCTAGAGAACGTCCAATAGGTAGCATAATCCCTAGTGGTCCTAGGTGGCATAAATCCTAGATGGACACGCGATAATTCATGATAAGAAAATACAGCTAGATTAAGGGTGACAGTCCAGACGATTTCAAGGATAATGGAACTACGTTGAAGTAGTATAGAACTACGTGAGGAAGCCCGTAGGATTTACGGCAAAGGACTAAACATATACATGGGAAGAAACATGCGAGTTGGGAAAATCTACATTAGGTTGACATGGACCATTCCATGACATTGGGCAAGGGACTTTTAGTAGCTAACACATGACACGGGTTGGGATACTAGTACGGAAGGTGCAGGGCAAATATACTTGATAGAACCTTGGGGGTTATACTCGATAGAACCTTGGGATGTTATACTCGATAGAACCTTGGGATATTATACTCGATAGAACCTTAGTATGTTATACTTGATTCATAGTGACTGTAGTTTGTCTTGATACAATAGTTCATCCTGCTACCTTGGTTTAACTTGTCTATCTTGTCATCATCCTTATGTTTACTCTCAGTTTATGCATGTCATGTTACCTTTACCTGTTTTTATGCTGGAAGTAGATAGGACTTACCAGTCTTTATGACTGACCCCGTTTTGTTACGCCTCTTTTTCTTCCGTTTCCCCCCCAGGTTTACAGGGAGGAAATGTTGCTACTTAGTGCGGATTTTCTGCTTCAAGATCATCATCTATGGCTTGGACTTTTCGTGGCTATGGCTATTTTACTGTTTTACTTGGGGAATAATTTATGACTATGGTTTTATGCTTCTTTATCATTGCAAGACAGGTTTCGATGTAAGTAATTTAATGGCACTTTGATGTAAAAGGTTTTAGACCTTACTACTTTTATAAAGTAATAAAATCATGTTTTCTTCCGCTGTTTTATATGTTCTGTCTTGTAATATTTCTGTGCATGTTTACCTAGATAATACTCCACCAAAGCTAGTGCACTCTTGTGAGTGACCCTGGCGGAGGTGGGGTGTTACATCCGCCCTCTATATGGGTGTAGTTTCCTCTAGGGGAACAAATGCAACAAAATTACATGCTTGTTCATCATCTACATTGCTAACGAAATGGGTTGAAAACTGTGACAATTGTTGAATGTCTATTTTATTGATTAGCTTTATGTCACCATTTATGTACGATGATTAGTAACGTTATTTTATTTTTCACGCAGTAATTGTAAATGGCCAAGCTCTTGAGGAAGTCGCTCGTCTAGATAAGGCAATCTATAAATATACTTCTGTTGTTCATATTGTTTTATGTACGGTATCTTTGAGTAATAATAGTTGAATAACTTTTTAATATGGGAGAAGGCATTGCAGTCTAGTCAAATTCCTGCCGATTTTCTTATCCCAAGCACCAACGATGCTAACACAAATGCCACACCAGCCAAAAAAGATTATAAGATGGATACTGATAATCCCATCGAACCTAAAGAGGAAAAAAGGGTGATAAAGAAAAATCTGATGAACCTACACCTAATTAACAGGTATTTTATGCAAAATCGACCTTTTTTAATCTTTTTTTGAATGTTGTATGATGGTTCTAACTAATATACTTGAACTTATCATAGAATAAATGCTACTGAAATTTGCTTTATTTTTTTTAGAAGGCAATGAGATAATGATCAATGAAGTATAATCATATATTGGAACCGATCTGCAATGTAGTTTATGGATTTTACTCATCATATTTAGTAGCTAAAGATGCTATCGAACTTCTAGTTTATTATCACAATTATGTAGTGCAGACAACATTGTTATTAGAATAACTATGGGAGAGAGCTAGACAGGGAAGTTTCCAGTAGAAGAAAAAAAAAGTCGTCACCAACAATCTGTTCTATGAAGATGCTAATTTAATTTGGTTGGTGTCATATGTGTATAAAGTGATTCAGGTTGCTACCAGGAAGTAGCAACTTTTCAGCTGGGATCCATGACCGTACCCCACCTGGATTCAGCTTTCCCAGTGGAGCCAGGTTAGATTCTCAGCAACCTCTACATGCTGCCATAACTTTTAAATTATCTGGTAAGTTATTGTACATGTTAAATGTTTTTCTAATCAATATCACAACACACACATTATACAATAATTAGGTGAAGTTGGATCTTAGCACTTCCATTGGAACACCTAAAAGTGAATTAGAGATTTGCTAAATAATTTATTTGGAGGCAAGTCTACTAATGTTAAAATCGGAATTACTGATTTCTCATTTATGGCATGCAAAAAATCAACCTAGTTTAATTTATAAATAGGCCAGTAAAATTGTTTAAATGATTTGGTTCAGCATACAAAGTTCAACCAAATTTAATTTAACGGCTAATAACAAAAATATTTGATATGAGTCAAATACTTATCATGGTTCGTATTAAGAAGAGAGATACTTATCATGGTTCGTATTTAAAAGAGAGAAATGACTATGCTTACTATTATGTATATCAATATGTTGCTTGTAATTAGTCTCAAAATATTATAGCTTATTTGTTATTGTTTCCCTATTCATAAGGTAGGCTTTATTTATTAACATTATATCTACTATCTCAACTCAGGTTTTTATTTTGGAGAAAAGTGAAGAATGATGCCAAAAGTGTTGGTGTATTAGGGTACTTCATAGTTTAGGCTTATTGCTTCTTAATGATTGTACGTATCAAATGTTTGATTTTTTGTACTAAAATGAAATTTGAATCACTTTTTTGTATGGATTATGGACATTGTAATTGAATTTTTTGTATTATCTTATTCAATTTGCATTTGCCATCAATTTGATTTAAATAATTAAAATATTCCATATAATAATTATTTGTTATGAGAAGAGTTTTTTGTCGACATTTAAAGTAACAAAGTGATATTTTGCATCGATGGTCAGAAACAACCGATGCAAAATAAGAATGGTTCAAAGTCAATGTCCGCTATATTGCATCGATTGGCAGTAATAAGCGGTGTAAAACATATTTTTTGCATCGATTATTACTCGTAACTGATGCAACATAGTAACTAGTATTAAGCCGAAAGCCTTCCTTTCGCATCGGTTATTGTTAACAACCGATGCAAAATTGCAGTTGTTGCATCGGTTCTGAAACCGATGCAATTTTTTTACTTATTGCATCGGTTGCTGAACTGATGCAATAGAGGGTAAACAACCGATGCAACTGACCTATTTTGTAGTAGTGCCTTTATAAATTTACAACGTGAATCGTATATATTTAAATCGCGTACGATCATAATATTAACTCTAAATAATCCCAAATTGGAAATCTTACAATAATTAATCATTACGGATTTTATAAAATTAGTTTTGCTAAAAATCGACATCGTTTTCTCAAGTTACAAACAAATTCCTTTTAAATTGAACTAAATTCATTTAATTAATCGTTATGCAAACTACCTGTAATAACCCGGAAATTCTGAGCCAATTTAAAATTTTTATTTTGGCAATTTTGATGAATTTTGAATATTTAAAATGATTATTTTAAATAATAATGATGAGAAATTTATTTTGAACAGAATTAGAATCAATATATTTATATAAATCGTCGTTAGAATATAAATATTTTAATTATAAAAGGAATTGAAAATGGCGCGGTAGTTCAATAATTCGATTTCAAAATTCAAATGAATGTACCGGGTGCAAAATAAACCAGATTTTAGAGAAACCAAAAATATTAGAATCTATTTGAGAATATCTTTCCAACGAATCCGAAAAATTGAAATTTCATAGCGGGAATGAAAAGGTACGTTCCGTTGAAGATTCAGAATAGTCGCTATGGAATTCTGGCCCTTAAAAATGAAAATTTTGCAAACGAACTCGGTTTTCGACGAAACCACTTTTGTTGGATCCGTGATGTCAAGTTATTTCTAGATTCCAAAATTCGAAATTTTCTGAATCAATATGTGAGCGTGACGAAGTAAAACGTGTTTTGACCAGTTTCAGTTGATTTTAATCGACTGGAAAATGATCATTTTTCAAACGGTCTCGGAATTTGACGAAATTAGTTTTGTTAGGACCGTATCGTCAATACGAAGCTAGAAAATATTTTTCAGAAATTTTTAGAGCCCGTATGTGGCCCCGGTAAATTGAAATGTGCATTCAAATTCAATATATAGCGTTATATTTTGATTTTGATGAAAACTGATCGAAACGATGGAATTGGCTTACGAAACATATCCCATTGTGTTCGGGATGGGGGTATTTAGCTAGGGACGATAGTCGTTGGGTCTCGTTTCGAGTTCGGGTGAAAAGTCAACTTTAAGTGGAGAAATTAAATTAAATTAATTAAAAATTTTATATAACCCCCTCCCTTTTCAGTTTCTCTCTCCCCGTTTCATTTTAAAAAAAAAATCGCACCTTCCAGCCCTAGCCGCCACCCACCACCGCTACCCCCCCTCCGCCTACGCGCGACGCGACACCCCCTACTGCCGACGGTGATCTGAATTCCCCCCTCCTCCTCCTTCTCTCCTCCATTCCCTCTCTCCCCCTCTGAATTGAATCGTGCCCCCTATCCCCTCAAACCAACCTCCGTCGACCGCCAGCAGGTCCGCCGACCCCAAACGCCCTTCCCCCTGGCCTCCGCCTCGACTACCGGGGCCCCTCCTCCTCCACAGGGCCTCCTCCGATGTAAAAGAACCCCACAGCCCTTTTTAAACCAAAACACAATGCCTCCAACCTTCTGTGGCCCACCGCAGCCACTGACAGGCTCGCTACCGACCACACGAGCCTCCACCACCGCCGGAAGTGCAAAAACTGTAGGTATTTGTTTTATTTATTTATTTTACTTAATGTAAATTAGTTTAATTAATTGGAAATTTAAACAGTAATTAATTTATACATACCATTGTGTTTATATGTATAATGATGCAATAAAAATATTCCTTATCACCAAAAAGATTTGATTTTTATTGTTTGAATGGTTACGATAAAGATTCGACTTTTAAAATGGTAAAGATTATATTTTTAGCAATGAAAAGAGTAGATTTTTATCATATGAAAGCGAAGAAAATTATAGTTTTTCCATGTATGAAGGAAAGAATTAAAATATAATTTTTATATTATAGAGAGGGTAAAAATATATTTTTTATGTAGTGAAGATTATAAAAATTCGATTTTTATATAAGTAGTTGCGGAATAAAAATATAATCTTTATCGATATGAAGTCGTTATAAAAATATAATCTTTATCGATATGAAGTCATTATAAAAATATAATCTTTATCGATATGAACACCGTAGTAAAAATATAATTTTTAGAATAGAAATAAAAATGTGATTTTTATTATGAACAGTGTGAATAAGAGTGCGATGGAATTGACAAAAGGCGAGTACGACGAAGATTTCCAACATATGAAGAGTCGTGGCGTTGGTTTAGCTAGTTGGTGAGAACTTCTTACATTAAATCTTGTTTTCTAGTTAAAAATATATACTAGGATGCAGACGGTTCTTAGCAGCGCCCGACACCCGTCGTCCACAGACCATGGACGACTTGTATGCTTGTTTGATGTGTTGTGAAGTTTGTTTGTGATGTTGATGTGAAATGAATAGAATAAAACATTCATGTGTTGAAATAAATTAATTATCGTTAAAAATATAATTTTTAACGTGAAGGTGAATGAATAAATAAATATTCATTTACAAACCGGACGGTTTGTTTATGTACACCTATTTGAAGGATATTGACTGGGACGATAAATTTTACACGTCGTCCAACTGCACAAATAATATTCAGTGTTTGTGGATTGAAACCCCACACGGGTGTTGGGATGATATTTAACGTACACTAATCCCAATTATTTAGTTGTATGTCGACCGATTGGTCGACAGACTGTGTAAGCGTTAATTATTTATATTTAATGCTTATGCAGTTGTGTGGTGCACTTTGGATGATGGTAGATTATTTATCATTGCTATTATATACATGTTTTGTACGGAATCCATATAATTAACATTATATGGTAATTGATTGGGCATCATTCCAATCGGGAAAATAAAGAATATTATAAAATATAGATTCATGTGTTGAATAGAATAATATTCATGAGTTGAATAGAATAAAGGATATTCATGTGTTGAATTAAATATATATATTCATGTGTTGATTAAAATATTTTATACAATAAAATTTACATCTTTATCACAATTTTATAAAATATATTAAACAACAACAATAGTCATGTATTGACAATGCTCATGTGCTGAGAATATTCATGTGTTGAAAGAAATATAGATTCATGTGTTGAATAGAATAAATATTCATTTGTTGAATAGAATAACGAAGTTATTGAAATATATAAAGCCGTGTTGATTAGAAATGCGCTATTTTGACGCGAATGATATTTATATCGATTATATTCGTTTTTTTAATAAATATAGAAAAGGAAGTGATTTCAAAATATAACGTTTGAAAATATTATCATTTGTATATCGTTGATGTGGAATATTCAATTTTGATTTGAAATTGAATATGAAGTTGAAATCGTTTTGAAAACGAATTTAAAATGATTTATAAAATACGTTTTAAAAAGGAAATCGATGAAATATATATAATATATATATTATATATATAATGGCCTGAATAGAACGCGCCGCGCTGCGGCAGTTCGTGAATTTCGACCATTGACTTCGAATGGACATTACGGGAGATCCGACCATCGGATTCTCCTGAAACCGGAACCGTTGGGTTCGTATTGAAAAGAGCTTTCCAATGAATATTAGAAATTTGAAATCTAACGGTTGGATTTGGAATTATGTCCAAATCAAATTTGGAAAAGGGCGCTGTAAGTGCAGTTCAGTGGCCGTTATTGAAAACCGACTGTACGGGCCTTGATAAAATTATTAAAAATATTAATAATTTGTGTAAAATCATAATATATGAATTGGAAAGAACTGGGATGAAAAATTCCACATTTGTAAAGATAAAAATATATTTTTATCGGAATGAACTAGTTTTGAACTAGAATTATAATCCAATATTTTCGAATAAATAAATTGGATTAGAAATGGTTTTGAAAATAATCAGAATTTCCAATACGTAAATTGGAATGGATTTGAATTGAAATTATCTTCGGAATATTTCGATGTTGGATTTCATGATTATACAGATATGGTTGTGGAAATTTGAAAGATATATTGATATCGTTATTTCCAATACGATATTTGTTGGTCGTTGAATTTGATATTGAATATAAGCCAATATATTTTCTATTCAGAGCCTTGTATTTAATATCAAATGTGATTTGGGTTTGTCGTGAATGGTGTCTTCATTAATACTGTTCTTGAACCCAGCTTAGAAAAGAATAAATCTTTTAATTAAGATTTAGTGAAATTGTCCAGTTAAATAATATTAATTGGAATTGAATTTAAATTGGTTTTTGGGTTTATCGTGAGCGATGTTTTGAATAACACATGTTCTCTAATCCGATTAACAATAGAAGTGATTTTGGGTTTATCGTGAATCGTGTTTTAGGTGACATTGGTTCTTTAACCCAGTTAAAGACAGGATATTGATTTTCGGAGAAGATTAAAACTAAGTGGAGTTTTAATGAATCTTTAATTAGATTAAAGTAATCGAGGATGGAGTATCACCAGTTTTGTTCCAAGGCGATAGTTAAATCTTTAATTAGATTTGAACGTGAAATGGTAATTAATTTTATCGATAACACCGTGGTGTTAGTTATGGAGTATTACCAGTTTTGCTCCATGGGATGAATAGGTTGGGATTGGGAAATAAAATAAATAATTACTTCGGTGTGGTTCGCTAATCCCGACTAGTTTGAAATGATATCCAAAGGAAGATTAAAGAATAAATTGAGAAGAATTTATCTTTGATAAAATTAATGGGAACCTTTCCCTAAGAATGTGAATATCTGAATAAAAGAATATTCTGAATTGGAATGAGGCGTATGTTGTGTTTGTGTAACATCTGTTTATCATATACGTGGGTTATTCGGAAAGGCCGGGTTTATACCCATTCTGAATAACCGATTCGACGATAAGTCGAAGATGAAGACGGTGGTTGAAGACCAGAAGTCTTCACATCATTTGGGTGATTACTGATGATCTTGATTGGGCTGTACACCCAAGAGGAGGGAAACAGTTGGTGATCGTCCAGACGTACTTGGAGATCGATGGATATGCGAGGAAAGTGCCTTTGGTTTCGTTCAGACGCAGAACGAACTTGTAAATGGACTGTGTGTATGACATTGGATTTTATTCTGTGTTGATTGATCTCTATTAAATATACATCTGTTTGGCGGCGGAGAATTTATTCTCTTGCTTAACGCCCTTCTCTGAGACGTACGAGCTCAGAGATTGTATATCGATGGACATCAGTCGCATGGAGTGAATTGCCTGTGTGGCATGCCTAAGTGGCAAATGATCAAGGCTTCTGTTGAAAAGCAAAGTCTTGTGGTTGATGATCAAAGCACAGCCTGTGTGGCATAGCTTGTGTATAACGTGAATTCGCGAGCCTCACACCTCGGTATGAGTCAAAAACGGGATATGGACCGTTGGGAGAACACGACGTTTCTTTCTAGCTGTGGGTGATGTCAGTGACCTACCAGCCCTGACATTTATATACTTTTTTACCTGTGTGGTTGTTGGAATGCGAGGCACCTCGAATAAATGGTCGATAACTGGCACTATGTGAGCCGACGTAAAGACCATTATATAGGTCCTATAGGACCGGGAAACGTGTCTTTAGGAATAACTAATCCTCGAAAGTAAGAGAGGACCGGCCCAACTGATTCCAAGGATCGCTGTGTGTGGTCCTGAGACATTTGTTAGAGTGTCTCGAACGGAGAGGAGCTTGCCCCTTGCCTCGACTCATGATGGAATCCAATTTGCAATACGTGACATTTCGGTTTTATTTGTAGAGCCTAGTACGGCGACATAGTGGTATGGGTCACTTATGCCGTCTATGATTTATACATTATGATTGAAGTTGTTTTCTTCACTTATAGTAATAATAAAATATGAAATTTCACGTATCAAGCATTTTTGGCTGTTGTAAGGTAAAAACCCTATCCTCCGTCTTGCGTTGCATTGTGTGATGGGACCTGGGTCTTATGATAGCTTCGTTTTTCTTTATTTAGCATTGCGCTGTTTGTTTTCTGCACTGGTATTCTTGGGAGGAAACCCGTTCCGTGTTATACGGCGTGGTCCCTTGATTTACCTAACTTTAAAGATAAAGATTAATAACTGTTTTAGTTCTCACACCAGTCACATGACTGACCTGGAGTTTATTGTTTTAACCTAAACTCTGGGTGCCCCTTATTTTCCGCACGGGCAGCTAGTAGTTTTGGTTTTGCAGATTTATATTCACAGGATCCTGATTTACAACTGGAACGATGCTCGGAAAGCTCTGTATCCGTGTATTACTTTCAGTTGTGTGTTGTATTATTTTTCCGCTGCTATGTATTTAAATGTAATTTAAATCTCTGATATTTGTCTAATGTGTAATATTTATTCATATTCTGTATATTCTTGTATTCTGATGGAATTGTTGTAATTAACAATGAAATGTTCTTCTGTTTGCGTTCTGATTTGTCGTGTTCTCAAAACGATCAGGGTTTTCGAACGGTCTTGGTCGGTTTAACGATCGATTCAGATCGAGCAAAATTCCTTACCGTTACATTTGGTATCAGAGCTTTGGTTACAGAGCTCGAGAACAAGACACATTAGAACCGAACGAAAGAATTCATCAGATATTGGATTAGTAATATCCAATTAGAATGACTCGTTAGAGATAGGATCAGTAGTATCCTAGAACGAGTGTGAAGAGTATATTTTTATAATGAAAACAATATTGTTTTTAAAATTTAAACCAGTTTATACGTATTTGAATATTTTATTTGTATTGAATTTGAACAATCGAGTATATAAAGATTTTGCATATACGCGTCATGAATGTATATTCGAAGTTTTAATATACTGAATAGATATAGAATCACACTCTAGTCGCTCGGAGATGATTTTGACGATGGAGCTCCATCACCAATATTTATGTTCGTGTTTTGAAAGTGAGATTTCTATATATTTCCATTAGACTGGTGTGAGAACCAAAACTAGATAGGATTATTTGTTGTGATTTGGCATCAAAAACATGATTTTCTGTATATATATCAAAATTATGAATTTGAAAAGCTAATCAACTAATTGATTGATGGTTGTGTTGTTTGATTATTGGTATGAAAATTTGAACCATTATGCCAACTTGAACCGAATATTGAACTATATTGAAAATTGTTTGAAAATGCATGCATATACATGTGCTTACAATGAACAGGTCATAGCAAGGAGGCTAGAGCAGAAGAATAAAATTGTTTGCTTGACAAATATGTACATGTTTACAAATTAATTGGGTTTGGAAGATTTTATGAGCCGGTTGGCTTTTTCTTTTTGGATTGATGAGGGCCATGCTATTTGAAATATCCCGAAGTCCCCGGTGCAGGGGAGGTTATGGCAAAAAAATTCGAAAGTTTAGGGTGTTAGCCAAATTTTTGAAAATTTTGAAAAGTTCTTAGAAACTGAAAAGTTGAAGAACTTAAGCCGTAATGGAAATAATGGAAGTTGAGTTGATTAGTTAAACAACTTTCAGCTTCGTTCCTTTTCGGGGATGAAAAGTTTTAAGTGGGGGAGATTGTAATAACCCAGAAATTCTGAGCCAATTTAAATTTTTTATTTTGGCAATTTTGATGAATTTTGAATATTTAAAATGATTATTTTAAATAATAATGATGAGAAATTTATTTTGAATAGAATTAGAATCAATATAATTATATAAATCGTCGTTAGAATATAAATATTTTATTTTAATTATAAAAGGAATTGAAAATGGCGCGGTAGTTCGATAATTCGATTTCAAAATTCAAATGAATGTACCGGGTGCAAAATAAACCGGATTTTAGCGAAACCAAAAATATTAGAATCTATTTGAGAATATCATTCCAACGAATCTGAAAATTTGAAATTTCATAGCGGGAATGAAAAGATACGTCCAGTTGAAGATTCAGAATAGTCGGTGTGGAATTCTGGCCCTTAAAAATGAAAATTTTGCAAACGACCTCGGTTTTTGATGGAACCACTTTTGTTGGATCCGTGATGTCAAGTTATTTCTAGATTCCAAAATTCGTAATTTTCTGAATCAATATGTGAGCGTGGCGAAGTAAAACGTGTTTTGACCAGTTTTAGTTGATTTTAATCGACTGGAAAATGGCCATTTTTCAAACGGTCTCGGAATTTGACGAAATTAGTTTTGTTAGGACCGTATCGTCAATACGAAGCTAGAAAATATTTTTCGGGAATTTTTAGAGCCTGTATGTGGCCCCGGTAAATTGAAATGTGCGTTCAAATTCAATATATAGAGTTATATTTTGATTTCGACGAAAACTGATCGAAACGATGGAATTGGCTTATGAAACATATCCCATTGTGTTCGGGATGGGGGTATTTAGCTAGGGACGACAGTCGTTGGGTCTCGTTTCGAGTTCGGGTGAAAAGTCAACTTTAAGTGGAGAAAATAAATTAAATTAATTAAAAAATTTATATAACCCCCTCCCATTTCAGTTTCTCTCTCCCCGTTTCATTTTAAAAAGAAAAAAAAGAAAGAAAAAAACAAAATCGCGCCTTCCAGCCCTAGTCGCCACCCACCGCCGCTACCCCCCCCCCCCTCCACCTGCGCGCGACGCGACACCCCCATGCTGCTGACGGTGATCTGAATTCCCCCCTCCTCCTCCTTCTCTCCTCTATTCCCTCTCTCCCCCTCTGAATTGAATCGCGCCCCCTAGCCCCTCAAACCAACCTCCGCCGACCGCCAGCAGGTCCGCCGACCCCAAACGCCCCTCCCCCTGGCCTCTGCCTCGACTGCCGAGCCCCCTCCTCCTCCACAGCGCCTCCTCCGATGTAAAAGAACCCCACAGCCCTTTTTAAACCCAAACACAACGCCTCCAACCTTCTGTGGCCCACCGCAGCCACTGACAGGCTCGCTACCGACCACACGAGCCTCCACCACCGCCGGAAGTGCAAAAACAGTAGGTATTTGTTTAATTTATTTATTTTACTTAATGTAAATTAGTTTAATTAATTGGCAATTTAAACAGTAATTAATTTATACATACCATTGTGTTTTTGTATGTATAATGATGCGATAAAAATATTCCTTATCACCAAAAAGATTTGATTTTTATTGTTTGAATGGTTACGATAAAGATTTGACTTTTAAAGTGGTAAAGATTATATTTTTAGCAATGAAAAGAGTAGATTTTTATCATATGTAAGCGAAGAAAAATATAGTTTTTCCATGTATGAAGGAAAGAATAAAAATATAATTTTTATATTATAGAGAGGGTAAAAATATAATTTTTATGTAGTGAAGATTATAAAAATTCAATTTTTATATAAGTAGTAGCGGAATAAAAATATAATCTTTATCGATATGAAGTCGTTATAAAAATATAATCTTTATCGATATGAACACCGTAGTAAAAATATAATTTTTAGAATAGAAATAAAAATGTGATTTTTATTATGAACAGTGTGAATAAGAGTGCGATGGAATTGACAAAAGGCGAGCACGACGAAGATTTCCTACATATGAAGAGTCGTGGCGTTGGTTTAGCTAGTCGGTGAGAACTTCTCACTTTAAATCTTGTTTTCTAGTTAAAAATATATAATAGGATGCAGACAGTGCTTAGCAGCACCCGACACCCGTCGTCCACAGACCATGGACGACTTGTATGCTTGTATGCTTGTTTGATGTGTTGTGAAGTTTGTTTGTGATGTTAATGTGAAATGAATAGAATAAAACATTCATGTGTTGAAATAAATTAATTATCGTTAAAAATATAATTTTTAACGTGAAGGTGAATAAATAAATATTCATTTACAAACCAGACGGTTTGTTTATGTACACCTATTTGAAGGATATTGATTGGGACGATAAATTTTACACGTCGCCCAACTGCACAAATAATATTCAGTGTTTGTGGATTGAAACCCCACACGGGTGTTGGGATGATATTAAACGTACACTAATCCCAATTATTTAGTTGTATGTCGACCGATTGGTCGACAAACTGTGTAAGCGTTAATTATTTATATTTAATGCTTATGCAGTTGTGTGGTGCACTTTGGATGATGGTAGATTATTTATCGTTGCTATTATATACATGTGTTGTACGGAATCCATATAATTAACATTATATGGTAATTGATTGGGCATCATTCCAATCGGGAAAATAAATAATATTATAAAATATAGATTCTTGTGTTGAATAGAATAATATTCATGTGTTGAATAGAATAAAGGATATTCATGTGTTGAATTAAATATATATATTCATGTGTTGAAAATATTCATGCGTTGAGTAAAATATTTTAAACAATAAAATTTACATCTTTATCACAATTTTATAAAATATATTAAACAACAAAAATAGTCATGTGCTGACAATGCTCATGTGTTGAAAGAAATATAGATTCATGTGTTGAATAGAATAAATATTCATTTGTTGAATAGAATAACGAAGTTATTGAAATAAATAAAGCCGTGTTGATTAGGGATGCGCTATTTTGACGCGAATGATATTTATATCGATTATATTCGTTTATTTTAATAAATATAGAAAAGGAAGTGATTTCAAAATATAACGTTTTGAAAATATTATCATTTGTATATCGATGATGTGGAATATTCAATTTTGATTTGAAATTGAATATGAAGTTGAAATCGTTTTGAAAACGAATTTAAAACGATTTATAAAATACGTTTTAAAAAGGAAATCGATGAAATATATATAATATATATATATATATATTATATATATAATGGCCTGAATAGAACGCGCCGCGTTGCGGCAGTTTGTGAATTTTGACCATTGACTTCGAATGGACATTACGGGAGATCCGACCGTCGGATTCTCCTGAAACCGGAACCGTTGGGTTCGAATCGAAAGAGCTTTCCAATGAATATTAGAAATTTGAAATCTAACGGTTGGATTTGGAATTATGTCCAAATCAAATTTGGAAAAGGTCGCTGTAAGTGCAGTTCGGTGGCCGTTATTGAAAACCGACTGTACGGGCCTTGATAAAATTAATAAAAATATTAATAATTTGTTTAAAATCATAATATATGAATTGGAAAGAACTGGGGTGAAAAATTCCACATCTGTAAAGATAAAAAATTATTTTTATCGAAATGAACTAGTTTTGAACTAGAATTATAATCCAATATTTTTGAATAAATAAATTGGATTAGAAATGGTTTTGAAAATAATCAAAATTTCCAATACGTAAATTGGAATGGATTTGAATCGAAATTATCTTTGGAATATTTCGATGTTGGATTTCGTGATTATACAGATATGGTTGTGGAAATTTGAAAGATATATTGATATCGTTATTTCCAATACGATATTTGTTGGTCGTAGAATTTGATATTGAATATAAGCTGATATATTTTCTATTCAGAGCCTTGTATTTAATATCAAATGTGATTTGGGTTTGTCATGAATGGTGTCTTCATTAACACTGTTCTTGAACCCAGCTTAGAAAAGAATAAATCTTTTAATTAAGATTTAGTGAAATTGTCCAGTTAAATAATATTAATTGGAATTAAATTTAAATTGGTTTTTGGGTTTATCGTGAGCGATGTTTTGAATAACACCTGTTCTCTAACCCGATTAACAATAGAAGTGATTTTGGGTTTATCGTGAATCGTGTTTTAGGTGACATTGGTTCTTTAACCCAGTTAAAGACAGTATATTGATTTTTGGAGAAGATTAAAAATAAGTGGAGTTTTAATGAATCTTTAATTAGATTAAAGTAATCGAGGATGGAGTATCACCAGTTTTTCTCCAAGGCGATAGTTAAATCTTTAATTAGATTTGAACGTGAAATGGTAATTAATTTTATCGATAACACCGTGGTGTTAGTTATGGAGTATTACCAGTTTTGCTCCATGGGATGAATAGGTTGGGATTGGGAAATAAAATAAATAATTACTTCGGTGTGGTTCGCTAATCCCGACTAGTTTGAAATGATATCCAAAGGAAGATTAAAGAATAAATTGAGAAGAATTTATCTTTGATAAAATTAATGGGAACCTTTCCCTAAGAATGTGAATATCTGAATAAAAGAATATTTTGAATTGGAATGAGGCGTATGTTGTGTTTGTGTAACATCTGTTTATCATATACGTGGGTTATTCGGAAAGGCCGGGTTTATACCCATTCTGAATAACCGATTCGACGATAAGTCGAAGATGAAGACGGTGGTTGAAGACCAGAAGTCTTCACATCATTTGGGTGATTACTGATGATCTTGATTGGGCTGTACACCCAAGAGGAGGGAAACAGTTGGTGATCGTCCAGACGTACTTGGAGATCGATGGATATGCGAGGAAAGTGCCTCCGGTTTCGTTCAGACGCAGAACGAACTTGTAAATGGACTGTGTGTATGACATTGGATTTTATTCTGTGTTGATTGATCTCTATTAAATATACATCTGTTTGGCGGCGGAGAATTTATTCTCTTGCTTAACGCCCTTCTCTGAGACGTACGAGCTCAGAGATTGTATATCGATGGACATCAGTCGCATGGAGTGAATTGCCTGTGTGGCATGCCTAAGTGGCAAATGATCAAGGCTTCTGTTGAAAAGCAAAGTCTTGTGGTTGATGATCAAAGCACAGCCTGTGTGGCATAGCTTTGTGTATAACGTGAATTCGCGAGCCTCACACCTCGGTATGAGTCAAAAACGGGATACGGACCGTTGGGAGAACACGACGTTTCTTTCTAGCTATGGGTGATGTCAGTGACCTACCAGCCCTGACATTTATATACTTTTTTACCTGTGTGGTTGTTGGAATGCAAGGCGCCTCGAATAAATGGTCGATAACTGGCACTATGTGAGCCGACGTACAGACCATTATATAGGTCCTATAGGACCGGGAAACGTGTGTTCAGGAATAACTAATCCTCAAAAGTAAGAGAGGACCGGCCCAACCGATTCCAAGGATCATTGTGTGTGGTCCTGAGACATTTGCTAGAGTGTATCGAACGGAGAGGAGCTTGCCCCCTGCCTGGACTCATGATGGAATCCAATTTCCAATACGTGACATTTCGGTTTTATTTGTAGAGCCTAGTTCGGCGACATAGTGGTATGGGTCACTTATGCCGTCTATAATTTATACATTATGATTGAAGTTGTTTTCTTCACTTATAGTAATAATAAAATATGAAATTTTATGTATCAAGCATTTTTGGCTATTATAAGGTAAAAACCCTATCCTCCGGCTTGCGTTGCATAGTGTGATGGGACCTGGGTCTTATAATAGCTTCATTTTTCTTTATTTAGCATTGCGCTGTTTGTTTCCTGCACTGGTATTCTTGGGAGGAAACGCGTTCCGTGTTATACGGCGTAGTCCCTTGATTTACCTAACTTTAAAAATAAAGATTAATAACTGTTTTAGTTCTCACACCAGTCACATGACTGACCTGGAGTTTATTGTTTTAACCTAAACTCTGGGTGCCCCTTATTTTCCGCACGGACAGCTAGTAGTTTTGGTTTTGTAGATTTATATTCACAGGATCCTGATTTACAACTGGAACGATGCTCGAAAAGCTCTGTATCCGTGTATTACTTTCAGTTGTGTGTTGTATTTTTTTTCCGCTGCTATGTATTTAAATTTCTAATATTTGTCAAATGTGTAATATTTATTCATACTCTGTATATTCTTGTATTCTGATGGAATCGTTGTAATTAACAATGCAATGTTCTTTTGTTTGCGTTCTGATTTGTTGTGTTCTCAAAACGATCAGGGGTTTCGAACGGTCTTGGTCGGTTTAACGATCGATTCAGATCGAGCGAAATTCCTTACCGTTACACTACCTGCGCATTTATCGCTATCGCATATGACATCGAATCATCACGAAATTTATTTTTATATAATAAATCCACATTTTAGATCCAATGAAACTGATTTCATCGAAAACAGAGGTCATTTGCAAAAAGGCTATTTTTAAGGCTTAAATAATCGATTAAAATATTAATTAGTTTCAAAACTATCCAATTTAATAATAATAAATTATCATTATCGTATATATCCAAATAGAATATCATATAGCCTAAAAATAAAAATAAATTGATTTTAAACTCGATATTTCAAAATAAACCAACGTTCGGATTATTAAAAATCGATTTCGTTATATATTAAATCGTTATAAGATTCCATAACGACTATTAGAAATTTTGATGTGGAAATAGCTCACAAATTATAAGACAAAATCTCGATTTTTCACTTTCATTAGAAAAATATGATCAAATTGATCCAAAGTTTCTTGCTTTATAGAAATCCGACTTATATTGGATCATGTATACCCACTTGAAGTTCAAAACGTAATATTATGAAGTACCGCGACGTTACTAGCTCGTTTTAAATTCAATTAGAAATTACGTTCAAACTTTGTTTTATTTAAATAAATTCCGTATAAATTTCTATTTATGTTTCTAATACAACATTTAAAATAAATTTAAATGTTCTAAATTAAATTGCTAAAAATCCGGGTCGTTACATTCCTTCCCCTTAAAAGAATTTCGTCCCCAAAAGTACTGAGGTAGGAAAAATGTTACAAACTCAATTAACTAAGTTAAAAATCCTTTAGTTTACTTCTTAAATCCAGTTTTGAATGAACCAATTAATTTCAATTAAAATATTAATTTATTCTTGCTAATGAAAATTTTCAAAAATTCTGAAAATTTTCTAACAGCTTAAATATTTGAAAAATTTCGGTAGAGTTTCCCTTGCACGGAGGAACTTCTGCGATATTGCAGGAACAACAAATATATACATATCGACCCACACGGTCAGAAAACAAAATTAAAACCCATTTTTTTGTATTTTTGCATAGGCTTACCTTATATAAGCGTTGTTAAGTGACCTTGCTTAATTCGTAAGCAACATACGCAGCCAAACCCAAGCCAATGGCTCCAGTAACCTGTACTTACTCAGTTCCATAGATAAGTCTTAATAACTGATATTTTAATTCACATCATTTCACTTGGTTCCGATTGATTCAATCCTATCTCCACATTCAATCCATAATCCACATACAAACATCCACATTCATCCAAATTGATTTTAAATCAATTTATTCCCTTATATTTCAAGCTCATTTCACTTCTAATTTATACACCACTTAATTTAAATTCCAATTTAATACAATTCTATTTAACTTAACTTTCTATAATTATCTTAAGTTAAATTCCGATTCTGTCGAATTCACTTTCATTATTTCAATCTATATAACTTATACAAGTTAAATTCAAATTTAGAATTCAAATCTCTAGCTTTCACTTCCAAATCGATTTGGAATCATATAATTATACATATATAGATATATATATATATTTATAATCATCTGTACATTCAAAACATTTGAATTCTCAAACCAACTTGTTCTTTTCAAATAAAATTTCCATTAACGAATTATTATGGTAGCAATCTGTCACTCAGAAACTTGAAAATGATTACCGATAATGATGCGATCCATTATCAAAATTATTTTCTTGCCACTGAAGTGATTTCAGTGCTTAATTACTTTCAAAACCCATTTAAAACCATTTTTATTCAAAAATTCTTCAAAGTAATGTTATAATACTTCAGAAAATATTTCTAAATAACCGGGATTTAAATTCTAGTCTGAATCTAATTATAATTCAGCTTATTTTGTATATTCCATTCTTACACCAATTCAATTTGGTTTGATATAACCATTTCAATATTATAATGCCATTTGATTATAATAACAACCAACCAAATCGATAATTCCATAAAATTATTCCCTTTGTATCAAAAATAGTTTTTGGGCAAAATTATTCCATTTACCCATTTTAAAAAAAATACTGTATCGAACTGCTTTGCTCGAGAGTTTAGAAACACCCATCGAAACAGTTGTACATCCTGTATCGACCAGAATTCATAAACCACTCAACAAACCAGTCAACACAATATAAAACGATTTCTATATCAAATTTACAAATACGCTCTCTTATATATGTATACTCAACCGATTTATATTGATCCATGCCAATGAGCCAAGGTTACTACTCAACCTTCAGCTCTGATACCAAATGTAGTGACCCGAATTTCCTTACCCTTTGAGTTGACTAATTTCACCACATGCCCAACCCAAATTGCACAGAAATACGAATCATTAGTAGAAAGAAGTTAGAGGATGAGGAATAGAAAGAAAGAAAAGTTAGAATAAAAGAAAACAAAGTACACAAATCTCGCAGTGGAATGAATAAAATATATTAAATAACATTACTTTTAAAATACAAATCAGTACTGTATATATATACCATCATCAGAGCACAATAGTTATTCCTGGAACAATTATAAACACCTGTTTCCAGATACAACATAGCACATAGCGGAAAATATGATAGTCTATAACTAACTGGTGAAGCCTCCTTCTTCAAGCTTCTCCAAGTGAATCTGTAAAATCCCAACTAGTTGACTGCTCATACAAATTTGGGCATCCAACAGTTTAGGGTAAAACAAAACAAAATAAACTCTGGGTCAGTCATGGGACTGGTGTGAGTAAACTCCAACCATTTGATTTAACTTTCAAAATCCTTTTGAATGAAATGATAATCATAAGACCGATCCACACATAAATACGAATGGTTTTTAACTTACAATAACCAAATAATTTATGATATCATAGTGTCTACATAAAATAAATAGAAATCTAGTGAAACGCTTGCATCTCATGCTTCACATATATAGTATAAAATCAAAAACCGCAGGGTGCTTATTAGAGATTGGATTCCGACTATGACAAGGTATGGAACCACCTTCCGATCAGTGTACTCTAGAGGGGATACATCGGGGTTCAACAAGAACATCTTACAACCCGGCCACACATGACTGGCTACTCATTTAACTTGAGTGTACCGAGCATATTATCACCAACGGGTGTGATCAACAACCGTTACCAAAAGCATACAGCAGAGAATAGAATAAGAAGAAAATGAAATTTCTCTAGATCAGATGATAATACCCCTAATGGGAATGACCCACTTGGCCATGTTGCCTGCCCGATTTCTATCATTTCCTGATTGATGAGGCTTGAGGTCACGATTATCTTTTAAGAACATCTTGCCACCATTTACTTTGAATGCCACATCGTCCGACCCGTCAAATCACTAATTGACATCCACAAATATAATCTGGGTGTTAAGCTTAAGAGAAAAAATTCCCCGCCACCATACTTGGTATATTTGTAAAAATCAACGTTCGTGGCCATCTAGAAATACTAAGTCAGACATTCGTCCATATGCGTTGTCATGGGACTAGACAAACCGAAGGCACCATTTTATTAATCCATCTTAGGCATTTCTACCTAGAATTAACAGAATAGCCCTTGCACTTTATTCTGTCTTTAATCATCTTCAACATATTTCGATTCACAACGCTTATGCCTATACAGAGTGGTTTTCCAATGGACTCTCTGTATTGACAACGGAGGTATAAAATAAACTAAACTTTGATAGCCGGTGGTTTAAGTATCAACCATCAAACAATCCCGGCCCCTAAATTTATTTCTGATTAAATTATCATTTCCCAATATCACAAACTCCTTATTTTTCATATTCCAGAAAACATACGTCGTTAACATTGGAAAACATTTCTAACTCTTCACATTTCTTATTTCCTATATATAGAAAACATATGTTACTAACATTGGGAAACATTTCCAATTTCCATCTCTTAACTCCCCATGAACCATCATTTCATTTTCTATTTTCAGAAAAAACATCTTTAATTATATTTGGAAAACATTTCCAAAGTCCTTTTAAATTAAACCTATGTTATATAAAACATCATTATTATAACTCGACTCGTAAATTGTTCATTAACTAATGTTATCATTAACCAATCCTTGCAACCGAACCTTAACCATTCCTCCGTCAATCATGTAGTTAGTCAAGTTGGGGTATAATTACCTCTCAGACCTTAACTTCGAAATAATCAAGGCTCACAACTTTAAATTCCATCAAAAACATTACTTACGAAACTCTCGGATTCAATTTAAGAATCCACTTACTTTACGGAAAACATTTACTTTAACGATAGCGTTGAATCTCTACTTCCAAAATATTTATATTTTAGAATATAACTTTACTCCATTATTTGAATAAATAAATAATTAAATAATTAAGTCTTGATTTAAACGGAAAGTAAAAGTACCTTCTTGAATTCGGTAGAATTGGATTTCAATAAATAACTCTCTTTCGAATATTCTATATTCGATTAAATTCTGAACTTTGGAACGATCTACCATTTCCGGTTAACTCAGATTTCCTTATAATCATTTCCATTCGCAAAACAATTGCCTTCAAATCATTATTCACTTCCAAATATGAATATTATTCCTTAATAGGAATCTAGACTCGTTTATCAAATCAATTTGATTTTTATTTGGAAATATCATTTAAAGTTCAAATCTACTTACTAGGTGAACCCACATCATTTTTACAAATTCCATTTATAAAACGGCTACTAATACCTTTCTATTTAGCAAACAATTCGAAATTCCTTTTTAAATGTATTTATAGATTATGCATTCCATAATTTATTAAATCGACTTTATTTGATTTCTATAAATCCCTTCTCGTTTGATAATTCTAATTTTAAAATAATGTTAAATTATTTAAACAATATTTCAAAGTCCAATTTCTCTTTATTAACTTCTATTGGTAGGATTGTTCAGGTAAAAATCGTATTTTTATTTCATTTATTTATAACCTTGTTTTTTACTATAACTAAGCTCAAATCTCATTTAAAATATCAGTTTCAAAACCGATTTCATTTTATTATATAAATTCAAATTTGAAACTATAATTAAGTTTATCCAATGATAAATATTTTATTAAATTATAATATCGTTTAAAATCAACTCCTTATTTTATTCATTAAAACAAGTTCCTATTTTCAAGATCATTCGAGATTTAATTTCTATTTGGAAATAAATTCATTTTTAAATCACAAATTTCTTTTCTATATTCGGGAATATTTTATGATATTTGAATACCAAAATTCTAGGGTTAGGGTAATTCAATCACAACATAATCAATCACAGGTTATATAACACATTATATATCGCCATAATTAAAATAGCGCGGAATCCTATTGGATCCCTCCAACCAGTATCCCCGCATCCATATATGTTAATCAACATCAATAATATTAATTTCACATCAATATGAAATATCATATTAACAAAATTAATAATCGATCAACAATTTATATATATAACTATATTAACAACTTCAACCAGTTTTATCAACCATTCATCCAAACATCATCACATAGTATAAAATTATTAAAAATAAATTTAAAACTCGTTTATATAAAAATATAAACGAGTAAGAGTTAGTGAGTTTACTCACATTGGTCTGCAGTTGACGATTTTTGCTTTGGTTTCGTTCAAAATCAAACAACCGTTTGATTTTTCACGAAATTCATGTAGTTTAGTTCTCAACTACGTCAGTGCCACAATGAAGATTTCGTCGTTACGATTCCAACGTGATCGTTTTCGTTAACTTCTATTTACGTATGACCTCGTTTATAATTATATTATCCATAAATTTAAATTAACATAACTTATTCTCAAATTTTATTTAATTAAACTGATCATTTCATATTATGTTTAATGGCCGTTCCATCTTGCTACTTTGTTCTCATCTTCATACTTGTGTAAAAACCTGAAACCGATTTGATCATAGTTAGTTTAGTTGGTAATTAAATTAAACATTAATTACTTTTAAATGTTAATCCTTTTTTCATGTTTTCTTCTTTTCCAGTGAAAAGTTTCCGATCCTCTTCTCACTTTTGAACCCAAGAAAAAACACCTGAACTCCTCCTTCAACATTACTGCTTGAGGTTGAAACTTCCCCAAAACAAATCACATGGCCTATCCCCCATCATTTTTACACAGTAACCCATTCTGCTATTTTGGTCAAACAACACACTCCGCCCCAATACTTCAACCCATTCATATCCCCGCACCGACCCATTTCGAACCCTCTTTGCTTCACCGACCAAATCCATCATCATACCCCTTTATTTCTTAATTAATCCATAAAATATTCTTTCTTAATCTCCCCTTCAAATACTTTTTCTCCCAGAGAATTTAAGTGTGAATCCTCCAGTAAAACGCCAGACTTTTTTAACCTGCCTTACCAACAATTATCACGCATAACTCCCAGTCACACATTCGATCCCACCAGTGTCGATTCCTTCCTCATATCCCCTTTGTCAATCAACGAATCGCTAACCAGTTTGGCCATTCACTTCTAGTCATCACAACCTGGCAGCGAACATGCAAGACGCTTGCGTTAAAAATTTCCACTCAATCCCCTATAAACATCCACAGAAGAAGACTCTAAAAACCTGTACCCTGGGACATCCAATTATTCACGATAAAATGAAGTATAACATTATCCAATCCATATCTTCCACAAACACTCCCTCACGATCACCATCACATGCCATAATTCTTCATTTGAACCCAACTCCTAATTCACCACTAACTTCCATCGCTACCTGGAGAAACACTCCAGTATTGTTCCCTTCCCCTTCGCGAGCAGTATCACTACAACCAGCGTCCTTGGCTCGGTTGTCTCCTCCACTCGTCGTTACTATGTTACGCCCATGCACCTCACCTGCATCGCAACATCATTATAGTCGTACACCCCATAGTAAACCGCGACCAACCATCGACCAAATATCCACCAGACTCTGCCCAGTCGTGTGCTTTCTCACCCACAAACAAACGCCACCCTCGATTTTCACCTTCGATGATGATCTCTCGCAAAAGTCACACCCATATGGCTGCTGTTCCCAAAACCGCAAGTCAGGGAATCAACCTGCACCACTTAAAGTGGATATAGATTTTAGGTTCACAAGTAAACAACCCCATTTAATTCGAAATCGATGGCTTTCGTTTTGTATTTAATTTTTGATTTCCTAAGTTTGCGATTTTAACTAAAAGAAGGATTAAGCTTGTTTATTTTGAGAGAGAGGCGGCTGTAACTCTGTTGACCAGAGTGTTTGTTCTGACTTAGGGTATGCGGTATGAATGGGTATGTATATGGAGTAATATATTATTATTTTAATAATTTACAAAACTTACGGTTGAAGTTTCACTTTAAAACCCCTACATACGATCTCTAATTTAGGTGAAAATTGAAATCCTAGCGTAATTAAATTTCTCGGACACGATAGAATAGGTTTCACTGAATTCGTAGATTGATTGTAAAATTTCCTTTATAAATTTACAATGTGAATCATACATATTTAAATCGTGTACGACCACAATATCAACTTTAAATAATCCCAAATTGGAAATATAACAATAATTAATCATTACGGATTTTATAAAATTAGTTTTACTGAAAACCGACATCGTTTGCTCATGTTACATACAAATTCATTTTAAATTGAACTAAATTCATTTAATTAATCGCTATGCAAACTAGCTGCGCATTTATCGCTACCGCGCCCATATATGACATCGAATCGTCATGAAATTTATTTTCATATAATAAATCAACATTTCAGATCTAACGAAACTGATTTCATCGAAAACAGAGGTCGTTTGCAAAAGCCTATTTTAAGGCTTAATAATCGATTAAAATATTAATTAATTTCATAGCTATTCATGATAATAAGTTTATATATCCAAATAGAATATCATATAGCCCAAAAATAAAAGTATTTGGATTTTAAACTCGATATTTCAAAATAAACCGACGTTCGGATTATTAAAAATCGATTTCGTTATATAATAAATCGTTATAATTTATAAACGATTCTATAGCGACTATTTGAAATTTTGATTTGGACATAACTTACAAATTATAAGATGAAATCTTGATTTTTCACTTTCATTAGAAAAATATAATCAAATCGATCCGAACATTTCTTGTTTCATAGAAATCCGACTTATATTGGATCCTGTATACCTGCTTAAAGTTCAAAACGTAATATTACGAACTACCACGACATTACAAGCTCATTTTAAATTTAATTATAAATTATACATTCAAACGTTGTTTTATTTAAATAAATTCTTTATAAATTTCTATTTACGTTTCTAATACAACATTTAAAATAAATTTAATTGTTTTAAATTAAATGGCTAAAAATCCAATTAGCCACAACATGGATACACATGCACATGTTAACTCAACATGTTTTAAGCCAGTCTCAAATCCAGGTAACACACAATAGTATGATCGAGCAGATATGAAAAGTGAAGCAGGATGACAAGCAAAGGCTAAAATACAATGTCAATGTAGTATATACACTAGCCACGTCAGGACGGTGTACAATTGGTTCAGGCAAAAACAGCAAGGTCAAAACAGTAATACAACTCATCATGGCAAGACAAGGATGCTTCAAATTAAACATGGTTCTAGTTTATGACTCAAGTGCAGCATAAAACCAATGGTCACAACAACACAGCTGATGATGTATACAAAGTATGGGAAATGCACAAGCCAGTGTACATGTGGACACACATGCAGGCAAGTGTGGTCAAGACAGAAATAATGAAGCGTGGCAGTGACATGTATATGGTGTAACATTTGTTCTTAACCAAATGAAAACAAATGAAAATGATCATGTCATTTTTTGTTTCGGGCACAAAGCCAAGTTTCGACAAGCATATTAACATGTTTAGCATGTACAAATAATTCTAGTGATTAATGCAAAACTGAATGGCCTTAAAGAATAAGCAAAGTGACCAGTACACAAAGCAACAGTGTATACGAGTGAGAGAGAACATGGTGCAGCTCAAATACATCTCAAAAATACCATACTGATATTGCATGCAAGTATATAAATCAAGAATCAATGTTTCCAGAAATATACAATGTGGGTATATGGCAAGTGTTCAACAATTTCGAAGAGTTTTGGGCAGAGAATCATTTCTATTTGATTCAAGAAATCTTTCAACATTCACATTACAAATGGTTTCCATAAAATACGCAAGTGGCCAATGTATTTCATTCAAGTTTTCCAGTGAAACAAATTGTTTTATTTCAAAAAAAAAATCGTTAAGGCAAAAAATCATTTAAATTGTTTCCAGCATGTACGAGGATTTTGAATGTTTCCAGAAATGAAATCAATCAATCAAGAAACAATCTTTGACAAGCTATTTTAATCTTTCCCAATTTGAATTTTGCTGAAATCGACAAACAGATTTTTAGGAAATATTCTGTCAAACCAAGACAAGATTTGTAACAGCCCGCACCTCCGTTCACGCAAGATATTGTCCCTAACTTAGCCACCGTATAGGTGTGGGGTTTTGTTCCTTAAAAGGCCTCAGCGTTAGTAAGAGATGGGCTCTACTATATAAGTACCCACTTTACACAGACTTCCATGATGTGGGACTTAGGGGTGTTACATTCTCCCCTCTTACAGAGCCCAACGTCCCCATTGGCTTACAAACACCTCACCCAGGCATTGTGGTCCACACAGGAGCCACAATTCCGGCTGGGTATTGGCTCTAATACCACTATAACAGCCCGCATCTCCGTTCACGCAAGATATTGTCCCCAACTTAGCCACTGTATATGTGTGGGGTTTTGTTCCTCAAAAGGCCTCGGCGTTAGTAAGAGATGGGCTCTACTATATAAGTACCCATTTCACACAGGCTTCCATGATGTGGGACTTAGTGGTGTTACAAGATTTCATCAGTATATTTGACAAGAATACAACAGAGAAGTCAAAGACAGTATATTTGGCAAGAATGCATCGAAATCAAATTTAAGGGATGGAAACATTTCGACAATTTCCAGAAAAGCATATGAATGTGTCATGACATCGTTTTTGGGTAAGAATTTTTTTTATTTTATTGCTAGAAAATCACCAGGGGATTCAAGGAAAGAAATCAAGCCAACAATCTCAGGTGAATTTGTTTTAAGGCAAGAAAACATTTCGACTGTTCCTGAATTCATCAATTCAAACATTCCTAAAATCAAGCAAGGGACTCACGACCAAATATAAATCAAGAATCAATCACGCGACATTTCAATGCCATGGAAAAGTCTGTTTTTTGAATAAGGCAACAAATTCACGCAGCAACCAAGACAAGCCATTTTAGCGAAATTAGAGTTTGCTAAGGGTTTTACTATACCCTATTTAACACCAATTCATCATCGGCTAACATAATCGAAAAAAATAAGAATTGAAAACAACAAGACAAATTTTCGAGAGCTCAAAGAAATCAAATCAGAGAACTTACTTTGTTTTTCGATCGTAAGCACCCCAATTCAATCGACCAAGAATAATCATTCTCGAAGAACATCAGAGCAAATTCCCAGAAGACAAATTCGAAATTGCGTCGTGATTTAGGGGCAAAGGTAAAACACTAATCTTTTAAATCGACTGACATTGTTTGGGAGGGAAAGCATTTCAAAGGAAACAAAAGGATATGGGCTAACCTATGTCATTTCATTATAAAAGGGTTTTTTTATTTTGTGCTACTTTATATTTTTTTGTAATCGTCTAATTGGTTTTCTAGTTTGTCTGTAAAACTAGGGGTTTTCTAGTTTTTCTGTAAAACTAGGGGTTTTCTAGGTATAGGATTTATAACTAGGGTTTATGAATTACAGATTTGTAATTCGGGGAAAATCTGACCTTGAGGATAAAGATCAGTTTAAGGTTTTGTGCGTAGGATTAGAACAAGAGCAGGGTTTGCGAGTTTACGGGGTTTTATAAGCGGGATCTACTTTAATACCTAGAAGAAATCTTGGGAATGCAGCAGTAAGCGAGGTTTGCCGAAGCTGGGTAAAATTTGTTTTATTTTATTCCTGCATTTATTTTCTCTACTGAAATATATGCTGTAATATTTTTAATATCTCGTAAAAATCAAATAAACCTTATTCACCCCCTTTTAGGGTTAATCTAGATCGAACAAGGTGTACTCCTTTCTCCTATTACCAAAGCTGCAACTCCAGCTACTCCCGGGGACAAGTCAGCCGAAGGTATCTCCACCTTTTCTCCACAATTTGTCAAAGCTATTGTAACGACCCGGATTTTCGAACAATTTATCTTATATATTTAATATTGTTTTTAAATATTGAGTTGATAATATAAATGGATTCTTTATCTTGATTTATCGATTTAATAATCGAAATACAATTTATTTCAAATATATATAATCATCGTAATATGAGAATCTGAAATAATTCAATTCAAAATTTTAAACTGGAGTCAAAATGATTCAAATGATTTATATGAATTTTATTTGAATTAAAAACGATAATAATAATTTATTATTTAGAAAATTATTTGTTTTGAATTTAAATTATATTATATTAATTTAATATGGTATATACGTTCAAATTAAATTTCAGAATATATACTGTCCAATTCAGAATAGCGTTATTACATTTGAATATCGGTCTATACGCTAAAATAGCGGTTCGTGAATTAAATTAATGGACCCCGAGATAATTGATTGTGGATAGGCTCAAAATCAAATTGATATCCATCTAAAAAGAATAAAAATCTCTTTATATTGAATCGTATTAAATACGAGATCAAATCGAAATCAAATCACATTAAATAAAACTATACTATACACTGACTAAATTCCTTAAGGATGAAGGTTTCTCCATCTATATAATACGCGACCAACTCCCTACATTTCTTTTCCATTTCCTACTTAGTAAAATTAAAACCTCTCCATTTCTTTTTGTGTAATCAGATTCCCTCTTCGTTAAAGCAAAATCGAAAACCATCAGAAGGGAAAAAATGGTTTCCTCTTAAATCCCTAAAACCAAAAATCAAATCAATGGAGGAGTGAACCAAATTGGAGAACGCGAGTGAAACCGTGATTTGGAAGAAGGGCGACTTGGTTTTGGATGCAACTGGGTTAGTTCAATCGAATGGGTTGATGTAGGAACTTGTGTGCAATTGGACAACTCGATTTGGAAGAGGCGCATTGGGAGAAAACAATCACGAATGGAAAGAGAAGCTCGAGGAGGAGAAAGGCCGACACCAGCTTGGTTGCGATGGAAATAATGCGAAGTACAGATGGATGAATTGCAGCAAGCTCGACAATTCAGATTAGGGTTCGTGAGAGGGTGCAATGTTAGGGCGATGACTGGAAATGGATTGGAAGTGATGAATGGTTAGCTGAGGGATCGCTGTGTTTTTCCTGGTGATACAATGTCTCAAGGATCTTGACAAGGGTGATGAGGTTAAAGTGGGAAGGTCGAGGTTGAGTTGTAGGCTAAGGCAACAGGTTCTGGGTGGGAAAATCAAATCAAAATAAGGTGAATTCTAATTTAAATGTAATTAGTCTATGATTTAAAACTAAGATTTTTACACTGGGAAAAAGGAATGTCATTTCTACTAATCTGAAATTTTGGAACCGAAAGGAAAATTTAGCTAGCAAATTACTTTATAAATGGCAAATTTGTTAAGTGGAAATTTTAAAACCTGAAATTGATAGTTGTTCAAAATCGGGAAGTAAGGAAAATTGAAATTTTAATTTCTGTATATTTTTAGCATAATACATTATTAAGGATATTCAATAGTTAATTTATAAAGTTCGGATTTTTCCTAGGCAAGGAGAAATCAAATGAAATCATCCGTGTGGAGTTCGGAGACTCGGAAATCGATAAAAAGAAATTTGAAATTGGTACAAGCACAAAATAAAAACTCTGGTAAGTAAATCTCACTCGAATTTACTGTTTAGAATTATTTTTAATCGTTAAAAATAATTGTTGGTTACTTGGATGCGTTTAAATATTTTTGTGGTTATTATATATTAGTTATTTAGGTTTGTTGTGGTTATTATATATATATTGGTGATTGGTTAGATTCCCGCAGTACCATTAGCGGATGCCCGCAGTATCATTAGCGGATGACCCTATACGCCCCACGCTATGATAGTGGA
This sequence comes from Allium sativum, assembly GCA_030737875.1. Classification (NCBI taxonomy): domain Eukaryota; kingdom Viridiplantae; phylum Streptophyta; class Magnoliopsida; order Asparagales; family Amaryllidaceae; genus Allium; species Allium sativum. The sequence goes on from CM060910.1 coordinate 468,802,498, forward strand.
TGACCTTCTATACCACGATATCCTGCCACGAAGCAGGATGGGTATTATTTATGTTGGCTAACGTCTGTGGATGCAGGGAAAACAGGTTGGAGGGATCCGACTGGATTCCTCAAAAATATTATTATTTTTGGTTTCATATATATCATCATATATGACGTGTTAGAAAACCAGTGATTGATAATTGGTTGGTTTGGATGTTTAGAATATCATTAGGCCCAAATGTTGATATATAAATTATCGTGAAAAGGATAATAGAGATTTAAAAGGAAAATCTATTTTTCTAAAAATAGAATTTGAATTTCGAATGAACTGAGAAGTATTAACTTGTTTTGAATAAATAAAACAAGTATTGAATTTATAAACGATGTTTATAAATTAAATAATACAAGAAATTGAAGTGAATTTATAAACAGTGTTTATAAATAAAATGGAATGATTTTCATTAGATAATCAGGGAACTAAAGTGAATTTATAAAGATTGTTTATAAATGAAGAGAAATTAATTATCCTTGGATAATTGGGGAAATGTAAATATAAGTGTGAATTATAAAAGTGAAATTTATTTTTCCAAAGTAGAAATTATAATTTCAAAAGGGTTTTGAAATGAGAACTTGTTTTAGTATATATAAAACAGGGAAAGGAAATTTATAAACGATGTTTATAAATAATGGGAGAAAATTGTAATTAGATAATTTGAAGTTTTAAATTCAAGTTTGAATTTAAAAATAGAGAGTTGAAATCATTTTGAAAAGGAAATAACGGTTTTTATTCTGGAATTTAGAATATAAAAGGAATTGGATTTCAAAGGGAATTTGAAATGGACAACTTGTGTTAATATATAAAACAAGAAAGATGGATTTACAAACGATGTTATAAATCTAGCAAAATAAATTATCATTAGATAATTTAGAAGTTTAAATTCAAGAAAGAATTTAAAAAGTGAAATTAGAAAACGTGTTGAAAATAGGAAAAAATTGATCATATTCCAGGATTTAGAATATAAACTGAATTAAGAAAATCCAAAGGAGTTATAATTTGAATTCGATTATACCGAATTTTATAATTTATTTATAAAAGTAATTGGGATTTAAAATAACAAATCGAGTATAAATAAATGTATAACCGAGTAAGGAAAAATCAGCGATCATAGATAATCAGTATTATTGAGTTGAATTGGGAAAATTGGTTTGATATATATTAAAAATATATTAGAATGGAGTTGAATTTATTTTAAACGAAGTTTAAAAGTTTTTATATATAAATATAATTAAAATGAACTCGCCGCAGCTTGGCAGTTCGTAAATTGGAGTTTCGAACTTCAACTGAGTATGTAGAACTCAAATTAAGTCGGAATTCTTTGAAACAAGAATCGTCAGGACCGGTTGAATAATAGTTTTCTAATGGAAGAAAAAAATCTGGATTTCGTTGAATAGATTTTGAGTTATGTCAAAATCAAATTTTTAGAAAAACAACGCCAAAATCGTTTAAAAACCATAATGGTTTATATAAATAAATATAAGGATTTTAAGTAAATAGAATCCGAATCTTCATTAGAAAAATCCAGATTTGAGTTATAAAATATATTTGAACTCAAATGAAGTATATGAAATGATTTTTGAAACCAAAATCATATTTTTAATTTTTGAATAGAATTAACTAAATTAAAGAAGGATTTGTTAATTGAATTTTAGAATGAGTTTAACCTTAAATAAAAAAATGGAATTTATGAAATTTTATTCGCAATCGAATATGAAACGTAAACTAAAAATGGGATTTCATATTTCTTATAAGCGAATTGAAATATTTTTGAACATGTTATGTTCAAATATAAAAGTAAAATAGGCAAAATAACTAATTAGAGAATTAATTAGCAAATCGAGTTTAAAATGACCGGATTAAATTGTGATAAATTGGGAATGGATAGATATATATTAGATAGGTATGGAATGAAGTGTATGAAGATTTTAATTTATGTACCCGACAAAAAGGTACACATTTAAATTCCATATGAGATTTTATGCGCCGAATCGGCAAGCCACTTGGCTTTTTGATTTTCTTTTTGAATGGAAAGGGCCTAGAGAGGCGAGTTGAGGTTTGAACTATCGACCGGTACAAAGGAGGTTATGGCAAATTTTTCTGAGAATTTAAGGAGTTAGAATATTTTTAAAAAATTTTGATAGTTAGATATCAATGTATCGATATATATATATAGAATTCGATAAGGAAATGAACTTAAAAATAAAATATTATAAACAAAAAGGAAATCTATAAATTAGATTTGTTAAGAATAGAAAGAGAAAAGTATATACGTTTTAGAAATGGGAAATTGGTTTAATATGGTGTTGATTATTCGAGTTAGCAGTCTTGTCTGTTTTGAAGTTAATAATATTTTCAGTCAAGGTCTGGGAGGTAATTATACCCCAACTTGATTGATTTCATTATTAGCTGACAAATAGCAAGATTCAGTCTCGAAAAGAAATGTTTAAAGAAATTTAGTCGAATGTAGTATTTTGGGTTGTTGTAGCAATGTTTTACATAACATTCGTTTTAACCCAAGTAAGTGGAATTTTGGAGTATAATAATAAATATTTTCTAAGTATAGAAATGAATGGTCGTGAAACGGATAAGTAATTGGAATATTTTCCAATTATTAATAGAAGATATTTTCTAAGTACAGAAAATAAAAGATGGCGAAATTTGGAAATGTTTTCCAGATAGAGTAAGAGGCCAAGATAAATATTGGAAATATTTGGATTAACAAATATTGATAAGGAAATGGAGAAGTGAATTAATTAATGAAATGTTAATTAAGGGGCCCAGTGATTGTTTGATGTTATGGATGAATGTTTGTTTTTCTTCGATAGTTAAATAACCAACTATCGAAGTGTTTGCCAATATCGTTGTCAATATGGAGAGACCGGTTGGATTATTATCCGAAAACCACTCTGTATTGGCAGTAGCGTTGCGAATCAGATTATATGAAGACAATCGAAGACAGAGTAAAGTGCAAGGACTTTTTCTATTAATAGAAATTGTGCCTTCGGTTTCGTTCAATCCCAGAACGAAGTGTATGGACGAATGTCTGACAAAGTATTTCCAATGATCGAATATGATTGTTATGTACAAATATATATGGTGGTGGAGAATTTATTCTCTTAGCATAATATCCAGAATATATTTGTGCAAATCAATTAGTGATTAACAGATCTGACAATGTGGCATTCAAAGTGGTTGTGCTATCAATGAATGGAAAGTAATCGTAGCCTCAGGCCTCAACAACCGGGAAATGACAAAAATCGGGCAGGTAGCATGGCTATGTGGGTCGCTCCCATTAGGGTGTATTATCACCTATCTAGAGAAATTCATTTAATTCCTTATTCTATTCTATGCTGTCCCATTCGGGAAACGGTTGCTGATCCCAACCGTTGGTGATATACATTGGATACACTCAAGCGAAATGAGTGGTCGGTCATGTGTGGGCCGGGTTGCAATACGTTCTTGTTCAACCCAGTGTATTCCCCTCTAGAGATACACTATCGGCAGGTGGTTCCATACCTTGTCATGTTGGAAATCCAATCTCCAATAAGTGCCCTGCGGTTTTTGATTTTATATTATCTATGGAGCGTGAGATGCAAGCGTTCCGCTAGATTCTACTTATTTGATTAGACATTATTATAATACCGCTGGATTTTCATATCAAAGTGTTTTGGGTTATAGTAAGGTAAAAACCAACCATGTTTATGTGTGGGCTGGTCTTACTATTATCCTTTCTTTCAAAAGGTCTTTGAAAGTTAAACAAATGGTTAGAGTTTACTCACACCAATCCCATGACTGACCCAGAGTTTATTTTGTTTTTGTTTTCCCTAAACTCTTGGGTGTCCAAATTTGTACGGGCAGACAAGTGGTCTGGATTTTTCAAATTCACTGGGAAGAGCTGGAAGCAGGAGGCTTCACCAGTAACTATAGACTATCATATTCCGCTGTGTACCATGTTGTATCTGGAAAGAGGTGTTTATAACTATCCCAGAAATAGCTGTTGTGCTCTGATGATGGTATGTATATAAAGTTAATGAATTGTATTTCAAAGTTTATGTTACCTAATATATTTATTCGTTCCGCTGTGAGTTTGTGATCTTCGTTTTCTTCTATTCTAATATTTCTTTCTTTCTATTTCTCATACTCTAACTTCTTTCTAATAATGATTCGTATTTCTGTGCAATTTGGGTTGGACGTGTGGTGTTATTAGTCAACTCAGATAGTACAGATTTCTGGGACGTTATAGTTGGTATCAGAGCTTAGGTTGAGCGAATACCTAGGCTTGTGTGGCATGTGCTTTTTAGAGATAGGGTCAGTAGTACCCTAGAGTGAGTTGAGTGTATATATATGAGAGAGCGTATTTGTTAATTTGATATAAAAGTTATTTTATATTGTGTTGGCTATTCTATTGAGTGGTTTATGAATTCTGATTGAATCGTGGGACGCCACGAAGTTGATAGGAATTTCTGAACACTTGAACAGAAGATACAACACAATATGGTTTTAAAGTGGGTAAATGAAATAATTTTACCCCAGATTTATATTTTTGCTATAAAAAGAAATATTTTCTGAAATTATTATCATATATGGATGAGATGGTTGTTAATATTATAATCAAATTAGATTATAAAAATTGGAATGGTTATATATAACCAAAATAGAATTTGTATATGAATGAAATATACAAATGAAATGAATTAAAATTGGATTCAGAATTTGAATTAAGAATTTAAATCCTGGGAGACTTGAAAAATATTTTTGAAGTATATTAAAATAACATAGCTTTTGAAAGGGATTTTTGAATAAAAATCATTTTAGATGGATTTTGAAAGTGTTAAAGCACTGAACTCACTTCAGTGGTTGGAAATTAATTCTGATGATGACTACAACATCATCAGTGTTCATTTTCGAGTTCTAAGTGATGAATTACTACCTTAGAAAAGATTTTGATGGAAATTTGTTTGAAAGAAAAAAAGTTAGTTTGAATATTCAAATGTTTTGAATTTGAGATGGAAATAAATATGTATATATTTATATATGATTTCATAGAGATTTGAAATGAAAACCCGGGAATTCGAATCTCGGAATTTAAAATTTGACTTAAGAAAGTTAAATGGATCGAAGTAAATAAATTGGTCAGAGTCAATTTGAATAGAATATGAATTGATTGTAAATCATTCAAATCAAATAAAAATAAGCATATATGCTGTGCCATATAAATGGAAACCAAAAGTTTTGGTTGAACTAAAATTTGTTGAAATATAAAGAGTTGAGTTTCAACATAAGTGGAGTTTGAAAAGTAATAGGTTAGCAGCATTTTTCCTACCTTAGTAATTTCGGGGACGAAATTCTTTTAAGAGGGGAAGAATGTAACGACCCGGATTTTCGAACAGTTTATTTTAAATATTTAATATTGTTTCGAGTTGAATAATATAAATGGTTTCTTTATCTTGATTTATCGATTTAATAATCGAAATACAATTTATTTCAAATATATATAATCATCGTAATATGAGAATCTGAAATAATTCAATTCAAAATTTTAAACTGGAGTCAAAATGATTCAAATGATTTATATGAATTTTATTTGAATTAAAAACCATAATAATAATTTATCATTTAGAAAATGATTTGTTTTAAATTTAAATTATATTATATTAATGTAATATGGTATATACGTTCAAATTACATTTCAGAATATATACTATCTAATTCATAATAGCGTTATTACATTTAAATATCGGTCTATACGCTAAAATAGTGGTTCATGATTTAAATTAATGGACCCCGAGATAATTGATTGTGGATAGGCTCGAAATCAAATCGATATCCATCTAAAAGGAATAAAAATCTCTTTATATCGAATCGTATTAAATACAAGATCAAATAGAAGTTAAATCGAAATCAAATCACACTAAATAAAACTGTACTATGCACTGAATAAATTCCTTAAGGATGAAGGTTTCTCCATCTATATAATACGCGACCAACTCCCGATATTTCTTTTCCATTTCCTACTCAGTAAAATTAAAACCGCTCCATTTCTTTTTGTGTAATCAGATTCCCCCTTCCTTAAAGCTAAATCGAAAACCATCAGAAGGGAAAAAATGGTTTTCTCTTAAATCCCTAAAACCGAAAATCAAATCAATGGAGGAGTGAACCAAATTGGAGATCGCGAGTGAAACCGCGATTTGGAAGAAGGGCGACTTGGTTTTGGATGCAACTGGGTTAGTTCGATCAAATAGGTTGATGTAGGAACTCGTGTGCGATTGGACAACTCGATTTGGAAGAGGCGCGTTGGGAGAAAACAATCGCGAATGGAAAGAGGAGCTCGATTATTGTTTGAGGGGGTTACGTATTCTTATGTCAGCAGGGTAGAAGCTGAGGTCGCCGTGGTTGTTGGAGAGGTGGGCGCATCAGCTGTGGCATCGAGGAGGAGAAAGGCTGACACCAGCTTGGTTGCAATGGAAATAATGCGAAGTACATATGGATGAATTGCAACGAGCTCGACAGTTCAGATTAGGGTTCGTGAGAGGGTGCAATGTTAGGGCGATGACTGGAAATGGATTGGAAGTGATGAATGGTTAGCAGAGAGATCGCTGTGTTTTTCCTGGTGATACAATGTCTCAAGGATCTTGACAAGGGCGATGAGGTTGATGTGGGAAGGTCGAGGTTGAGTTGCAGGCTAAGGCAACAGGTTCTGGGTGGGAAAATCAAATCAAAATAAGGTGAATTCTTATTTAAATGTAATTAGTCTATGATTTAAAACTAAGATTTTTAAACTGGGAAAAAGGAATGTCATTTCTACTAATCTGAAATTTTGGAACCGAAAGGAAAATTTAGCTAGCAAATTATTTTATAAATGGTAGATTTGTTAAGTGGAAATTTTAAAACCTGAAATTGTTAGTTGTTCAAAATCGGGAAGTAAGGTAAATTGAAATTTTAATTTCTGTATATTTTTTAGCATAAAACCTTATTAAGGATATTCAGTAGTTAATTTATAAAGTTCAGATTTTTCCTAGGCAAGGAGAAATTGAATGAAATCATCCGTGTGGAGTTCGGAGACTTGGAAATCGATAAAAAGAAATTTGAAATTGGTACAAGCACAAAATAAAAACTCCGGTGAGTAAATCTCACTAAAATTTACTGTTTAGAATTATTTTTAATCGTTAAAAATAATTGTTGGTTGCTTGGATGCGTTTAAATATTTTGTGGTTATTATATATTAGTTATTTAGGTTTGTTGTGGTTATTATATATATATATTGGTGATTGGTTAGATTCCCTCAGTACCACTAGCGGATGCCCGCAGTATCATTAGCGGATGACCCTATACGCCCCGCGCTATGATAGTGGATGACCTTTTATACCACGATATCCTGCCACGAAGCAGGATGGGTATTATTTATGTTGGCTAACGTCTGTGGATGCAGGGAAAACAGGTTGGAGGGATCCGACTGGATTCCTCAAAAATATTATTATTTTTGTTTTCATATATATCATCATATATGACGTGTTAGAAAACCAGTGATTGATAATTGGTTGGTTTGGATGTTTAGAATATCATTAGGCCCAAATGTTGATATATAAATTATCGTGAAAAGGATAATAGAGATTTAAAAGGAAAATCTATTTTTCTAAAAATAGAATTTGAATTTCGAATGAACTGAGAAGTATTAACTTGTTTTGAATAAATAAAACAAGTATTGAATTTATAAACGATGTTTATAAATTAAATAATACAAGAAATTGAAGTGAATTTATAAACAGTGTTTACAAATAAAATGGAATGATTTTCATTAGATAATCAGGGAACTGAAGTGAATTTATAAACGTTGTTTATAAATGAAGAGAAATGAATTATCCTTGGATAATCGGGGCAATGTAAATACAAGTGTGAATTAATAAAGGGAAATTTATTTTTCCAAAGTAGAAATTATAATTTCAAAAGGGTTTTGAAATGAGAACTTGTTTTAGTATATATAAAACAGGGAAAGGAAATTTATAAACGAAGTTTATAAATAAGGGGAGAAAATTGTAATTAGATAATTTGAAGTTTTAAATTCAAGTTTGAATTTAAAAATAGAGAGTTGAAATCATTTTGAAAAGGAAACAACGGTTTTTATTCTGGAATTCAGAATATAAAAGGAATTGGATTTCAATGGGAATTTGAAATGGAAAACCTGTGTTAATATATAAAACAAGAAAAATGGATTTACAAACGATGTTATAAATCTAGCAAAATAAATTATCAATAGATAATTTAGAAGTTTAAATTGAAGAAAGAATTTAAAAAGTGAAATTGGAAAACGTGTTGAAAAAAAAAAATTGATTACATTCTGGGATTTAGAATATAAAATGAATTGAGAAAATCCAAAGGAGTTATAATTGGAATTCGATTATACCGAATTTTATAATTTATTTATAAAAGGAATTGGGATTTAAAATAACAAATCGAGTAAAAATAAATGTATAACCATGTAAGGAAAAATCAGCGATCATAGATAATCAGAATTATTGAGTTGAATTGGGAAAATTGGTTTGATATATATTAAAAATATATTATAATGGAGTTGAATTTATTTTAAACGATGTTTAAAAGTTTATATATATAAATATAATTAAAACGAACTCGCCGCAGCGCGACAGTTCATAAATTGGAGTTTCGAACTTCAATTGAGTATGTAGAACTCAAATTAAGTCGGAATTCTTTGAAACAAGAATCGTCAGGACCGGTTGAATAATATTTTTTTAATGGAAGAGAAAAATACGGATTTCGTTGAATAGATTTTGAGTTATGTCAAAATCAAATTTTCAGAAAAACAGTGCCAAAATCGTTTAAAAACCATAATGGTTTATATAAATAAATATAAGGATTTTAAGTAAATAGAATCCCAGTCTTCATTAGAAAAATCCAGATTTGAGTTATAAAATATATTTGAACTCAAGTGAAGTATATGAAATGATTTTTGAAACAAAAAACATAATTTTAATTTTTGAATAGAATTAACTAAGTTAAAAAAGGATAAGTCAATTGAATTTTAGAATGAGTTTAACCTTAAGTAGGAAAATGGAATTTATGAAATTTTATTCGCAATTGAATATGAAACGTAAATTAAAAATGGGATTTCAATTAGCATATAAGTGAATTGAAATATTTTTAAACATGTTATGTTCAAATATAAAAGTGAAATAAGCAAAATAACTAATTAGAGAATTAATTAGCAAATCGAGTTTAAAATGACCGGATTGAGTTGTGATAAATTGGGAATGGATAGATATATATTAGACATGTATGGAATGAAGTGTATGAAGATTTTAATTTATGTGCCCGACAAAAAGGTACACGTTTAAATTCCATATGAGATTTTATGCGCCGAATCGGCAAGCCACTTGGCTTTCTGATTTTCTTTTTGAATGGAAAGGGCCTTGAGAGGCGAGTTGAGGTTTGAACTATCGACCGGTACAAAGGAGGTTATGGCAAATTTTTCCGAGAATTTAAGGAGTTAGAATATTTTTAAGAAATTTTGATAGTTAGAAATCAGTGTATCGATATATATAGAATTCGATAAGGAAATGAACTTAAAAATAAAATATTATAAACAAAAAGGAAATCTATAAATTAGATTTGTTAAGAATAAAAAGAGAAAAGTATATACGTTTTAGAAATGGGAAATTGGTTTAATATGGTGTTGATTATTCGAGTTAGCAGTCTTGTCTGTTTTGAAGTTAATAATATTTTCAGTCAAGGTCTGAGAGGTAATTATACCCCAACTTGATTGATTTCATTATTAGCTGATAAATAGCAAGATTCAGTCTCGAAAGGAAATGTTTAAAGAAATTTAGTCGAATGTAGTATTTTGGTTTGTTGTAGCAATGTTTTACATAACATTTGTTTTAACCCAAGTAAGTGGAATTTTGGAAATATAATAATAAATATTTCCTAAGTACAGAAATGAATGGTCGTGAAACAGAGAAGTAATTGGAATATTTTCCAATTATTAATAGAAGATATTTTCTAAGTACAGAAAATAAAAGATGGCGAAATTTGGAAATGTTTTCCAGATAGAGTAAGAGGCCAAGATAAATATTGGAAATATTTGGATTAACAAATATTGATAAGGAAATGGAGAAGTGATTTAATTAATGAAATGTTAATTAAAGGGCCCAATGATTGTTTGATGTTATGGATGAATGTTTGTTTTTCTTTGATAGTTAAATAACCGACTATCGAAGTGTTTGCCAATATCGTTGTCAATATGGAGAGACCGGTTGGATTATTATCCGAAAACCACTCTGTATTGGCAAAAGCGTTGCGAATCAGATTATATGAAGATAATCGAAGACGGAGTAAAGTGCAAGGACTTTTTCTATTAATAGAAATTGTGCCTTCGGTTTCGTTCGGTCCCAGAACGAATTGTATGGACGAATGTCTGACAAAGTATTTCCAATGATCGAATATGATTGTTCTGTACAAATATATATGGTAGCGGAGAATTTATTCTCTTAGCATAATATCCAGAATATATTTGTGCAAATCAATTAGTGATTAACGGATCTGACAATGTGGCATTCAAAGCGATTGTGCTTTCAATTAATGGAAAGTAATCGTAGCCTCAGACGCTCCTATTAGGGTGTATTATCACCTATCTAGAGAAACTCATTTAATTCCTTATTCTATTCGATGTTGTCCCATTTGGGAAATGGTTGCTGATCCTAACCGTTGGTGATATACATTCGATACACTCAAGCGAAGTGAGTGGTTGGTCATGTGTGGGCCAGGTTGCAAGACGTTCTTGTTGAACCCAGTGTATTCCCTTCTAGAGATACACTATCGGTAGGTGGTTCCATACCTTGTCATGTTGGAAATCCAATCTCCAATGAGCGCCCTGCGGTTTTTGATTTTATATTATCTATGGAGCGTGAGATGTAAGCGTTCCGCTAGTTTCTATGTATTTGATTAGACATTATTATAATACCGCTGGATTTTCGTATCAAAGTGTTTTGGGTTATAGTTAGGTAAAAACCAACCATGTTTATGTGTGGGCTGGTCTTACGATTATCCTTTCTTTCAAAAGTTCTTTGAAAGTTAAACAAATGGTTAGAGTTTACTCACACCAGTCCCATGACTGACCTAGAGTTTATTTTGTTTTTGTTTTCCCTAAACTCTTGGGTGCCCAAATTTGTACGGCCAGTCAAGTGGTCGGGATTTTTCAGATTCACTTAGAAGAGCTAGAAGCAGGAGGCATCACCAGTAACTATAGACTATCATATTCCGCTGTGTACCATGTTGTATATGGAAATAGGTGTTTATAACTGTTCCAGAAATAGCTGTTGTGCTCTGATGATGGTATGTATATAAAGTTACTGAATTGTATTTCAAAGTTTATGTTACCTAATATATTTATTTGTTCCGTTGTGAGTTTGTGATCTTCGTTTTCTTCTATTCTAATATTTCTTTCTTTCTATTTCTCATCCTCTAACTTCTTTCTAATAATGATTCATATTTCTGTGCAATTTGGGTTGGACGTGTGGTGTTATTAGTCAACTCAGATAGTACGGATTTGCGGGACATTACAAATTCTCATATTACGATGATTATATATTCGAAATAAAGCGTATTTCGATTATTAAATCGATAAATCAAGATAAAGAATCCATTTATATTATCAACTCAATATTTAAAACAATATTAAATATTTAAAATAAACTGTTCGAAAATCCTGGTCGTTACAGCTATTCTAGCCCGTCTTCACATTACAGAGTAGACAATTGAAAGGCCCATACTCTCTCCAGAGCTAATATCTATTACACTTCCTTTTTCAGGTACGAAGCCTGCTGAGGAGACAGAAGAGAACCAAAAAGAGTCGGTCAACAAGTCCATAGTGTTCCAGCACCGATGCCCCCAAGGAAGAAGAAATGATCAATGCTTTAAAATACATTGATGGTAAGGAGGGTGAAGAGGATGCAGATGTTGTAATCACCAGAGCTTTGGTCGTGACCAAGGATCTAATCCTCACACAGCCGAAGGTGAGGAATGAACACTCTTGAAGGCCAAGAATGAAAATATAGAAATGCCTCTTTTGATCGAGCCTATCCAGATGGTTTCTCCTCTTGGCGTCAAGGTTTCTATTAGGCCCCTAGATCGATTACCACAGGAGCTACTTCCCAGTCCACCCTTAATCCAGAAGATCCTCCATTTGAGAAAGCCAAGAAGAAACACATCCTTACTGATGTTGAGAAGGAGGAAAAGAAGAAGCTGAAATAATCCAAGAAATCCAAAACTGCTCCTAAGTCGAAGTGAAGCTTTGTCTTGATTTCTTTTTTGTTTTCCACTGGCCTGCTGTGGTTGTTGCAAGTGCGACCCTCACATTATTTTCTTGTATAATCCTGCACTTTGTAAAAAAAGCTATGTTCCTGCAATATCATATGTTTGCAAGTTTGTTATTGCCCTTAATGTAATGCATTCATAATTGAAATATTACTGAAGTAAGTAATAAACACCGAAATACATCACAATTAGCTAAGGATTTCGATTCAAAAATCCCTACAATTAATGCTCATGTCACAACTATTCAAGGGGTGTGATGTGTACGTGTATGCCTCCAATCAATCTTGAACAAATTGCATGGCCAGGGCCTATTCGGGATTGATTAGTAACGACATGCCACTTCCCCCAGTATTAGTGGGGACTTAAGGCTTGGCTCGTATAAATACCCCCAATACTTTTGTGGGGTAAGAGCCGAGTTCTTTGAGCACTTAGTCTGAGTTCTTTTATACTCTCCTGTCATAAGTCCAGATTAGAGTTTGGGTTAAAGCGGTCTCTATTCGTGGTGCACCATTTCACGCTTTATCCTTTTATACTCATTCTCAAATCAAGAGAGTTTGAGCTATTCTGGCGAACAGTCGTGTCATTCGCCTCGGCATTCCATCAACACTCTAGTCTTTAGAATAGTAATTTGACGGCTCGAGTGTTGATATTGAATTCAGTCTGTATTCCATTCCACGCTCTAATAGATGGATTTGGTTGGGCGAGTGGTCAAGTCACACTATCCCTGGTTTTACCTTTTCTTGCCTCCATGCCAAGGGCAAAGGATACTTTTAAGGAAGGTCGAACCGCATCATGGTCGTTCATACCCATTCCATCAATTCATGAGGAAGAGCTTCAAACATATGTAATATTCTAAAAAACACAAGTCATAGAGAAATAAATGCAGTAAATAATAAGGGACACACAATATTTTTATAATGGTTCAGCCAAGTCTTAGCCTACGTCCACTTTATAATCTTTTGTTTATATCAATCAAACAATTTCGGGAAAGTTGGGTCACATTAAATAGTTTGATAAACAAATGAAAATAAATACAAGCTCAAGTCAAGTAGTGCTGTAAACACTCGACATTCCATGCTCTCGTGAAATGGTCGCCATCAACGGTCATCAGCCTGAAAGCTCCGTTATCAAGCCTCCGATGAATGACGTATGGTCCTTCCCACTTCGGACCCATGAAAGTCGGGGTCAGGAAGACACGCTTCAGTTCCAGGTTTCCTAGTTCGAAAGTCCTTGGTCGAACCGTTCGAGGCACCTGGTGTCTTTGTTCTGAGTCACGCAAGTCTACCTCATCTCTCTTCTCGTCGATCATGTTCATGAATTCAAGGAGAAGATCCTTGTTCGTCATAGGATCATAATATGTTATTCAGTGAGAGGGAACTTTAAGCTCCACCGGGATGACCACTTTCGAGCCATATGACAGTGAGAATGGATTGTAGTCTGTTTCTGTCTTGTAGGTGGTCCATTATGCCCATAGAGCCAAGGGTAATTCATCAACCCACATGGACCTCGCCTGGTCAACATTTTTGCAGAATGGACTTAATGATCTTATTCACAACTTCTACTTGTCCGTTCGATTGCGGATGTGCCACAACGGTGTATCTCTTCTAGATGTTGTATCATTGACAAAAATCTCTTAACTCTATGATGTCGAATTATGTTCCGTTATCAGTGATGATAGTCCTCAGGATTCCAAATTGACAGATAATGTTTCTGACAATGAAATTGATCACTCGCTTGGTTGTGATTGTGGTTAGCTGTCCGGCTTTTGCCCACTTCGTAAAGTAATCCACAACCACGATTACATACTTGGCACCACCTTTAGCGATTGGGAGGCTTCCAATGATGTCAATTCCCCACACGGAAAATGTCCACGGACTCGCCATTGAGGTAAGTTGGTTAGGTGGTGCTTTAGGAGTCCTTGCAAATTTTTGGCACTTATCACAGCGTCGTGAATACTCAGCTGCATCTTTATTTATGTTTGGCCAGAAGTATCTGTAGCGTAGTATCTTCTTTGCCAATGTCTGCCCTCTAGTGTGATCACCATAGTTGTCTTTGTGTACTTCCCTTAATACAAGCTTTACGTCATCATGATCTATACACCGGAGCAATGGAACGGAGAACCCCTTCTTTAGAGCTCTCCATGTTGCATAACGTATCTGGATGCTTTATGGACAATAATATGTCTTTGGTTCTTTCTCTCCGGAATGTTTCCGTGTCATAAGAAATTCTTTATGGGGGTCATCCAGGACACTCTTTCAGGTTCACTCCCCAAGACTTGGTCAATTTCCATTTGATCAATACTGGAGTATCCAATGCTTCAATCGGGGACCATCTCTGTGTCGTCCAGATTGTTAGAACTTACTAACTTAGCCAGTTTGTCTGCCTTTTGATTTTCCGTTCACGGGATATGAGAAATGCTATAATGCTCTTATCATCTAGAAACTCCTTGACCCGTTCTAAATAGGCTGCTAATCGTGGTCCCTTTATCTGAAACTCTTTGTGAACTTGAAATACAACAACGTGAGAGTCACAGTAAATTTCTAGTGCTACTACTCCCAATTCTTTCATGAGTTTCAGCCCGACAATCAGGGCTTCGTACTCGAAGTCATTGTTAGTAGTGGGAAAAGTTCAATCGTAAGGGATAATAAATTGACCATCCCTCAGGAGTTACTAGTACAACTCCGGTGCCGAATCACCGATCTTTGCGAGCACCGTCTGTATATAGCTTCCAAGTGCTCGATTCCACTTCAGATCCTGAGGGGCCAGCTTCCTCATCCAACAGATCATCTTTAGGGATTGTGAATTCGACTATGAAGTCTGCTAACGCTTACCCCTAGATAAATTTCCTCGGAAGGAAAGTAAGATCAAATTGGCTTAATTCAATGTTCCTTTTGAGCAATCTTCCAGATGCCTCAGGTCGTTGAAGGACCCGCCGTAGCGGGTTGTCAGTATATATCATGATTGGATGAGTCTGGAAGTAATGATGCAGCTTTCTTGAAGTGATCAATAGGTTGTAAGCAAGCTTCTCGATCTTCGGGTAATTACATTCTGTTGCAGCAAACTTCTTACTCACATAATATACTGGTTTTTGAATCTTATCTTCCTCATGAACAAGTGCTGAGTTGATCTCTTACGATGATACTGCCAAGTATATGAATAGGTCTTTATGATCTACCGGCTTGGACAATATCGGTGGTCTCTTTATATGGTTTAGCAAATTTTGAAAGGCTTCAATGCATCCCGGGGTCCATTCGAAATTTTGCTTCGCTTGCTTTATCAACTCGAAGAAGGGTATGCACTTGTCGGTGGCCCTGGATATGAATCTGCTTAGCGTTGCAACTTTCCCTGCTAAACTCTGTACATCCTTAATTCTTATTGATTTACGGATATTCCTGATCACTGCAATCTGGTCCTGGTTATTCTCAATTTCGCAAGAGCTAATGACGAAAGCCAAAAACTTTCCCGACGCGATGACGAAGGAGCATTTCAAAGGGTTGAGTTTCATCCCGTAATGTCGGAGGATATTGAACATTTCTGCTAAATCTGAAACGTGGTCAGCTGACTGGTTGGACTTCACAAGCATGTCATCCACATATACTTCCATGGCCTTCCCAATCTGATTTTGAAACATGCGATTCACGAGTCGTTGGTACGTTGCACCAACATTTTTTATTCCAAAAGGCATCACTATATAACAATACAACCGAAGAACGCTGATAAAGCTAGTATGCTCTTGGTCCGTCACATGCATTGTGATTTGGTTGTATCCCGAATATGCATCCATAAATGAAAGAAGTTCAGGTCCCACTATCGAATCTACTAACTAATTGATCCATGGGAGAGGGAAGCTATCCTTCGGGCATACCTTATTCAGACCTGAGAAGTCAATGCATGTTCGCCATATTCCATTGGCCTTCTTAACGAGAACTGGGTTTGATATCCAATCGGGATATGTTGCATCTCGAACAAAGCCGTTTCTTTCCAATGTTTCAACTTCCTCTTTTAAGGATGCAGACCTCTCCGGGCCAAGCATTCGCCTTTTATGTCTGACAGGGACACTTTTCGAGTTGATGTTTAATGCATGACTCATGATCGATGGAGATATCCCACACATGTTAGCATGGGTCCACGCAAATGCTTCCAAGTTAGATCATAAGAAATTCGTCAATTCTCTCGTCCAGAGGGGTCCAAATGGGATCTGATTTTCAAGACCTTGGTCAGGTCGTCATCATTAATCGTAATATCCACAATTTTTTCATTAGGGGTCGCCTTTCAATATCCTAGTTCTTCGTCCTCTCTGGGATCAATATCCTTGGACTGATAATCTGGCGACTGGCCGAGATGTATCCTTTATTTGCTACATCGAGGCTCCCTAGTGGGGGAGGCGGTTTTCTTGGGCTTTGCATCATCTCCTTAGCAGATCGCCTTCTATTCTACTAAGTAACAGGGTCTCCCCGTCACCTTGTCACCACGGAGCATTCCTATCCTCGATTCAGTTGGGAATTTTGGCAACAAGCACTAAGGCGCGATGCAGGCTCTAAATTCTGCAAGGGCTAGTCGCCCCAAAAATGTGTTATAAGGTGATTCAATATTCATCACTAGGAAAGGAAGGATTTAAATTATTCTGCAGTCTCCCTCGCCGAGTTCTACGGATAAGTCAATTACACCCACTGACGTTGTCGTTGATCCGTTAAAACCACGTATCCATCCAGTGCAAGGTTTTAGGTTTAGCTTCTAACTTCATCTGAACAAAATATTTCTTAAATAGAATGTTGACTGAACTTCTACAATCAACTAAATCTTTTTGTACTGTTTTTGGGCCAATCATGGGTGTTATTACCAAAGGGTTGCTTGGAGTCTCTACCCCAATGCTTTCTCGATCACGGAATACAATGTCATCTGTAATTGTTCTTTGCTGTTTGATCGGTATAGCATCCTCGGGAACACTGCACTCCCCTACATCAAGATGCTTTGTTGCATTAACATATTGTTCCACGGCTCGGGTATTAGAACCTACTGGATGAGATCCTCCGGCAACTGTGTTAATGACTTTCCTTTTCCTTTCTGCTGGGTCGTGGCTCTAGGTGTTGCCTGCCCCTAACTTAGAGCAAATCCTCCTTGCCCCTGTCCCTCGGGGCAACCTTATACTCATCCAACTTTCCTTCTCACAGTAATCTTTGTACGACGTCTCTCAAGTGTCGAAATTCGTTGGTTGAATGGCTGTAAGTTTCATGAAACAGGCAAAATTTCACGGTTTCACGTTCTTTTTTCCATTGAATCCCTAGGTGGAGGCATCTTGTATTGCATTACATTACAGGTGTCCAGATAAATGTTTTCCAGGTTATCGTTCGATGGCGTGTAAGTTTCGATGGATTGGAAGCGGGGTCTTTTCTTGGAATCACCCCTCCTATTCTTGTTCCTTTTATTACCATTCTTGCTCTAAGAAACATTTCCTTTATTACGATTGCCGATATTGACTTCAACCTTTCTGGAACTATCACCAGATTGCTTAATAGCAACGTTACTCTAGATATCCTCTATTACAAATTCGTTGGACCTTCTTTTCCTGTTTGAATATACTTCTTCCTTCCGCAACCATATATTCGCTTTCTCATGAAACATTTTAATGGTCGTAAATGGAATTCCAGCCAAGTATCTTCCGAATTCAGTGTCCTTGTTCACTCCATCTATCATCGTCATTAGAATAGTCTTGAGATTTGGATTATTCACTTCCATGACAGTTGTATGGAAACAATCCAAATACACTCTCAGGTTCTCCCCAGGAGCTTCCTAAATCACTGAAAGTTCTATAAAATGCTTGGATTTCTTGGCGTGCAGTCAGAGTTGGTTCAGAAACTTTTTGCTTAGGTCCTTGAAGTTAGGAACTGACCGAGGCGGGAGTCTAGTGAACCACATCATAGCGACGTCCTCAAGATATATCGGAAAGGCTTTGCACATTATAGTGTCAGGAGTTGCCACAACGTTCATATACCATGAGTATCGCATCAAGTGTTGGTGTTGTTCAGTTCTACCCGAATAATGATTCATAGTAGCAAGTTAAACCATCTCGGGAATTGTACATCTAAGAAATCATCCGTGAAAGGTGTATGACTACGGACTATACCCCAGTCTTCGTTGGTATAGCCCCTATTGTCTCTTATTATCTAACGAACCATTTCTTCTACCTCTGCATTAGTCAATGTGTGTTCTGGTTCAATTCTTTTAGCTCTCCTTGACCCTCATTCCCTTGTCTTAGGTGTCACCTAAGCCGTCGTCTGAGCAGAGTTTCCTTGACCTTTGTAGTTCCGGTCAGTCACAGGACGAGTGGGCTGTAGGAGTGGCACTTGAGTGGGCCGAGAAAGGTTTAGGTCTCTAATAAAAACATGAGATCCATGCATTGGTAGTAGTATAGGTTCCTCTAGGCTGGGATTATTACGACCAAGGTGAATTACTGCATCTTCCCAAGAACCCAATGAGCCAAATTGGACTTGTTCTAGATTCTCAAGTCTTTCAAGAGGTCTCCTCTTGTGTGGCTGGTGTTCATTTCCCTAGGAGTAAGATGAGTATCCTGCTTCTCGGTGATAAGTAGGTAATGGTGTTCTCCATCCTCGAAGTTTATATATCTGTTTTGCCATCGTACTCATATCATTACGAATCGCAGTGCTATCCCATCTCTAAGCTTCTAGAGCAACATTGGTTTCCTCCAACCTGGCAAGCAAGCGTGCGAAGTCGTCGGACGAGATGGGCATTGAAGTAGGAGCTTGATTGTTTGTCACTGCAACTAGGCCAAACGTCCCAATATCGAGTCGGGTCGAAGTACCTACATCGGGTCGGGTCAGATTTGACCCAGGAACATCTGATCTGGGTTGGTTGGACCCGAGTGTTTGCATTGCTGCCTTGAGCTACAGGCCATTTTGATGCTCTTCATTGGCCTCATTTCGTCGAGAAGCTTGCTGGTTCTTATATTTTCTCAGAGCCATGGTAACCAAACTTGTTGAAATCAACTAAAACTTCAAAAATGATGAAAATACGGATTATCTCTTTGGACTTGGTGATCTAAACAGTAGAATAATAATCCAAAAAGATGAGAATTCAAATTTCTCAGTGAAAGCACCAAAATATTAGACCAAAAAATAGCTCTAACACCCAATTGAAAGGATTTTATAGAGAATAATGAAGAAATATAAATTAAAAGCAAGAAAATGCAATCAAACACACGAGATTTATAGTGGTTTGGCATTAACGAGCCATGTCCACTTTTTAATCGATCAATTCAGTAGAGAATTACAATTAAAAGGTTTTGAATCACTCAAACACGCATATACAATCGATTTCCTCACCAATCTATGAAATTATATCTGAAAAGGATGGTTGTGAGTGTGGATCGAACTGTGATGGTGGCAGAATATGGGTGTTCAAGCATTCAAGTGGTAAAAAAAGATCCCTTTCTTTGATGTGAGTCGGTATATATATATATATAGGTTCGGATACCAGAAAAAGCGGGAACAGTTATGGGACATGTGGTGGTCGACCCATAAAAGTAGGTGATAGTGGTGCGTGTGGGCAGCAGTTCCAAGTAATCATAGGAATGGGGATCAGATCGGGTCAAATCTATTCGACCTGAAGCCTCTTCCATCTTTTTATTCGACTCAACTCCTTCCTCTCACCATTCGATGCGAAGCCATGATATCCAGCTCGATCTAAAGTTCAAAATCTGTTCGACCCTATGCCCTTTAGCCAATTTGACCCCAATTATGGCCCTTGAATGGACATAACTCTTAATCTCTTATAAATGTATTTACGATAGTTTGGACTTTGTGTGGCCTAATCACCAAGCAGGCCAACAATTAGATTTTGAAGCATTTTTCAATTTGCTGTTCTATTTAATCTTTGTTGGTTTTAGTTTTATCATGAGATGAGAGTTTTTATTATTCCATCTCTTCTTTTAGTTATACTAGTATACTTTTTTCCCTCGATATTTGATTGCTCAATTTTGTTATTGCTTACCGTTCTTGTAATTTGTTGTTATGCTAATTTGAATTAGCATTTAATCATATTTATTATATTATATACAAGTATGTGGTAAAGGTCTTGTAATATGCTGTGATTTTTTCATATAGTTTTACTTGGTGTAGATTCATTTCTTTTTGAAATTTATCGGTTCGTTTTGATGTAACTTTTTCTTAATAGTGGTCGAAATCTTAGCAGTTTTCATATATGATGATAATAGTTATAGTTGTTATGTTGGTCTGAATAATTCTCTTCTTCTTCTTATGAGTGAGTTACGTTAATATGTGTTAACGCCACCTCTAGTGAGTATTAAAATATCATATACACTTAAAGAAAGGTGTAGAGTTCTCGATACTGATTTAGATTTACAAAGCACTATATGCTTTTCATTATTTAAGAAAAAATAATTTCTAGTATTTTGCGTCAAGTTGAAAAAACTTCCGTTGGAGCATGATAGTGCTATTTGTGATTCTACTACTGAAAATTCTTTGATTTTTGATTTATCTAATACAAATATTCGATTAAAAAAATGCTAGAAAAGAAAAATAATATTTCAATTTTGGATTCTAGAAAAATTTCAAAAGCTTATCGAATTAAAGATGAATATAATGTGAAGAATATTAAGAAATGAAGAGAAAGCGTTACTACCTTATGCTCTCTGTTTGGTCAAGTATGCAACTTTAAAGTTCATGCTACTTGTGATTTTGAAATTTTGTTTTTATATTAGAAGTGTGACCCATGAGCATTTTTGTGGTGTTGGATTTGGAGGTATTAAAAATCTAATTATTTTGGGTGGATTTGTTAAATTTATGATTTTTATTCAAATTAGAGATGAGTCTATGAAGAAATCAAAAGAAATTTTTACTTAATTTATAAGATAATATAATTTCAGCATGAAGTACTACTATGCTTATTCTGGGAAACAGATGGCAATGAGAGTTTCTTATGGCGATGATGCTTTATTTTACAATAATTTAAAGTGGTGTTTATAAGCGGTTATGAATCCAAATCTAGAAAGCTATGTTGTTATAGATGTGAATTCTAGAAAAAATCAATTTGGAAGATTTTATTTGTTTTTTCATGTGTGTGTCATTGGTTTTAAAAGTTGTCGTACTATGATTTTCCTAGTTTATACCTTTTTGAAAGGTAGACCTAGCTTTTTGTTAGCTGCAACTACACAAATGGAAACTAGAGTTTTTTTCCTTTGACAATGGCATCTAAAGAAAATGAATTTAATTGGAGTTGGTTTTGTGAACATTTAAAAAATATGTTTGTTAAAGATCAACCTTGGTTTTTATGTCTAATATGCAAAGAGGTTTGCTTTTAATTATTCCAAAGCTCTTTCCATCTCCCTCCATTCATTTTTCTTATTTCATATATGAAGTACTTTTCCTATTTCAATGAATGTTAAGAATAAAAATCATTGTATAAAACATCTATTTAAAAATCTTGTAAGATCTGCCCTTTTTTTTATCCTGAAAGAGCTTTAAATAAATATGTTGGGGCCGGTAATTGCAAGGGTTTAGATTCTATAAGTGATAAATCGTATAATCATTGAGTTAATATAATTTTTCCATGAGGAAACGATTTGGTGAGTTATATTCTCATGTGGCCAAAAGCTTCAATTCATTAATTTTAGATGAACATGCTCTTTTTATTATTCTTGTTTAGATGATATTCAAATTAGGTTGATGAAGCAAAGGTCTAAACATAGAGAAAAGATGCTTAGTTGAAAAAGTATTATTTTCTTAGTAATGGAAGATCGGTTGTCTCAATTTGTTAATGAAGTTTATTTGTGAGAGTCTGATGATTTTTCTTCATAGGCTAAATTCTCTAGAATTTAATCAGTTTAATCCAAATTTGAGAATGTGCAGTTGCACCCAGTGGAAAATTACTTGTTTTCCATGTGCTCATGCTGTAAAATGAATGAATAACTCTAAGCTTTCTGTTTATGAGTTTGTGGAGTAATATTTACAACCATTGCTTAACTTGTTTCTTATTATCGTGCCATAATTCCAATCCTAATTAAGTTCGTTATGCCATCCATGATCTTGAGCTTGCCACCATTGTCTTTGCATTGAAGACTTGGCATCATTATTTGTTGGACGAGCTTTATTTTCTACACTGACCACAAGTCTCTTTAGTATCTATTTTATCAAAAGGAGCTCAATATGAGGCAACAACGTTGGCTTGAGATTCTTGCATCCTACGATTTCGACATACAATATACCATGGGGAAGGGGAATCATGTAGCCAATGCTTTGAGTCAAAAGAAAATGGCCTTCGTTTCCATGATAATAGCTAATTGGAATGATTAAGAGCTTCTATCTTTATGTGATATTCATGATCGTACTACATCTTCTTCGGATTCTCCTATTCCATTATGTAACAAGGAAGCTCGACCTTCTCTTTTGGATCAGATTGCTGAGGCTCAACGTCGAGATTTCGACATCTCATCTCTTATTATAAAGTGCAAGTCTGAATCTTGCAATGAGATTGAGATGATGGATTTCATCGTAGATAGCTTTGTATGGCTACATAAGAAAGGAAGATTAGTCATGCCTCGTAGTTCGGAGCTTAAATGAGAGATTCTAGTTGAATGACATCGTTCCAAGTATACCACTCTGACATCAAGATGTATGCTGAAATGTGTTGCTTATATTATCGGGACAACATGAAGCGATACATGTCAACTTATGTAAGCACTTGCATGACTTTTTAGCTCGTGAAAGCCGAGAATCAGCAATCTAGCGGTCTTCTTTAGCCACTAGAGGTCCCGGTGTTAAAATGAGATCAAATTTCCATGGATTCCATCGGCAGCTTACCTCATTTGAGGTCATGGCACATTACCGTTTGTGTTATTGTTAATCCTCTCACTAATTCTGCGTATTTTATTCATATTAAATCTAATAGGACAACATCTTCTTTTTCGAGGCTTTATATTAAGGAAATCATGCAATGTTATTCATAGTTCTATCATGTGTGACCATGATCCTCTCTTTACGATCCATTTTTGGAAGAGTCTCCAGTTAGCTTTAGGTACAAAGATACATTTCAATGTCGCTTACCACCCATAGTCTGATAGACAAAGTAAGCAGGTAGAACATATATTATAAGACCTTCTTTGTGACTGTATCCTTGATTTCGAGGGTAGCTGGGAGGATCATCTCCCATTTGTTGAGTTCACTTATAATAATAGCTACAAATCTTCTATCATCATGGCTCCATTTGAGGATTTGTATGGGAGACAGTGTAAGTTCTCTTGCTTGTTGGTCCAGGGAAAAACTTATTTCAGGCTTTGAATCTATTCGTGAATCATCCGAAAAGATCTCTCTTATTACAGAAAGGATGAGAGAGACCCAGAGTTGTCAAAATTCCTACATGAACAGTCGTAGGAAGCTTCTTAAGTATTCTGTTGGTGATTTTGTATACATCTAAGCTTCTCCTTTGAAATGAGTGATACCCTTTACTCATACGAAGAAATTAGCGTCACGGTTCATTGGACCATTTCCTACTATAGAGCGTATCAATCTAGTTGCTTATAGAATGGCACTTCTTGATTGATTTTCTGGTGTCCATGATGTATTTCAAGTCTCCTAGCTAAGGAAGTGTTTACGTGATATTGACTCGTTGGCTGACACTTGTTCCTCAGAAAAGCTTGAAGTCTCACCCAAATTGTCTACCATGCATCATTCTATAACGACCCACCTTTTTGTCCAGTTTTCGCTAGTAATTAAACCGACTCAAATCGTTCATAAAGACGGATTTTTAGGGGTGCTTACACATTTGCACATAAGTAAAAGAACATTTCCATTATCATTAAAATAATATTACATCATAGTTACTAGAAATATCAAAGTACAACAATTATACAGTGGAAGGAAATATAAATATGTTCTCAACGGAAGGAAAATGAATGCTCCAATGTATAATAGCTCCAGATAAAATCCAGAATCCTTCTCTAACCAACTCCAAGTCTATATCTGCAAATTAAACTACTCGGTTGTCCATATGGAAAATTATGGGCACCCAGAGTTTAGGTGTAGGAATAATAAACTATAGGTCAGTCATGGGACTGGTGTGAGAACTCAAAACATTTGTTATTAGGGTTTATTTTAAAGTTAAGTAATTCATCGGACGAGCCGCTAAACAAGGAACGGGTTTATTCCATGTGAATATCAGTGCATAGAAATTCGTAATGACTTTTTGAAAAATGAAGCTATCATAAGGCTCGTCCCACATCACACAATGTATGTGCACACCAAATGGGCCAGTTTTGTCCTTGTGATAACCAAAAAATGCTTTCGATATGTGAAAATCCTCATTTATATTATTATTAGTGCATAGTGTGAAAAATCTTTCGAAAGTAAATATATTAATCTAGCCAGCATAATGCCCCATCCTATTATACTGACATAATCTTGCCAGTAACCAGTAGGCTATACAAACAAAATTGTACGGTCTCGTAGTAGAGATTAGATTTCCAACATGATGGTTCCTGATACGAAAGATCATTCGTGGGCTCACAAACTTTCTTGTGTAGATCATCCCAGTACTAATGGTTAACGTCTAGACTCGAACACGGTTATATTAGCCCACAACAAATGAATCAAAGTACCTGACTAATAACGTCCCAGACAGGGGATTTTGTAGTAACCTTTCATCATAAAATCATAGTGCACCGAACATATGAAACAAACATAAAAATATGACCACCATTTTAACATCAATCCAGGATGTGAGGTTTGTTGAGGTCACGATATACACAAAGCTACGCTTCAATAAGCCATGCTTTGATCATCCATAGCACATCACTTAAGTATGACACATTGTCCATTAACCACATACACTGATTCTATCAATATACGACCTCTAAGCTCATACGTCTCAGAGAAGGGTGTTAAGCTAAGAGAATAAATTCTCCGCCACCAAGCAGATATATATTAATAAAGATCAGTGCTACGCATTCAATTACAATGTCAGACACACAATCCATAGAGGTTCGTCCTGGGTCTGAACGAAACCAAAATCCAGAATTCCTTCAAATACGTTTGGACTACTTGCCACTTAACTGATATAAATTCCATCTGCAAATGGGAACGACCCATTTGAGACAGTTAGCAGGTCGCCTTTCTGATGTGAAGGGTCCTGGTCTTTAACACCATCTTCACATGCTTATTTGCTCCAAACATCGTTTTATTGTTCGGAATGGTTTTTAGATCCAATATCTGATTCCGGTCTTTTCGAATAATAAGCGCAATTTTAAACACAATTATAGATCACACAGGGCTTTCAACCAAAGCTCTTTCCATCTTGGATTTTTTTAATGAAAACTTCTTTAAAACCATTCTCAATTTTTCTTTAACAAAAGTCCTCATTTCAAAAAATCATCTCATAACTTTTCTCTTTAAAACATACCTTTTAAAATCAAGAATAATTTTGCTTCAAAAATCTCAATTAACGTTTTCTTTTTGTAATTTGTTACCCAAATCCTAATTCTTTTGAACATCCTTGATCCACATTTTGTAATTTCAACCGTAGTTTCCATTCCCAATATCCAATTCTTTAATCTTAATTAAAAGATTATGATACTTTCCAAAATCCTAACTCTTAATTTTCTTAAATCAAAGATTTGATTAAATCCTCAATTATGACATGAATTTCCACAACTCAGTCTCATCGGATTTCAAGAACGATATTATTGAAGATACCATTCACAACAAAACCCAAATCAATCGATATTGAATATAAGTTACACAGAAATTGTATCTACTTATATTCGATACCAATTCTCATAATCAAGGAATACTGTAAGCGGAATAACGATATAAATATCTTCTAAATTCCTCAAATAGTATACGTTTACACTACGGAATTTCATATCAAATATTCAAAGATTATTTCTATCCAACTTATCTCAAACAAATTGAGAAATCCTTATCTTAATTCGGAAATTTATCAAATCCCTTGATATTGGATCTCGATAGAAATACCATCAACTTATCCTCAATATTAATCTTTGTATCCAACTCATACTATAAGATGAATAATGGTAAACTACTTTTTAAATTCCTCGAATAGTAATTGTCATGATCTACCGAATTAATATCAAACATCCGAAGATTTATCTCTAACCATATCCAATTATTTAAAATTAGAAAACTCCTTATATTAAATAGGTAAATTTAAATTCCATATAATGTGTATAAAAATATTAAACCTTTGAAACCATTTCACAAATTATTTAAAAATGATTACTTATAATTCGAAAAACAATTTACGGGTTACAACTCTCAAAACTGATTGTTTCCAAAAGAAGTGTTACAATAACGTTTCAAAAGCGTTGCAAAAGGGTTACAAAAAGTGTTTCAAAATACCGATATTGGCTAGTTTAAGTAAAACGACTTTTATATTACCCAAAACTTCATGATTTCAACATAAATCACTTTTTAAATAATTAATTATGATTTTACAAAAAAATCCATATTTTAAAATAATTTATAACAACCATTTATCATTATAGTCAACGAACTACAATTACATAAACCTTTTCAAAAATCATTTTAAACATAACTTGAAAACTATAAGTCAAAATCGTAAAATAATTTTTCTTATTTGAAAGCCCTTGTCAATAAAAAGAAAATGTTTTTCATTTCGTGGAAATCTGATTTAAATTGCAAAAGTTATAGGCATTTGATGTTTGCAACTAAAATACGTGAATTGCCGCAGTGCGACAGTCTCTACTTTTACCGTAATAAAAATTCATATATAAATTATTCCCAATTGCTTCAAAATACTTTAGAAAATCATTATATACTCATAATATCATTTTAAAACATTATCTGGATAGGAAACTCAAACTTCACTCTTCCAAAACCCAATCGTTTTTAACAACGTCTTGATTAGCGTCAAACCTGTTTAACAAAATGTTTTTCTTGTCGAAAATTATTCGTATAAATTTCCACTCCATTCCCAAATCTCTTCAAATTTGAAAATAATTTTTCGAGCCAAATGCCCATATTATAATAATATAATATTATTAATTATGGAAGAGATTAACCGATCGCCAATGCAATACCATAATTGCAATGCAATAGTGTATGCCATAAAACAATAACAACCATATAAATGTCCATTACAACCATTATCAACATCGTTAAAGTAAATAATAATTTGGCACAATCATTATAACAATAAATCTTAATAGTGTGTTTGTGTGTTTTAATCTACGCAAGCATCATCCATTACAAACAAACATCAACCATTAAACATCCATAACCGTTTTAGATTACCGAAACTTGTTAATTATCCAAATTAATCTTCGATAATTAGTGCACATTAAACTAGTGTATAAATAGAAAGAGTTCACACCAATATAGCTCTCCAATTTTTCACGATAGGCGAGCCTAACTGACTGCGAACAAACCGTCGGACAATATTTTGGCGCACCATCTTCTTCGCCAAAATTATATATAAATATGTATTAATCTTCTTCTTTTTTTATAAGAGGATGAGAAGGGAGAACTTCGGCAAGGTGGTAATGATAATAGCCGAGTTCTAAAGGAGGAGAAAAATAAGAGAAAGGAGATTTACGCTATGACAACCATGACCATAAGATTTAAGAAGAAGGTTAAAAGGAGGAAATGGAATGGAATGATGGAAAAGTGGAGAAATGACCTCTTTTTATAAGAATGGAAGGCTAAGGAGGTAATGATACCTAAAGGGACAAGTGGAAGACATGATGAAAGTTCACATGCAAAAATACAAGTGTCATTGCACTTGTCTTATAAGAAGAAAGTGTACTTTTGGTAGCATTTCCTACCAAATGCTATGGAAAACCATAAACAACACTAGGCTATTGTTACCGTATTTCAACTTCTAGTTATTTTTTGATGAGTCTGATCAAACGACAAAAGGTACTAACAAATCCCAATCTTAATTAATAGTTGTTTAACCCCTTATTAAATTCAAAACTTATATTTATTAATCAAAACAAATTCACTTTTTTTTTAATTTATTTAATTTATAATATTAACAAAATTTGTTATTTAACTTGTCAAATTTTTTAGATTGTCACACATTCAGTGCACGTTCTTGGTACGAAGATTAAACGACTTCGGAACAAGAGCGTACCACTCATGAAAATTCAATGGTCAGAAAATCCCAATGATTGCATGTTGGGAAACTAGGGAGTTTATTAAGTAATCCTTTCTAGATTTTTTTTTTCTTCTAGTGTCACGGGTGAGAAAAATATTATATCTTTAGCTACTTTTGTTTTATATTCATTTTTGAAATGAGATAAAATTGAGTTGAACACAACTCTTCCCTAAGGAAATTGCGAGGTTGCAAATTTTATAAGGGGCGGTTTGTAACAACCTGATTCTGTGTGATTTCCTATTCTTAATAATTTTTTAATCAATTGTTAAATATTAATTAGAATGGGTAATTTGAAAAAGATTATCCTAAAGTTAACAAATGTGAAGTTTTATAATTTATTTAGGGAGAATTGAATAAAAAAGTTTTTTAATCATCTCAATATGTTTAAAAGTGGAATTTTGTGAAAAACTATATTGGATTGAGGCAAGCTTTAGAAATATTCTTTTTTCGGCAGAGCCTACCGCTTTTTTATAGTGCTTCGTAACACTTATTATTATAATAAATAATAATAACAAAGATTACAAGAGTTTGGCAGAATGCCAAACTACAACTTCCAGTTTTTAAGGTGGACCGTCCACCATTATTGGTTTTTAGAGTGGCTTGTCCACTTCAACTATACTAGCTTACAGCACAAGAACTAGTCCTAGAGACTAGACTATCATATTACATACAAATTTCTTAGTCCATGCAGGGAGTCAAATTACATTAGTTCACTAAACAACAGATAACATAAACTTGAAACATGTGACATGTCCTATACCCTGGGCTACGATAGCTACACAGACAAGCAAGCACAATTAAAACCTAGCACAGCTAAAATAGTAGGCAAAGTACCAGAAGCACAAAACCATCCTAACATTAGTTCAAGATAGCTCACACAACAATAAACCATTACCTCGGGTAGCCAAACCTTCACTGAACCTAAGCAAGTAGGACTACAGGATATTCCAAAGAAAACCCACATCTCATCAGAATTAGCATGAGCCAAACTCAAAACTACACCAGCCGATTTGACCAGAGAATGCCATAACATGAGTGCTTAACACCAGTGAAACCATGGACATAAAAAACGTCTTTGGTTTGCCAAAATAAAGTAGAAGACAATGAACACTAAAGCATAACCATGGCCACATGTTACCATAGCTAAAGACAATGACCTAGATGGTGACGCAAGGAAAGAACAGGGGAAAACTACCATAAAATACCTAGTAAAAACTCCATCTAGGCTTCACATAGATTACTGATCGTGCTAGTAGTAGCCAAGTGAGAGATATAGACCAAACATCACCACATACTCCACTTGAACCAATCAATATCTGATCCAACAAACCCCAAAACAATACACCAGAACCCATGCAAGGAGAGACGCTAACCAAATGACTCAAAAAATCACAGAATACCAAGTTCAATCACAAATAACCCAAAACTAGTACATATCTATCCAACGGCAGCTGTGAACATCTCAAATGTGGTCCGACAGTTCGTTTGAGTGGCCAAGAAGGTTACCAGAAAGGAACCAGTATCCACGCATATTTTTGAACACTTGGATCATTACAAACTTAGAGAGGGCAATGGATGTCGTTAGGTGAGGCGGATATGAGAAGATGAATTGGGGATTGAAGTGGAGGGCTTCAACATCAATCTAGGCTTAACGGAAACAAGAACCATTGATAAAGGATAAGGAGATTTGAAGAGATGTGAATCGAATCGAAGGAAGGAAGAGTAAGAATGATAAAAGTAGAGGTCAGTTCCTATCGCCATTTCCTAATTGGTTTGAATAAAATTTGAGGAGTAAGTGCATTTTTTGTGTTGATTTGGAAATTTGGGAATGAGATGAATTTAAACACTCAATATTTAGGAAATATAGTTGGAAAATGTTAAAGTGAAGTCTCAGAAACTTTATTGTGTGTGAAATTGAATAAATAGAAATTTATATAATTCCTAAGAGTTTACAATATTAAATTGCAATAAAAAAGAAAATGGTGAATTTTTGAGAAAGTTATATACTTTGAATAAATATTTGTGGAAATTAATATTAAAAACATGTAAATATTGTTAAAAATATTTATATGTGTGGTATAATAAATAATGTGTGTTTGGAAATTTTAATTATGTTAAAATAAAGTGTGTTGAATGTCTTAAACTTTAAAAATGTTCATTTTGTTCAAAATGAATGAAAAATGTTCATTTTTGAAGAAATTGAGAAATTTTAGTGAAAATAGGTTAAAATGAAACAAAAGATGTAAACATGTGTTAAAATACATTTTACTATTTGTTTTGAAGTGGCCAAATACAAAAATTTCAAATAGAAGGTTTAAAACTTGTGTTATGTAGAAGAAATATCATAAGACATGTGTTAATAGATGTAAATATGTGTTAAAAAATGTAACACCCTGAATTTTTAACGATATTAAAGAGAACAAATTAAATAATAATTAATTTAATATTCAGAATTAGAGGAAACAGACTGCACCATTGCGTCCATGTCAAAATTCTGGTCAAGATAGACATTTGGTTTGCGTAAAACGGACATTGTATGAGGAAGTTATGAGGGTTTTAAGTTTGTATACACGTAGAAAAATTATATATATACGCATGAGTCAGAGATGAGTCAGAATTTTATCTAGAACGATTCAAATTAGAAAATTCCTTAGAGCGTCAAAATTCCTGCTCTAGGGGATCGAACCCCCTAAAGGGGTGTCGACCTAGGGGTCGACCCCCCTTAAGGGGTGTCGACCTAGGGCTTGACCCACCCACAGGGGTGTCGACACCCCTAGTGCTGACGTGGCACTCAGTTTCACGGGGTCTGGCAGCTATATATATGTGTCATATTCTCCTATTTTCTTCATTGGAAATCATGGAGGCCATATGCTACTGGAGTGCGAGCTGAACCATGTTATACAACAACATACTTTGCAAATCAGATTCAGAAATTATAGATCCGTTCTTTCTCAATTCTCTAAACCTAATGCTGTGAGTTTCTAGTCGTTTTTAGGTTTAGATAAATAAAAGTAAATTGTGAAAGACTATGACTTGGATATGTTGTAAAGTATGATTTTGAGCTTGTGTTAAATCCTATACTGTGTTATAATAGATCTATTCCCCTAGATCTAATACAATTGTGGTTGTTCTATTATATTGCCTATGTGGATCTTGACTTGTAACCACATTATGGTGAATGTACATCTATTAAATTGGACAGTTGTAACATTGGCTAGATTTAGTTCCTTATGTAAATCACCTTTCACCTGTTATATTGTGATCAATCTAATATGCTGTAAACTTGACATGTGAAACCATTTTTAGATATAGACATGTTGCTATGTCACTCTAACTATGCTAGATCTAAATAGTTGGACTAGATCTCATTATGTTGCTTTCACATCGTAGTTGCCACAAGTTCATCAGTTTTATGTCCACCTTGTTATGATGAAAATTACATGTCCACTCACCTTGTTATCATGTTAAGTTTATGTATATGCCAAAACATGTTGAAAACTATCACCTTTGTCATATTCCCTTTTTCATTGTTATGGCTAGGCTACTTTATAGCCTAGATGCCGCCAAAATACGTGCGAATACGTTAGTTAGGAAACAGGGAAAAAAGGGTTTATAATTGGCATAATTTATGTAATATTGGACATATAATTCAAATAGGGAAACATATAAATAATCACCTATAATGACATAGGTATATCTGAATAAAAATGGAATGTTTAGTAATTACAATTAGGAATTGTAATTGTACTTATGACACGAGGTTAGGTTGCATTAGTGGTGGAAGTCTGCCCGGACCCGACCGACATATCCAGCAGCTACTAATGTTGAACCTAATATGGGAGGCTTAAGTACATAAATACGAATCGGGCTATGACACGAGGTTAGGCCCAACTATGGAAAAAGTCTGCTCAGACCCGACCAACATATCCAATATCCACATGTTGTAGGCCTAATGTGGGAGGTCTAGCCCATTATAAAACCATAAATGGACATGGTAAAGAATTGGACTACTTAACCTAATTTAATCCGTAAAGATTGTATGATTATGAACTTAAGTTAGGGTTAAGTAAAATTGGATGGGTAGTGGGTGGGTTAAGTAAATTAGAGGGGGTGGGCAATATTTACATATAGGCCCACGAACTTAACCCAATAAGGTTATGTAATTAAAGACACCTAGTGGTATACATAAACAATGGAAAATTATAATAAAGTTATGTAATTAAAGACACCCTTTAGGGTAAGCATAACTAACATAGGGATATGTAATTAAAGACACCTAAGGGTATACATAGCCAGTGGAAAAACCTAGTGGGGATACAAGACAAAGGGGAGAGCTTGTATCATATTGTGTGGGACCCATTTCAAGTTAATAACCTAGAGTAGGTATCAAATAAAGAACTCCGTACTAGGCGGAGAATGGGCACGCTTACTGATTGAATATAAGAGATCCAGACGAAACGGATGGTGTAGGCAGCGCAAACCGACCGGGCCATGTGCGTGCATGAGCCGGGCAGAAGGGGATAAAACAACCGTGACACCAGTAGATATGGTTGTGCACATCATGGAAATAAAGGGTTGCCACTTTAGGGCTTGATATCTCTTACTGTGGGGCCAGCACAGGATATCTACAAGGTAGGGAGCCGATCGATTAGGGTAGTGGTTAGGGTACACTCGGACGTATGCCCTAAGTCTACCAACTTATAGTGGAAGGGAACATCTCATTTTAGTTATACTAGTAATAGTGCAGAGTAATCATTAGTAAGGGACTTACACCTTATCTTGCTTACCTTGTCAGACCTGCCATTTATGTTGTGATCTCTCTTGTCCACTTTATATGCCTATCATCTTGCTTTTATTTATCTACTAGCTAAAAGTCACTAGACATGCCAGACTTTGTGTCTGACCCTGTTGTTTCTCCTTCTTTCTTCCGTTTCCCCCTCCCCCTAGGTTCTCAGGGAGGAAACACTCAGGCTTAGTCAGGACTCAGATATCATCTTGCTAGTAGCTACTTCTAAAGTATGGCTTAAGTTCTTATCTCTACTATGGCTTAACTCTTTTAATTGGGGAAATTATGCTTTTTATTTACTTATGTACTCTGATGATGCAAGACAGAAGTTATTTTCTTGTACTGGTTTTTTTGACTTATGGAATTGTGGACCACGGTATTATGATTTATGTTTGAAATAAAAATTTAAATTTCCATTGTTGTCTTATTTATATCTGTCTTGTAATTATTCTGTGTCTGTTTACCTATAAGCGCTTCACGAAACTTAATGCATTCCCTAAGTGAGTGACATTAACGGGCGTGGGGTGTCACACTTGGTATCAGAGCTGAAGGTTACCAGATTAGATAAAAGTTTTTGGAAATTATTTTCAAAAAGGTTTTAAAAGAAAGCATTTCAAAAGAAAAGTTTGTTTTGAAAAAAAAAACATTCCCCAAAAAGCCATATGTAGTTTCCTTTGGTCCTTTATCTAAATTTCTTCCTTTTCCCTTTTTCAGCATGTCTGGGGAACAAAACATACCTAATATTCCAGAGGGAGTCTCAATACCCAGATGGTTCCGTAGGTATTTGCAGGTTATGGTGCCTGCCGAAGGTCAAAGAGACGTTCCTCCCCCAGCTGCACCAGTCATTCCTCCTCCTCCTCCCCTTCCAAGAGCTAATAACTTTGTCAAGATCTGAAAAGACTTCCGGGCTATGGGAGGAAAGCTATTCCATGGGGACGAGACATTCTTAGAAGCTCGGAATTGGCTTAAGGAGATCGAGGACTTATTTGTAAACTTTGAAGTGGAGGACCGAAGAAAGATTCAGTTAGCTGCTTGGCTGTTAAAGGACGAAGCCTCATTTTGGTGGGAAGTCACCCAAGCTGGACGTCCGGTGGAAGCTTGGGAAGATTTTAGATAGAGGTTCGAAATGAAATTTCTTTCCTAAGACGAGAGAAGCATACAGATGGAGAGGTTCTTAGCACTCAAACAAGGAAATTTGACGGTGAAGGAGTGTGTGAACAAGTTCAACCAGCTAGCAAGGTTCGAGTTAGAGTTGGTGGATACACCGCACAAAAAGGCTTTGCAGTTTGTTAAAGGGCTGAATGAGCCTTTGCATGGTTTAGCCATGTCCCATATTCCAATGGGGGCCACTTTTGAAAAGCTTTTTGATATGGCCCTAATGCATGAGGAGGACAAGGGAGAGAAGAAGGAAGTAAAGACTGAGGGGACATCGCAGAATAGGAAGGTGTGGCCCAAGAAGGTGCATTAATAACAGTAACCACAACAGCAACAACAAAAAAAGGAGGGAAAGATGACAAAGGCAAGGATAAGAGAAAATGTCACAATTGTGGAAAGGAGGGTCACTTGATCAAAGATTATAAGAGAAGGAAGACCAATTGCTTTAATTGCGGAGAGATCGGACACATCTCTAAAGAGTGCCCGAAGAAACGAGATCGCAGGGACAAGGTCAAAGAGCAGGGACTTCTGAAGGGCAGGTGCATGCTCTCGCGATTAGTGCTCCTAAAAGAGGTAGAAAAATTTCCATAGAAAGTTTAGTTTCTCTTTCAAACCATCCAGTTAGAACACTTTTTGATTCTGGTGCTTCACACTCATTTATATCAAGTTCTATAGTTGAATCTCTGCACTTAATTACTAGTATGTTAGTAGATCCCGTAGTTTTTTCAAACCCCATTGGTGGTTCGACTCATTTATCGATGATTTGTCATGGTTTGAAAATATCTGTGTTAGGCGTCAAGTTTGAATGCAACGCGTATGTGCTCGGGTTTATGGGCTATGGGTTGATTTTAGGAATTGATTGGCTTACCATGTATGGGGCCATTCTGGATTGTGAGAGGAGGGTTGTTAGACTCCTGACTTGTCATGGGAAGACCCTTGAAGTTTCTTGTGACCCCCAAGGGTCTGTTATGCTTAGCTTCCTAGAGTCTCTAGATGCATCAATAGATGATTTGCAATCTGTTCCAGTGGTTCGAGATTATTCAGATGTTTTTGATGAGGTACGGGGTTTACCTCCAAGGTGCGAGATTGACTTCCGCATATATCTGGTGGACAATGCAAAGCCAGTTGCATTACCAGTGCGCCACATGGATCCAAGGGAAAGGTGGTAGTTGAGTAAGCAAGTAGGGGAGCAACTTGAGAAAGGGTTTATCAGACGAAGCATATCGGAATGGGGTGCTCCAGTAGTATTCACAACTAAAGCAGATGGTTCGCTTTGTTTGTGTGTTGACTATAGGGAATTGAATAAGCTCACCAAGAAGAATAGGCACCCACTTCCGAGGATTGATGATATATTTGATCAGCATATTAGTGCCTCGGTATTTTCTCAGTTGGACTTGGCTACGGGGTTCCATCAGCTGAGGGTGGCTGAGGAAAGCATAGATAGGTCTGCTTTCAGAACTCGGACGGTTTATTTGAGTGGCTAGTTATGCCTTTTGGGTTGACAAATGCACCTGCCTATTTTGTTGAATTGATGAGCAGGGTGTTTCAGGAGTTCCTAAGCTAATTCGGTGTAGTCTTCGTTGATAATATTTTGATCTTCTCCAAGAGTGAAAAAGAGCATGCCCAGCATTTGGGAGAAGTTTTGAAAACTCTCCGTGACCACCATCTAAAAGCAAAGTTCACCAAATGCCACTTCTGGAGAAAGGAGGTGAGATTCTTGGGGCGTGTAGTCTCCAAAGAAGGGATAGTTGTAGATCCCGCGAAGGTGGTTGCAGTGAAAGATTGGCATATTACTAAAAATGCAACCGAGGTAAGAAGCTTTCTTGGGTTGGCAGGTTATTATAGAAAGTTCGTTAAGGACTTCGCGAAGATATCAGCCCCTCTCACCAGGCTGACAAAGAAGAATTTGGCATTCTCATGGGATATAGACTGTGACGTTGCTTTCCAACGACTGAAAAGGGCTCTGACAACAACCCCCGTCTTGACCTTGCCCAATGGGAGTAAAGTGTTTACTGTTTACACTGATGCGTGCGGTACAGGGCTTGGTGCGGTGTTGATGCAAGAAGGGAAAGTAATATGTTATGGGGCTAGGCAGTTAAGAGTTCATGAGAAGAACTACCCCACCCATGATCTAGAGCTAGCTTCCATAGTATTTGCATTAAAGACTTGGCGTCATTATTTACTTGGAGAAAAGTTCGAGTTATACACCGATCATAAATCTCTAAAGTATCTATTCTCACAAAAGGATCTCAACTTAAGGCAACAACGATGGATGGAGTTCTTAGCTTTATATGATTTTGAGATTTCTTATACCCCTGGCAAGGGTAATGTGGTGTCAAATGCACTAAGCAGGCAGAGGGTGGCCCTGAGTCCTCTGTTGGTGGAAAGAAAGAGCTTGGAGTTCATATCAGCTTTTGATTTTGGACCCTCTATCGAGGTTTTGCCTAATTTTTTTGCATCCTTGGAGATACAACCAACTCTTATGGATCATATAGGAGCTTTGCAACAAGGTGACCCACAAATTCTAGACATCATGGATAAGCTCAGAAGAGGGGAGACTTCCAGTCACCTCAATAGGTATTCCTTAGATGAAAAGGGGTGGTTGCGACGAGATGGAAGGCTTTGTGTTCCTCAAACTGGAAGCTTAGTAAAGGCAGTCCTAGAAGAAGCCCACCATTCTAAGATGACCATTCATTCAGGCGGTGATAAGATGTACATGGACAGAAGAGGGTTTTCTTTTGGGCTGGGATGAAGAAAGATGTAGCCGAATTTGTTTCTCAATGTTTAGTTTGCCAGCAAGTCAAAGCTGAGCAAAAGAAGCCCGGTGGATTACTTCATCCGTTGGAGGTTCCGCAGTAGAAATGGGAGAGTGTCTCTATGGATTTCATAGATGGTTTTCCTAGATCGAAGAAAGGTAACACCATTATCTGGGTGATAGTAGATAGACTCACTAAGAGCGCTCACTTTATTCTAGTTAAGAGTAAGAGGACAGCATCATGGTTGGCAGTAATTTATGTTCGTGAGATAGTTCGTCTTCATGGAGTACCTTCAATCATCGTGAGCGATCGTGACCCCATCTTTACCAGCGAATTTTAGAGGAGTTTACAAGAAGCATTAGGTACACAGTTGTGCTTAAGCACCGCTTATCATCCTCATACCGATGGGAAGACGAAGAGGGTAAACAGGATTCTTGAGGATCTTTTAAGGCTGTGTATCCTAAACTTCGGAGGGACTTGGGAAGAGCATCTTCCTTTAGTAGAGTTTGCCTATAATAACAGTTTTCAAGCTAGCATCGACATGGTTCCCTTCATAGCGTTGTACGGGTGACCCTGTAGATTGCCAACTTGTTGGTAGGAATCTACAGAAATATTATTACTTGGACCAGATATGGTTAGGGAAATGTCTGAAAAGATTGACCTTATTCGACGGCGGATGAAGACAGCTCAAGATAGGAAGAAGTCCTATGCAGACAAGAGAAGGACTGACATCGAATTCGAAGTGGGAGACTTATTTTTTATCAAAGTATCGCCTTTGAGAAATGTGGTTCGCTTCGGATCAGTAGGGAAGTTGGCACCTAGGTTTGTGTAACGACCCAGAAATTTCGTCAGCTAAAATAAGAAATTAACTAGAGATTTAATTATTTATAATCAATTTTTGTATTAATACTGGGGTTAGAAATTTAAAATCAAATGATAGTGTAGTGTATGGATTGAATTCGATATTGAATTCAGAATGTTGGTTAAGAATTAGACATTCATTTGATGAATATTGAATTGAATATGGTTGATCTTTAAATCGAATTTGCAAGAATTAAAAATAGTAATAATGGAAAACATATTAACATTAAATAAATCAAAAAAAATTATTCGTTAATGTATATATAATGTACTAACGTAATCAAACAATGAACTGATAAACGGTTTAAAATAAAATAACATCTTCATACGACCGCAGTCAGAATTCGACCAAATAATTTTTATTTGATCCAAAATATCGAGGCGTGATGCTACGTAAAGTTTCATCATGATGGAAGTTCGTTGGTGACATCGACATAATGTATGCTGGAAAATTTAAGGAACCTTAAATAAATAAATAAAACGTTTGTTTCCTTCCTACGCACCCTACCTTTGCCTTGGCAATCACGAAAACGTGGTAACCACGATTTTTGCATTTATAAAAGATACAAGCCTCGTTTCATTTCTTCAGCTTTCCCAATTTTTTTTCTCGTTAATGGCTGAATCCCTAAATTTCTGCAAAGGAAATTCGATCCCTTTCTTTTCTAATTGAATTCCGCCGCCTCCAAATTGAAAACACCAAACCCTAAGCTGCCAACGAATCAAAGACGCTGCCTTGTCTCCAGATCAAAGCCATCGCCTTCACTATCGCCGCGCGTCCACCATCGCCTTCGCCAAATCGAACTGAAATTCCTGCCAGAAGTCAAAGTTGACGCCTTTGGCTCTCAAAATCAAGCGTGCACTGCTCCTCTAGGAAACAAAGCCGCCTCGTCCGTCATCAAACCCATCGCCGACATCATCGTTAAAAGGTGAGCATCTCACTCACAATTAATCTCATTTCAAGTGAATTGATTTCAACTTAAGCTAAAATATATAATAATGGATTTTGGATTTGTTCATTGGTTGCCATGTGTTAATATTGGTGTTAAACATGATTTTTTTTCCTCTGTTTTAGCACACTGGAAATACGCGGTCTTATTTTGAGTTACATATATTTGCACATACTCGAGTTTTATATGTATATACATACATTTGTATGTGTATATATGTAAGAGGTTGAGTATCTCGAACTAGCTAGTTGAATTTGGTATGGTGATTTTTACCGTCGGCTGTTGGCCTTGTTGATATGCTGTGTGATCTGAATTGCTCCTTATTTGTAGATAAACATGATAGGCATGTTTGATCTGTTCTGTTAGAACCAAAAACACCTGTATATATTTGCTATGTTTCAAAACTGAAATGATTTGGTTACACCCTTGATTTTTTTATTAATATA
Organism: Allium sativum; assembly: GCA_030737875.1. Classification (NCBI taxonomy): domain Eukaryota; kingdom Viridiplantae; phylum Streptophyta; class Magnoliopsida; order Asparagales; family Amaryllidaceae; genus Allium; species Allium sativum. The sequence continues at coordinate 468,841,982 of CM060910.1, forward strand.
CGACACCCTTGCCTGTTTATTAACATAAAATGGTTACAATAAACTTTTACACGTAGCAAGGAAAATTTCTAAACTTAAGCAAGTTGCTTATGGATAATTTTCCATGTTGAGTATATGTCCTTCTTGGCCATACGTTTGCACTGTTAGATTTTTATGTACCAAAGAATTTTCATGCTGTTGTGAGTTTTAGCTTCATGGTAACCGGTGTACTTAGGTATTGATAACATATATACATGGTGTGCTATTTGAGGGTTGGCCATTAGCTAATACATTAATGGACATTCAAACCTTCTGTTTGTATATTTTTATTTTGGGATAAGATGTTGCCTTTGATCTATAATTAGGTTCTGAGTTACTCCACTATAGTATCTTTTATTCAAATACTTGATATTGCAAGTTCTGCGTTGACTTCGATTATTTCAAAGTATGTAAATACTTAATATTCATCAACTAATTAAGTATGGATAGAACTGAGCGAATGAGCATAATTCATATGCAACTTTTAAATTGTTTCCTGAAGTAAAAAGCAAGCCTATTTTCATATTAAGTTTCAAGCGAGGCATATACTTTTAAATAAATTTTATTCTTTTAATCTAGAATGAAAATTAGTTCTTCAAATAATAATAATAATCTAGGCAATGTAAATAAATATAGTTCATTTTCGCTCTCCATGAAAAAAATCTGTGCATGAAACTGTGTGTTTGACGAAATCTCAAAAGAATTTACAAAAAAAAAACCTACTGAATGAAAACATTTTCATGGATATATAATGTATTTAAAGATGGGTATTTTTTTACCGTTCTAACATTTGATAACCTGAATATTGTTTTAACGTTGATAACCTGAATTTGATAACCTGAACATGGTTGGGCTGTGGAGTAATTTGACATTTCGGTTGTAGCTGGATAATGCCTTTTCATAACTACATGCATACACTTAGCTATATACAAGGACTATGGTCATTTCATTTTGTAATAGCCTACATCAAAATTTATCCGTAATGTTTTGTCTTATGTTTTAACCTGAATTTTTGTCTCATGTTTATCATAGTTCACCTGAATGTTTTGTCTCGGGCTATCATAAACCACCTGCAAGTATTTTGCCTCAAGTTTTCATGTAAAAGGGTAACTTAAATTATATATGAATGTTGGAACCATCTCGACTTATGTATATATCAAAGCAGCTCATTGTCCTTGACATTTTATTCACTGAGCTGTTCATTTGAACCCGGTCCAACGAAGTACACATGTTATACCTTTGTCATATTTGGCATTTTGTTCATTTGATTTGCTGAAACTAATACTTCATTTGATTTGCTGAAACCTAATACTTCATTTGATTTACTGAAAACTGTACTCCATTGGTCTGCTTAAGTTTGTAACCCAGTATGTTTTATGTACTCAGAAGAGAAATTTAGAACCCTGTTGTTTAGTTTCCCAAACATTGCTGCTCCCACGACTATGAAGGTGTTGATTCACATATATTCATGGATTTCACAGGGCTGTAGCCCGCATATATATATAGAAATCGGTTTTACTGTATCTACCCAAACACATTTATAAATTCGGATCTCTCAGGTTCATTTTCTTGTGTGAAGAAAAATTGTCCTTGGTATTTGAGCTTTACATGGTGCACACCCAATTTTTGCTGTGTTTGGATATTAAATATGTTCAAGCGATCCTTTCTTCAGTAAACTTGGGATTGAACTGTTTATACGGCACATGCTTTGCTGGTCCATCATGCATTGAGATATTTTTCCCTTGCATATACATTCTAGATGCAACTCGACAAATTTGATCCGTATACATATATTGGCTTAAAATGTACATAGTTGGGATACTTACACATGTATTATGTTGGAACCATCGATGCTGCCCTAATTGGCTGAACATTTTCTGCACGACTTATGAACTTTAGTGTACTCGTATTTCATGTTCACTGGGATGCTGAGGCAAATACACACATGTATACACATGTGTATATGCAAGCTCCTGGAATAACCAATGTTATTATTTACATTTAGTTCGGGATGTTGAGGCGGTGCACACGTGTATGTTATATACACGCGTTCACTCGCAAGCTTCCGAGACCGTTCGTCCTTGGTGATATATATAATTGATATGAACAGATAGCACAACCGTTTATTTTATATACGACATTTATGTTGAAAGTTAGGGTTAACTATTATATTTCCAATTCATATTGAAATTAATTTACTTGAACATGTGATTAATCCTTACTCGAGTGTTTTATGTTTTTGCATGGAACGCTCGGGTAAGATCTTGAGCGTTACAGAGATTTCAGTGTAGGATTCGAAGATTGGCGAAGCTGGGGATTCCAAAGGCGGCGCGCTCTGAAGATTTAAACCAGTAAATATTTTTGTTGCATTTAACTGTATTTTTAAAATTCCGCTGTATAGAAAGATATTGTATCAAAAAGTCTGATTCATATATAAAAGTTATTTCGCTGTTCAAATACTATGTTATTTATTTATTCTGTGTTTTTTTGTGTTGATTCTTATTTTAAACTCTGTAAGCTAAATAACGAACCGTCGGTTTGAACGTTTTAAGTTGGTTTAATTACCGATTTGAAGCGTTCAAAAAGGCGGGACGTTACAAGTGGTATCAGAGCTGGTTGCTTAATTGGTACGGATGATAGGGGGTTCTCGCTTCGCGTTAGGTGGCGAACGAGAGACTCTTACCCCTACATCTCCCGACAAAGTTGTTTGGTCAAGTCGAGAGGCTGGCCGTAAAAGCAGTTCTGAGGTATCAGTGTAAGCCACGGGGGGAGGTAAGCCCTCTGCCTTAGGGGATGAGGGATGGTTGAAAAGCCTACCAAATTCTCGGGTCGTTACAGTGGTATCAGAGCTTTGGTTTATTCAAAGCATAGCTTATCGAGTTAAAATGGGTAGAATCAACATTAGAAGAGAAAAAAAGGATCTTGAAAATGAAAGAAAAAGGTTTTGGAAAAATAAATTTTCGGAAGATAAATTATTTTGGAATATTATGTATTTTAAAATTTGTATTTTGAAACTGATATAGCGGAAATAAAAATTTATTTTGAGATTTGAAAATTCTATTCGGAATCCCTAGTCTTCAGAAGTCTTCGAATCCAGGTTTGCCAGAGTTTTCTTCGATAAGCCCCCCTTAGATTTGAATCTCGAATCCATCACCGAATGGTATCAAAAGAAGAATTATATAAAAGAATCAATAAATTAATTTCCCTAAGGGTGTATTTAGCAATCGAATACAATTGAAATTTATTGAAAGTAAGAATTCCGATGGGAATTTGAAAAGAAAGGGAAATTGTTTCAAAAATGGAATGATGAATTTGATTTTGATATTCGAAATATAAATAAATGAAAATGAAATCGGAAAAGAGAGAAAATTGGGATACGACTGTGTTAAATTTGAACGTGACATGATAAATTATGATTTGTTTCAAATCAATGATGTATGATCGAATATATATTCGATAATAAGGTATAAACTTGTAAATTGATTAATAAGAAGTGAAGTGTGAACGAAAATATGAATGAAGCCAAATGTGAGTAAAGAATTTTAAGAAATGCGAACTTATATTTGAATGGAATCAAAGTTAATTTGATGTGATGAGTTCAAATTCTTATAAAAGGAATGATATTCGCTTTTTAGAAGCAAATAACGTTTGAAAGCAAATGAAATTGGGAATAAAGGAAGTTATTCAAGGAGCCAACTATGTCGAATTTCGGGAAAGTATTATTTACTTTCCATTTTAAATTAAACCTTATTATTATCGATATATGATTTATCTAGATTAAAGGATAAATTATATACTTAAAGTTAAATATTTCGAAAGCGTGAATTATGGTTATAATCAGCATTTTTTATAAAAGAAATAAATTCTTAATTTAAAATCGGAAACTTCAAGAATAAATGTTTTGCTGGTGTTTGAAGTGGTGAATTTTACCAGTTTCGAAGTTAATAATGTTATTCAGTTAAGGTCTGAGAGGTAAATATACTCCAACTTGATTGATTTCATTGTTGACTAAGAAATGGTAAGGTTCAATAGCAAGAGTTGTTAAATAAAGTAAGCGAATGAGTGTTAGCAGTTAAGTGAAAATACCGGTGTTTAATTAATATCTGTTTTAATTCAAATAACGAATTAGAAATGTTTCCCCGAGAATAAAATGTATTTTCTATAGAAAATAAAGGTTTGCGAATATTGGAAATGTTTTCCAACGGTAATAAGTGATTTTCTAGAATTATAGAAGAGAAATATAATAATGTTTTTCAAAAGATCGGGAGAGACTAACGGGTTTTGATAAATTAGAATGGCAAGAACTGAAGAACAAAAAGCCGCACGTCGAGAACGAAGGGCAGCAGAACGTAAAAGAAGGGAAGAATTAATATTGGAATACGAGGAAAGGATTAAGGAAAAACAGATAGCTGGCCCCTACGACAATGTCGTCTGTTATAGATGTCAGAACAAGGGACATTATGCGGCTACGTGCGGAGAGAGAGACAAGGGAAAGAAGAAAGAAGGAAAATTTTACCGATCCGAGATTTTCTGTTTTAAAAGTCGAGAGAGGGGACATTTCCCCAGCCGTTGTCTTAAGATGAAAAAGAAAAAGCCTGCCATCTCTGAGAAGTCCGATGAACCAATCATTTGTTATCATTGTAAACAAGTTGGACATATAGCTCGGAACTGTTTCGAGGACAACAGGGAAGACAGGCAGTGTTGTGTCCCGTTAGAGAGAAAACAGTGAAGCACGTAGATGAAGATGGCTCCATCTCATATTATTGTAAAAACTGCAAGGAGTGGGGTCATGTGGATAAGGAATGCACTAATCCTTTTGTGGAGGCTCTAGAATGATGAATAAGTGAAGTAGTCGATTATGGATCAAAAAGCAGAAAATCACCGATGATTGGGGATCCTAATTAAGTCAACTTTGTACTGTCCTTTGTAATCCCCTATGTAAGGGTTTTGAATAAGTTGAGACTATGTATAATTAATTAACTAGAATGAGTATGGAAAATTTTGATTAGTGTTTTAACCGCATTAAATGAAGTATTTGGGAATCTTGAACAAGGAAGACCAGTATTTGTTTGGTAAACCAAGTTGGTAAATAAGTTAATATTGATGAGATGAGTTTATAATTAAATTTAAATTTAAATATATATACTAAATAAAAGGAAATTAAGAATGCAGTTAAGAAATTTAGAAACTGATTAGAGATTAGTTAAGTTAAATAATTTCCTGAGTGTTGATCTGATGTTGGTTTCGGCCTTCGGGGTTGATACTTAGGGAGTTGTTTGCTTACTAATTTACGGTCGAGGGATGTGAATGTGAAGAAGTGATAATGCGTGAAGGAAAATTTGTGATAAGAAGAAATTTATTGGAATCTTGAGAATAAAGTTGTGAATGAAGTGATGAATTTAGTAATTAGAGATTTGGAAGGAAATTTTATTTGTAACCAATAGATTTATAAATTTGAGTTTAAAAAGGATATGAAATATCTGGATTGATTTAGAAATCAATACTGAAATTTTAAAATATAAATGGAATTTGAGGATTTTCAATTTTAAATATTTGACACAAAAGTTTCGAAGCTTGTATGGTAAATATATATAAAAATATAGCAAATTTGAAAACTATTATTTGGAAGGTAGTCGATTGAAATGAAATCTCATATAACAGAATTTACAAGAATGAGATAATTGGGAATGTGTTGTGGAAAGAAAATCATAAATGTAATTTATGTGGAGTATGAATTAGAGTACTATATATATATATATAATATTATATGTTTTCAAAGAAAAATAAGGAAAGTACCTTCCTTCTCCTTTGAATTTCGAGCTTAGCCGAAATGTACTGCTAGTGGCAGTAGGTTGTCCGGACATAAAACTCATGAGTTGTCGTTGAGCACGACTGCTAGCGTAATTCGCAGGGCTGCAGATAGCCTACGACGGTCGGATGTTTCCTGAGGGAATCAGGCGTAACCATTGTGATTGCTGCGATCTAGAGTCGTTGGAATTCGACCATGTAGCGTAATTCGTTGGGCTGCTGATAGCCTACGGCGGACGGATGTTTCTTGGGGGAACCAAGCGTAACCATTGTGACTGCTGCGATCTACAGTCGAATTATTAGGGCGTAATCCGCAGAGTTGTGAAAGCTTACGGGTATGGATGTTTCCTGGGGGACCCAGGCGTAACCAATGTATACCTGCGGTCCATATGGCATATCTACACGTGAAAGAGAAGTAACCACTAGAGTTACTAAAGGTAGAATGGAGCCATGTAGTGCGTAGAATATCTTAGTGATTGTAAGCCACCTGTTTGAAGCAGCAGTTAGTCTTAGTGACTTGTTTGGTCTTCGTGACCTAATTTGTCCTTCTGACTTGATTAATCCTCATGTCTTGAATTATCTCATAATTTGATAATTTGTTTCCGTGACTCTGAGATAGAGCAGTCAACGCTCAATGACCTCAAATTTTTGTTGATCCTTAAATACCTTCTGTTGATTTGTCCATGACGAAATTCGCAGGGAAGCGATTTCCTACAGATACGGATGTTTTCTGGGTGATCCAGACGAAACCATTGTGTATCTGCGATTCATGAACAATCAACATATCATATCACCCTGGTACTTTCCGTATCTATTTTTAAAGGAATTTTTGAAATATTTTCACTGGGAGTTGAAGCAAGGATATTTAGTGCTTGAAGATGTTAGTCATGCGCCTGGCCAGCGTATGCCTAATATCTGTGAAGAACGACAATAGACTTGTCAAACTTCAAGTTATAAAGTATTTTCAAATCAATAATTTGAAAATCAAAATGTACTGAACTAAATAAGTTAGAAGATTTCGAAGTATTTTCAAGTCCATCGCTTTGAGATAATAATACCAATATTTTCTGTTTTTAGATTTTGGAAATTTTCAATCCAGCAATTTCTAACTTGAAGGGAAGATGTTATCTACACTCTTTAATGAGTGTTTGGGAAATAATGAATGGAATGAACGTAAGGAGGTTTGGTTGATGATGGTTAAGCCTAGACCCATTATAGTGTAACGATGGAAGTAAAGGTTTATAAAGATATTTGGAATAATTTGAGATGCATAAATCTAATTTATGCATGCTTTGAAATTTAAGAAGAGTATTGTTTGAGAAGAAATTGGATTTAATTGAGAAAGAGGATCGATGATTTAAATATCGGTATTTAAATTAGTTATGAAAAAAAATTCACGAATATGAAAATTTGAAGTATACATTGTTATAACTCTAACGATCTCTCCTTTTCGTGGACGAAAAGTTTTAAAGGGGGGAAGAATGTAACGACCCAGAAATTTCGTCAGCTTAAATAAAAATTAATTAGAGATTTAATTATTTATAATCAATTTTTGTATTAATACCGGGGTTAGAAATTTAAAATCAAATGATAGTGTAGTGTATGGATTAAATTCGATATTGAATTCAGAACGTTGGTTAAGAATTATACATTCATTTGATGAATATGGAATTGAATTTGGTTGATATTTAAATCGAATTTGCAATAATTAAAAATAGTTATAACGGAAAACATATTAACGTTAAATAAATCAAAAAAAATTATTCGTTAATGTATATATAATGTACTAGCGTAATAAAACAATGAACTGATAAACGGTTTAAAATAAAATAACATCTTTATACGATCGCAGTCAGAATTCGACCACTACCATTGCCTTGGCAATCACGAAAAAGTGGTAACCACAGTTTTTGCATTTATAAAAGATTCAAGCCTCGTTTCATTTCTTCAGCTTTCCCATTTTTTTTTTCTCGTTAATGGCTGAATCCCTAAATTTCTGCAAAGGAAATTCGATCCCTTTCTTTTCTAATTGAATTCCGCCGCCTCCAAATTGAAAACACCAAACCCTAAGCTGCCAACGAATCAAAGACGCCGCCTTGTCTCCAGATCAAAGCCATCGCCTTCACTGTCGCCGCGCTTCCACCATCGCCTTCGCCAAATCGAACTGAAATTCCTGCCAGAAGTCAAAGTTGACGCCTTTGGCTCTCAAAATCAAGCGTGCACTGCTCCTCTAGGAAACAAAGCCGCCTCGTCCGTCATCAAACCCATCGCCGACATCATCGTTAAAAGGTGAGCCTCTCACTCACGATTAATCTCATTTCAAGTGAATCGATTTCAACTTAAGCTAAAATATATAATAATGGATTTTGGATTTGTTCATTGGTTGCCATGTGTTAATATTGGTGTTAAACATGATTTTTTTTCTCTGTTTTAGCACACTGGAAATACGCGGTCTTATGTTGAGTTACATATATTTGCACATACTCGAGTTTTATATGTATATACATACATTTGTATGTGTATATATGTAAGAGGTTGAGTATCTCGAACTAGCTAGTTGAATTTGGTATGGTGATTTTTACCGTCGGCTGTTGGCCTTGTTGATATGCTGTGTGATCTGAATTGCGCCTTATTTGTAGATAAACATGATAGGCATGTTTGATCTGTTCTATTAGAACCAAAAACACCTGTATATATTTGCTATGTTTCAAAACTGAAATGATTTGGTTACACCCTTGATTTGTTTATTAATATACGACACCCTTGTCTGTTTATTAACATAAAATGGTTACAGTAAACTTTTACATGTAGCAAGGAAAATTTCTAAACTTAAGCAAGCTGCTTATGGATAATTTCCCATGTTGAGTATATGTCCTTCTTGGCCATACGTTTGCACTGTTAGATTTTTATGTACCAAAGAATTTTCATGCTGTTGTGAGTTTTAGCTTCATGGTAACCGGTGTACTTAGGTATTGATAACATATATACATGGTGTGCTATTTGAGGGTTGGCCATTAGCTAATACATTAATGGACATTCAAACCTTCTGTTTGTATATTTTTATTTTGGGATAAGATGTTGCCTTTGATCTATAACTACGTTCTGAGATACTCCACTATAGTATCTTTTATTCAAATACTTGATATTGCAAGTTCTGCATTGACTTCGATTATTTCAAAGTATGTAAATACTTAATATTCATCAACTAATTAATTATGGATAGAACTGAGCGAATGAGCATAATTCATATGCAACTTTTAAATTGTTTACTGAAGTGAGAAGCAAGCCTATTTTCAAATTAAGTTTCAAGCGAGGCATATACTTTTAAATAAATTTTATTCTTTTAATCTAGAATGAAAATTAGTTCTTCAAATAATAATAATAATCTGGGCGATGTAAATAAATATAGTTCATTTTCGCTCTCCATGAAAAAAATCTGTGCATGAAACTGTGTGTTTGACGAAATATCAAAAGAATTTACAAAAAAAAACCTACTGAATGAAAACATTTTCATGGATATATAATGTCTTTAAAGATGGGTATTTTTTACCATTCAAACATTTGATAACCTGAATACTGTTTTAACATTGATAACCTGAATTTGATAACCTGAACATGTTTGGGCTGCTGAGTAATTTGACATTTCGGTTGTAGCTGGATAATGCCTTTTCATAACTACATGCATACACTTAGCTATATACAAGGACTACGGTCATTTCATTTTGTAATAGCCTACATCAAAATTTATCCATAATGTTTTGTCTTATGTTTTAACCTGAATGTTTGTCTCATGTTTATCATAGTTCACCTGAATGTTTTGTCTCAGGCTATCATAAACCACTTGCAAGTATTTTGCCTCAAGTTTTCATGTAAAAGGATAACTTAAATTATATATGAATGTTGGAACTGGCTCGACTTATGTATATATCAAAGCAGCTCATTGTCCTTGACATTTTATTCACTGAGCTGTTCGTTTGAACCCGGTCTAACGAAGTACACATGTTATACCTTTGTCATATTTGGCATTTTGTTCATTTGATTTGCTGAAACTAATACTTCATTTGATTTGCTGAAACCTAATACTTCATTTGATTTACTGAAAACTGTACTCCATTGGTCTGCTTAAGTTTGTAACCCAGTATGTTTTATGTACTCAGAAGAGAAATTTAGAACCATGTTGTTTAGTTTCCCAAACATTGCTGCTCCCACGACTATGAAGGTGTTGATTCACATATATTCATGGATTTCACAGGGTTGTAGCCTGCATATATATATATATATATATATATATATATATATATATAGAAATCTGTTTAACTATATCTACCCAAACACATTTATAAATTCGGATCTCTCAGGTTCATTTTCTTGTGTGAAGAAAAATTGTCCTTGGTATTTGAGCTTTACATGGTGCACACCCAATTTTTGCTGTGTTTGGATATTAAATATGTTCAAGCGATCCTTTCTTTTGTAAACTTGGGATTGAACTGTTTATACGGCATATGCTTTGCTGGTCCATCATGCATTGAGATATTTTGCCCTTGCATATACATTCTAGATGCAACTCGAAAATTTGATCCGTATACATATATTGGCTTAAAATGTACATAGTTGGGATACTTACACATGTATTATGTTGGAACCATCGATGCTGCCCTAATTGGCTGAACATTTTCCGCACGACCTATGAACTTTAGTGTACTCGTATTTCATGTTCACTGGGATGCTGAGGCAAATACACACGTGTGTATATGCAAGCTCCTGGAATAACCAATGTTATTATTTACATTCAGTTCGGGATGCTGAGGCGGTGCACACGTGTATGTTATATACACGCGTTCACTCGCAAGCTTCCGAGACCGTTCGTCCTTGGTAATAGATATAATTGATATGAACAAATACCACAACCATTTATTTTATATACGACAATTATGTTGAAAGTTAGGGTTAACTATTATATTCCAATTCATATTGAAATTAATTTACTTGAACATGTGATAAATCCTGACTCGAGTGTTTGATGTTTTTGCATGGAACGCTCGGGTCAGATCTTGAGCGTTATAGAGATTTCAGCGTAGGATTCGAAGATTGGTGAAGCTGGGGATTCCAAAGGCGGCGCGCTCTGAAGATTTAAACCAGTAAATATTTTTGTTGCATTTAACTGTATTTTTAAAATTCCGCTATATAGAAAGATATTGTATCAAAAAGTCTTATTCATATATAAAAGTTTATTTCGCTGTTCAAATACTATGTTATTTATTTATTCTGTGTATTTTTGTGTTGATTCCGATTTTAAACTCTGTAAGCTAAATAATGAACCGTCGGTTTGAACGTTTTAAGTTGGTTTAATTACCCATTTGAAGCGGTCAAAAAGGCGGGACGTTACAGTTTGTGGGAACATTTCCCACAACCGATAGGATTGGCCAAATGGCTTACAGAGTAAAGCTCCCAGAAAATCTATCTGGTGTTCATGACGTTTTCCATGTCTCTCATTTCCATAAGTGCCCGCATGACACCGCAGAAGTTGTTGAGCCGAGTATGTTGGAAGAAGTCGAAGTGTAATGGGAGGCGATAGTCAGGCGAGTCCCTACCCATATTCTTGGGTCAGAAGTTAAGACGTTGCGCAATAAGGCAATCAAGTTACTAAAGGATCAGTAGGGAGATAACCCAGAAGATGCGACTTGGGAGACCGAAGACAAGATTCGTGCTTCATACCCTTTTCTTTTCGAGGGTATGTTCTTAACTCCTTTTCCTAAGTTTTATCAATGCTTGTTTCTGTCAATAGAGTATATCTTATCCATAGTATTTTCGACCTTTAGATAGGAATCTTATGGGTGTAAACATGTGTTTGAAACATGTTATGTTTGATGGATGCAAGTGGATGCAAGTGTTTTCTAGTGGTTGCCTGTGGACGCATATACACACACATTAGGAAATAAGATCGACTCAATCACTTTCATACTGCATATGGTTGTGTGTGCATTTTCTTTTCTTTTATGGATGGAAATGGATGAACTAGCATATGGATGTTGCATTTGGACGATGGGTATGCACACATATAGAACTTATATGATACGATAAGTTTATTTGCATGCATATTGGATTCATAGCACTAACATACATTGCATTAAGGAGGTCAACTAAATCAGTAGACCGCCTGATCTTCGCATTAGTGTTGGGACATATAAACACACCTTCGCATTTATTCATATAAGCACTAGATATCTTTAAGGACAATGGATGTCAGTTGTTGGTGGATAAGTATATGGATGATGGATGGTAGGATATGCATTCTTCTCAACTTAGAGATTTTGGGATGAAATCCTTTGAGTAGGGGAGATTGTAACACCCCGAATTTTTGACGACATTAAAGAGAATAAATTAAATAATATTTAATTTAATATTCAGAATTATAGGAAACAGACTGCACCATTGAGTCCGTCTCGAAATTCTAGTCAAGATAGATATTTGGTTTACGTAAAATGGACACCGTATGAGGAAGTTATGAGGGTTTTAAGTTTGTATACGCGCAGAAAAATTATATATATACGCATGAGTCAGAGATGAGTCAGAATTTTATATATAACGATTCAAATTCGAAAATTCCTCAAAGAGGCAAAATTCCCACTCTAGAGGGTCGCCCCCCTAGAGGGGTGTCGACCTAGGGGTCGACCCACCCACAGGGTTGTCGACACCCCTAGGGCTGATGTGGCACTCGGTTTCAGGGGGTCCGACAACTATATATATGTATCCTATTCTCCTATTTTCTTCATTGGAAATCATGGAAGCCATATGCTGCTGGAGTGCGAACTGAACCATTTTCTACAACAACATACTTTGCAAATCAGATTCATAAATTCTAGATCCGTTCTTTCTCAATTCTCTAAACCTAACGCTGTGAGTTTCTAGTTGTTTTTAGGTTTAGATAAATAAAAGTAAATTGTTAAAGACTATGACTTGGATATGTTTTAAAGTATGATTTTGAGCTTGTGTTAAATCCTATACTGGGTTATGATAGATCTATTCCCCTAGATCTAATACAATTGTGGTTGTTCTATTATATTGCCTATGTGGATCTTGACTTGTAACCATATTATAGTGAATGTACATCTATTAAATTGGACAGTTGTAACATTGGCTAGATCTAGTTCCTTATGTAAATCACCTTTCACCTGTTATATTGTGATCAATCTAATATGTTGTAAACTTGACATGTGAAGCCATTTTTAGATATAGACATGTTGCTATGTCACCCTAATTATGCTAGATCTAAATAGTTGGACTAGATCTCATTATGTTGCTTTCAAATCATAGTTGCCACAAGTTCATCAGTTTTATGCCCACCTTGTTACGATGAAAATTACATGTCCACCCACCTTGTTATCATGTTAAGTTTATGTGTATGCCAAGACATGTTGAAAACTATCACCTTTGTCATATTCCCTTTTTCATTGTTATGGCTAGGCTACTTTATCGCCTAGATGCCGCCAAAATATGTTTGAATACGTTAGTTAGGAAACGGGGAAAAAGGGGTTTATAATTGGCATAATTTATGTAATATTGGACATATAATTCAAATAGGGAAACATAGAAATAATCACCTATAATGACATAGGTAGATTTGAATAAAAATGGAATGTTTAGTAATTACAATTAGGAATTTTAATTGTACTTATGACAAGAGGTTAGGTTGCATTAGTGGTGGAAGTTTGCCCGGACCCGACCAGCATATCCAGCCGCCACTAATGTTGATCCTAATGTGGGAGTTCTAAGTACGTAAATACGAAATGGGCTATGACACGAGGTTAGGCCCAACTGTGGAATAAGTCTGCCCGGACCCGACCGACATATCTAGCATCCACATGTTGTAGGCCAAATGTGGGAGGTCTAGCCCGTTATAAAACCATACATGGACGTGTAACAACCTTTATTTTGAATAACATGTTATAACATAAATCAAGGCAGAATTAAATGTTAAAATCTGAATCAAGAGAAACGGGCTGTGCCATTGCGTTCGTATCGGAAAAATACGCGAAATAGAGTCCGAGTTTTCGAAAATCGGAGTCCGTATGACCCATTTATGGCCCATAGAAGTTTTCAGAAAATTCCAAGTTCAAAAACAGTTCAAATTTCAAATCTGGAGCCAAACAGACTGGGCGGGAAAGTTTCCCGCCCAGCCCCTAATTCGACTGGGGAGTCGACTTGGGAGTCGACACACCCCAGTTGGTGTCGACTGCCCAGTCGACACCCCTGTCGACCTGGGTGGTCGGGCCAGTTGGCCTGGTGCACCTGTTGTCCACTTTGAGTCAAGTTTTGAGGCCTGTGACGAGAATTGATGGCTCAGATCTAAACTAGGGTTAATCCTATGGCCTAAACTAACCTAAACTTCTATAAAAAGACCCTAAGACCTAGCTTAAACCCACACAAATCAATCCTACAACTAGGTTATGCCAAAATGCTCCTTGATCATGGCCTCCATCTTCATAACATGGCCTCCATCCTCTTCATGAAAGTTTGAGTGTTCTAAGCTAGTAAAAGAGCCATCTTTCTTCATCAAAGCAAGGATCTTCTTCTTATTTCTCAAGGGTTTTTGAGTGGAGCTTATCATTTGGGGATTTCAAGTGTGGCTTCGTCTCAATCTTGTTTTATTTTGTTCTAGTCTTCTTAGCCAAGCTTTGAAAGCCCTATTCTACTCTTAGATTTAAATTATGAAGTTAATATGATCATGTAGCAAGTTGAAATGAGACTTTTGGGTATAATACTTGTCTTTGGGCTATATTTGTATGCGTAGATCCATGTATGACTCTTTTGATCTATGATTGTGGCACTATCATGAACCTAGTATCATTTACCTTGATTTTTGGGTAGAAAGCGATGAGCTTTATTTGGTGGTTATGCATAATGCAACATAGAACTTGGTAGTTATGCATAATGCAACATAGATCCTCTCATGATCTTTATGTTAACTTGCCTATGATGTTATGAACTATATGCTAATCACAAGTTATCACCCTATGTTAACTATGACCATGTTATCACCTATTTGCTAAGTTGATGTCATGCATGTTTTGAGGCCAATAACCTTATATGCTAGTATGTTGAACCCCTTTTGCCTCAAATATCACCATGCTTAACTTGTGATAGTCTTTGCCATCTTATGCCCACCTTGTCATATTCTTATGTTCCCCCTTTTGATCTATTTGTGTTGATGCGAACTTACGTGCGATGGGGTTACGTTATGGGTAAAATTAAATGACATGAAACATGACTTGAAAATATGACATGTGATTATGCTTGAAAACATGAACGTGGACATGACATGTAGAAAACATGAAAGTGGCCAACTCGAGGTTGGGTTGAGTTTGTAGCATAAATCTACCCGGAACCGACCGGCTTAACTATTGGCTACAAACAATAGGACCCAATGTGAGTAGTTGGTCATATCGCACTTAAAACCCGAGGTTAGACTAGGTTGTGGTGTAAAGCTACCCGGACCCGCCCGGCTTAACTAGTAACCACAACAAAGTCTAATGTGAGAGGTTGGGGTGCATTAAGTTAACTAATGCCACATGGTAGGGTTAAGTCATGGGCTACTTGAATACTTAACCAATTAAACACGATGGATTGGTAGGGTTAAGTCATGGACTACTTGAATATACTTAACCAGTTGAACACGATGTATTGATAGGGTTAAGTCATGAACTGCTTGGATACACTTGACCAACTCAATACATGGTTAGGATAGGGTTAACCACACTTAACCCATTTAAAACCCTAGTTACGTGGTCCTTTTCAGCAGTAACCTACTTGGGAGTATCTGGATACCCTGGACTAGGCTAGGGTGTGGCACGATTACTGGACTGATTGTAAGAGACCAAAAGAGACGGCTGAATGGTGCACCAGTTAAGTTCAGGCGGACCATGGTCGTGCACATTAAGTCCGGAGTTGAACATGGGCACCGGTAGGTTTAGACTGTGCGTGCTTGTTTTGTGTCTGTGGTTTACACCCTAGGACTGGATACACCCTAGGGTGGACCTTGCACAGTTAACTACATTCCATGATTAAGCCGTATGACACCGATACACGACGAGTTAGGCTTATAGGGAGCCGATCGACTAGACCGAGTAGTTGGACCTTGATTTAGGTCATCTCATGATGTTGGGCCAATTTTGGGCCAAGGGATCATTTCTTGTTTATACTTGACATGGATTAGAATACTAGTACACTTGGTGCAACTTAACCTTGTATATGCGACGCCACACTTGATCTATCTTGTTAACTTTCCCCATGCCAGTTATCATCCTATGTTTCATCTTTGTTTTGCATGTCCAGTTAACTTTATTAGTTTTTATACTAATCGTAGGTAGGACTTACCAGTCTTTTTGACTGACCCGTTTTCTTTCGCCTCTTTTCTTCCGTTCCCCCCTAGGTTCTCAGGGTGGGAACACTAGCACCTAGCTTGGATCTTTAGCTTGCTTTCTGTATAGCTCATGTACGGTTTGGACTTGAGCTCGCTATGGCTTTACCACGTCTACTTTGGGGATAGTTTACTTTATGTTATTTCCAGTTTTCAGTTTATGTTTGTAGACTTGTAGTAGTTGGAAAATAATGACTTGGTACTTTTGATGTAAGTTGACTATGGTTTTGAAATAGTAGTTTTATCCGCTGCTTTATTTACTCTGTTTTACTTATATGTTCTGTCTTGTGATATCTCATGCATGTTTACCTTGACAAACACCCCTCCAAAGCCAGTGTACTTGCTTAGAGTGACCCTGGCCGAGGTGGGGTGTTACATTTGGTATCAGAGCATAAGGTTTACGAGATTGAACAAAAGGTTTTTAAAACTTACCTTTTGAAAAACTATTTTCAAAACCGATTATAAAGAAGTATTTTTTCCAAGAAAAGTCTTGTTTATTTTAAAAGGCTATTCCCCAAAAGCCATTAGCACTATCCTTTGCTTCCTCGTTCTAAATCTATCTTTTCCCTTTTTCAGCATGGCCGATCTCAACCTTCCCGAGGGAGTACCCATTCCCGGATGGTTCCGAAGGTACTTGGAAGCTAGGGCCAACGATGCGGGCCCAGCAAACACTCCCACCGTACCTGAGGTTCCTCCTCCTCCTCAGAATCCACAAGCGGATTTCGCGAAGATTTGCAAAGACTTTAAGACGATGGGTGGCAAGAATTTTGTTGGGACAGAGACTTATGTGGAGGCAAGAAACTGGTTAAAAGAAACTGAAGACCTCTTTGCCATCTTTGATGTGGAAGACCATAGGAAAGTTCTGTTGGCAGTATGGCTATTGAAAGAGAAAGCTGCTTATTGGTGGGAGGTCACCAACGCTACTAGGCCTATAGAGACTTGGGCCGACTTTAGGATGAGGTTTGGGCTTAAGTTTCTATCATCTGCTGAGGAGAATCTACAAATGGAGAAGTTTATATCTTTGAAGCAAGGGGACACGACAGTGAGGGAGTATGTGAATAAGTTTAACCAGCTTGCTCGATTCGGTTTGGACATGGTTAACACACCCCAGAAGAAGGCTCTACGCTTTTCTCGAGGATTGAATGAGCCATTACAAGGTTTAGCCATGTCCCATATACCCATGGGGGCCACTTTTGAGAGCTTAGTGGATATGGCCTTGCTTCAGGGAGATGATAAGAATGGCAAGAAAGAAGTCAAGCCTAATGAGACTCAAACCAAGAAGGCGGACTCCAAGTGGGGAGGAAATCAGAGCAATCAGAACAACAAGAACAACAAGGGTAACAAGGCCAACAACAACAAGGCAAAGGACACAAGAAAGTGCAACTTCTGTGGGATTGTTGGGCACATAGCCAAAGATTGTAGGAAGAAGAAGAGGAAGTTGGGAGAATGCTTTCATTGCGGAGAGACTGGACACTTCAGTAAGGATTGCCCAAAGAAGCAAGGACAGGCTCAGCGAGCAGGACCTTCTGGAGGGCAGATGCATGCTCTCAACACTGCTCCAGTTCAGGATCGAGGTAGTATTTCTGTAGAAAGCCTTGTTTATATTTCCGGTTTTCCTGTTCGAACTTTATTTGATTCTGGCGCATCACATACCTTTATCTCTTCTGACATTGTTGAAAGTTTGCACCTAAGTACTAGTCTAGTTGAGGATCCCGTTAGTGTTTCAGATCCAATTGAGGGTTCCGCCCATCTATCTATGATTTGTATGGATTTGAGGATTTCTATCTTGACCTTAGAATTCGCATGTAATGCTTATGTTCTCGGGTTCATGGGATACGGGTTGATTTTGGGCATGGATTGGTTGTCCAGTTATGGAGCCATTCTCGATTGTGAGCATATGGTAGTGAGGCTTATGACTTGCCTTGGCAATACCCTAGAGATTTCTTGTAACCCTCTGGATCCCGTCATGTTATGTTATCTTGAATCCCTCGACTCGTCTATTGACAATCTTCAATCTGTGAGGGTGGTCCGAGAATATCCTGATGTTTTTGATGAGGTGAAGGGGTTACCCCCTAAACGCGAGATAGACTTCCGTATTTATCTTGTTGATAATGCCAAGCCAGTTTCATTGCCTGTGAGGCACATGGCCCCGCGAGAAAGAAGAGAGCTTAGTAAGCAAATCAAGGAGTTGCTTGAGAAAAATTTCATTAGGCGAAGCATTTCAGAATGGGATGCTCCGGTGGTATTCGCTACTAAGGCGGATGGTTTGCTTCGTCTATGTGTTGATTATCGTGAGTTGAACAAGCTGACAAAGAAGAATAGACACCCGTTACCGAGGATTGATGATCTCTTTGACCAGCTTGTTGGTGCTTCTGTTTTCTCTCAGCTCGATCTAGCCACCGGATTCCATCAGCTTAGAGTGGCTGAGGATAGTATTGATAAGACTGCGTTTAGGACTCCAGATGGATTCTTTGAATGGTTAGTCATGTCATTCGGTTTGACTAATGCACCCGCATACTTTGTTGATTTGATGAGTAGGGTGTTCAGGGAGTTCCTTAACAAGTTTGTGGTTGTCTTCGTGGATGATATTCTGGTCTTCTCTAAGGACGAGGAAGAGCATGCTACACACCTCAAGGAGGTTATGGATACGCTTAGAGCTCATCAGTTGAAAGCCAAGTTCTCTAAATGCCATTTCTGGAGAAGGGAAGTTCGGTTCCTTGGGCATATAGTTTCTAAGCAGGGCTTAGCTGTGGATCCCGCTAAAGTGGTGGCGGTACAAGACTGGAAAACTCCCAAGAATGCAACTGAAGTAAGAAGCTTTCTCGGTCTGGCAGGCTACTGTAGGAAGTTCATTAAGGACTTCTCTAGGATTTCAGCTCCTCTTACTAAGTTAACGAAGAAGAACTTAGTCTTTGCATGGGACTTAGAGTGTGAGCTTGCTTTTCAAAGGCTCAAGAAAGCCCTCACCACAGCTCCAGTTCTAGCATTGCCCGATGGAGGGAAGTTGTTTACCGTGTACACTGATGCATGTGGCACGGGATTAGGCGTTGTCCTGATGCAAGAAGGGAGAGTGATATGTTTTGGGGGTAGGCAACTCAAATTTCATGAGAAGAACTATCCCACTCATGATTTGGAGTTGGCGGCGATCGTCTTTGCACTCAAATCCTGGCGCCACTATCTTCTAGGCGAAAGGTTTGAGTTATATACTGATCACAAGTCGCTCAAGTACCTCTTCTCGCAGAAAGATTTGAATCTAAGGCAGCAGAGGTGGATGGAATTCTTGGCATTATATGACTTCGAGATAGCTTATACCCCTGGCAAGGGTAATGTTGTGGCGGATGCACTAAGCAGAAGAAGGTTGACTTTGAGTCCCTTGCTTGTTGAGATGAAGAGCCTAGAGTTTTTGGCAACCTTTGATTTTGCACCTGCTATTGGGTCGATGACTGGTTCGTTAGCATCTCTTGAGCTTAGACCCACACTTCTTGAGCAAGTTAGGGCTTCACAGAGGGAAGACCCGCAGATAGTCGAGATCATGGACAAGTTGATTCGGGGTGAGACGTCAAGTCACCTCGCTAGATATGCTATTGATGACAAGGGATGGCTAAGGCGTGATGGAAGACTATGTGTCCCACGAGTGGGAGACTTAGTAAATAAAGTTCTTGAGGAGGCGCATCACTCGAGGATGACCATACATCCCGGAGGGGAAAAGATGTACCGGGATATGAAGCGCATTTTCTTTTGGGATGGGATGAAAAAGGATGTGGCAGAATTTGTTTCTAGATGCATTGTTTTCCAGCAAGTAAAGGCCGAGTCGAAGAAGCCCGGTGGGCTACTGCATCCACTGGAGGTCCCGCTATGGAAGTGGGAAAGTATCTCTATGGATTTTGTGGATGGATTGCCGAGATCAAGGAAGGGGAATACTAGCATATGGGTCATAGTGGATAGACTCACGAAGGGCGCTCATTTCATTCCAGTAAAGAGCAAGAGGACCGCATCATGGCTAGCATCAGTTTATCTTCGAGAGATAGTACGATTGCATGGAGTTCCTTCTAGCATAGTTAGCGATCGTGACCCAATCTTCACTAGCCAATTCTGGAATAGTTTGCAAGAAGCGATGGGTACGCGATTGAATCTAAGTACGGCCTATCACCCACAGACGGATGGCCAGACCGAAAGGGTGAATAGGGTACTAGAAGATCTGTTGAGGCTATGCATTCTTGACTTTTGTAACACCCCGTATTTTCTGTGAACTTAAGAATTACAAATCTGAGTATAATTAAAATATAAAATCAGAATCAAGGGAAACGGGCTGTGCCATTGCGTTCGTCTCGGAAAAATACGCGAAATAGAGTCCGAAATTTCGTAAATCGGAGTCCGTATGACCAAGTTATGGCCTGCCAAAGTTCAGAAAAAAAATTAAACAGCACAGACCAGGTCGACTGGGGAGTCGACCCTAGAGTCGACCTGCCCCAGGGGGTCGACCCTAGAGTCGACCCTAGAGTCGACCTGCCCCAGGGGGTCGACCCTAGAGTCGACCCTAGTGTCGACCTGGGGGTCGACCTGCCTCCCGAATCTGCTTTTCTGCCTGGGTGCGTTCTGATGTATCTGGTCTCATTTTCTGTCTAGATTCGTCTGCCTAAACCTATTTAAACAGCCCCAAACCCAGCCTTCTCTGCACATAATTCTATTCTGCTTCCTCTCTGCCTCTGTTCTAAATAAAAATAAAAATGGCGTCGCTACTCTGCTAGAATCAAAACTAGAAGCCAATCAACATCATCCTAAATTCAAATTTGAGATAAAAGCTTCTGCAACAATTCTGTAACAACTAAAGTTCTTTCTTTAATCCAATCAAGGAAAGTACAGTTATTTTTTGCTATAAAAATTAATTATAATTCTTATATGCTTTTAAATCTGAATCTGAGATTGTATATCTGTCAGATCTGTTTTTCTGTGACTGTTCTGTATCCCTTTCTGCTTCCTTTCTGTTTCTATAGCCAGGCTACCACGAGCCTGTGCCTAATCTCATAAGAGATTAACGTATGAACGCAAATTTTGGGACAAATAATGAATGATGCGAAATTTGACAAGGCTGAATTGAACGTATGACTTTAGATCTGAGGCATAAAATATATTGACATATGACTTGGGATTGGATGCATGAATTTGACTGTAAACATGTAATTTATATATGTTGTATGCATAGTGTACGTTGTAATCTAGATCTGTAACTAATTAGAGAAATGATTATATGTTATTTAGATCTGTAATTAATTAGAAAAATAAGCATATGTTGTAAACTAGTTTTAGACCTATGCATATTCTGTGATAAAAGAAGAGAGGAACCATTGTAAGATTACATATGATTTGAGACTTTGGACAAAATGCATATAAAAGTCAAGATCTGATTTTTAGAAGATATGATTTAAAGATTTAGATTGTTGGGTATAGTTTGCATAATGATTCATGACTTAAAAAGAAGAAGATATGGAAACTTAGGTGTAAAGATTTACATTAATTAGGATATCTATTATTGCGATTACACCTAAATAGGGATTTTTGGATATATGGCATGCATTGTAATTAACGGTTAAATTTGGTATAATTTACATGTGAATCTTCTGTAAAATGCTAGTTTAACAAAAAAATTGGAACATATGTTATATGGTAAATTATGCCCATATTCTGCGCTATGTAAATTTATGCAAACATGGAGTATATGTTCATATTGTGAATCATGACAATTATGTAGGCATATGAATTTAGGCCTAATTTATGATTAGGCAAGGCATGTAAATAGAACCTTTAGAAATATTAAATTTGCTAAATCTGCTAATTTGCCAAGTTGCCTAAACTGCTAGTTTTGTTATATTTCCTAGACTTCTAATTAGATTGAAGTGCCTAATCTTTTAAATTTGTCGGTTGAAATGCCTAACCTGTTATATGCCAAAATCTGCTAAGTTGCTAAATCTGTTAAATCCGTTAAGTCATATAATCTGGAAAATCTGTTATCTGCTAAAATCTTTTATCTGCTGTGTTGATATAATCATCCTGTTATTGATGTAATCTGAATGGGCATATATATTGGGCGTGCGCACAAACGGTAAATTATTGGCCGCAAAGATAAACGTGACTAACTCGAGGTTAGAATGAGTTTGCGGCGTAATTCTGCCCGGAACCGCCCGGCACATCCAGTGGCCGCAAACAATAGGTTCTAATGTGAGAAGTTAGTCATAACATGCTTAAGACACGAGGTTAGGTCTGGCTTGTGGCAGAAGTCTGCCCGGAACCGCCCGGCCCATCCAGCGGCCACAAGCTAGCGACCTAATGTGAGAGGTTTGGGCATTAATAATTAATTAATGCAAATCTAAGATAAGAATGACATCTAAAACGTATTGGGGGAAATAGGGTTAAACCAACTGGATTAATAGGTGTAGTAAACCCGTCCATGAATCTGTAGGCCCAATACAAAGTTAGACAAATCTGAAAAATTTGTACATCTGATCTGTTAGTCTGAAAACTTGTTAACTTAATTTGTGAACTAGTAAATCTGAATTCTGTATGTCTGAACTTGTAAACAAGTTAATCTGAGATCTGTTAGTCTGGGGACACAAGGTTAGGAGGGGAATTACTTGTGTCATCTGTTGTTTGGGACCCATAATAGTCAGTAACCCTTTCCGGTATCAAAACTTTGACCCAATAGTAGGTAGGGTCCGGGCACGCTTACTGAACTAATTATAAGTGGTTCATTCTGATAATGGCGAGGGGTGTTGATGGTGCGTTCCAACCGGGTCATGTGCGTGCATGGATCCCGGTCTGCCTCTGAGGATGTAAGACGCCGTGACATCTGTAAATAGGTCTGTGCCAATTGGTTGTCACTTTAGGGAGTGATACACCCTACTGTGGGGCCGACACAGGATATTTATGTATTAGGGAGCCGATCGCTTGGGGTAGGGTTTTAGGGTACACTTAGTTCTGTCTGTTTCTGTTGGTACCGTCTGTTTCTGTTGGGTGGTAACACCTGTCTGTTTCTGTGTGGTACCGTCTGTTCGGGTGGTAAAGGCCCATTACTAGTGTACACCTAATTCTACATTCTGTTTCCGTAGGGATTAATCTGTTTCTGCTTCTGTCTGTTTCTGATCGGGTAGTAAAGGCCCATTATTAGCATTCTGTGACGACAAGGAATTTCGCTCGGTCCGAACCAGTCGCTAAACCGACCCAGACCGTTCGAAACGCCCTATCGTTTGAGAACACGACAAAATAGAACGCATACAAAAGAACATTTCACTGTATATCACAACAGTGCATCAGATTACAAGAATATACAGAGTATAAAAGAATATTACACAGAAATATCAGAGATTTAAATTACATTTAAATACATCGCAGCGGAAAATAAAACAATACACAACTAGAAGGAGGTATACGGATACAAAGCTTTCCGGATATCGTTCCAGCTGTAAACCGGGGTCCTGTGAATATAAATCTGCAAAACCAAAACTACTAGCTGCCCGTGTCAAAATAGGGGCACCCAGAGTTTAGGTTAAAACAATAAACTCCAGGTCAGTCATGTGACTGGTGTGAGAACTAAAACAGTTAATCTTTATTTTAAAGTTAGGTAAATCAAGGGACCACGCCGTATAACACGGAACGGGCTTCCTCCCAAGAATACCAGTGCATAAAACAAACAACGCAATGCTAAATAAAGAAAAATGAAGCTGTTATAAGACCCAGGTCCCATCACACAATGCAACGCAGCCGAGGATAGGGTTTTCCCTTATAACAGCCAAAGAATGCTTGATACGTTTAAAACAAATCGTTTGATACTATTATAAGTGCATAGTGTATAAAACAACTTCAAATCATAAGTATCAATCATAGGCGGCATGGGTACCATATATCATGTCGCCATACTAGGCTCTACAAATAAAACCGCAAATGTCACGTATTTGGAAATTGGATTTCCGTCTATGAACCGAGGCAAAAGATAGTCCTCAACCGATTCGAGACGCTCTAGCCCGCCCCTCAGGCAAGCGCGCAGGCAAGCCTTTAGATCGTCAGGGCCGGTCCACCGATGTGGATTATTATGCCTGAACACTACGTTTCCCCACCCTATGGGGTGTAAATCTGGTCCGTCTGCCGACCAGAATGCATCGGCCGAAACCGATATAACCGAGGCGCCTCGCAACAGCAACAACCACATAAGTCAAACTCGTCAGGGCGTGTAAAACCACTGACGCCACTTCTAGCTAGAAAGAAACGCATGCCCTCCCTGACGTCCGTCTCCCGTTTTTGGTTCATACCGGGTGTGAAACTCGCGAGGTAAACGTTACACAAAGCTACGCCACAAAGGCCGTGCTTTGATCATCACCACAAGACTTTGCTTTTCAACAGAAGCCTCGATCAATTGCCACTTAGGCATGCCACACAGGCAATTCACTCCATGCGTTTGATATCCATCAATATATAACCCCTGAGCTCGTACGTCTCAGAGAAGGGCGTTAAGCAAGAGAATAAATTCTCCACCGCCAAACAGATATATATTTAATAGAGATCAATCACACGGACTAAAATCCCATGTCAGACACACAGTCCATTTACAAGTCCGTTCTGGGGCTGAACGAAACCGGAGGCACCTAGTACCCCGCATATCCATTGATCTCCAAGTACGTCTGGACGATCACCAACTGTTTCCATCTTCTTGGGTGTACAGCCCAATCAAGATCATCAGTAATCATCCAAACAACGTGAAGACTTCTGGTCTTCGACCATCATCTTCGTCTTCGACTTATCGTCGTATCAGTTATTCAGAATGGGATAAACCCGGTCTTTCCGAATAACTCGCGTATATATTATAAAAGTGTTACACAAACACAACATACGCCTCATTCCAATTCATTAGTCACTAACCGTAAATTAATCAAGAGAATAATTCCCCAAATATTAACCCCGAAGGCCGAAACCAACATCAGATCAATATCCAGAAAACCATTCTGCTTAGCTAACCGACAGTTAGTTTCTAATTTCACATTCATAGGGAAAGGTTCCCATTAATTTTATCCAAGATAAATTCCTGAATTTATTCTTTAATCATCTTTTGAATTTCGATTCAACTAGTCGGGATTAACGAACCTTACCGAATTAATCATTGGTTTTAATTTCCCAATCCCAACCTATTCATCCCATGAAGTAAAACTGGTAGTACTTCATATCTAACACCACGGTATTATCGGTAAATTCAATTACCACTTCACGTTCAAATCTAATTAAAGATTTAACTATCGCCTGGAGCAAAACTGGTGATACTCCATTTTCGATCATTTCAATCTAATTAAAGATTCATTAAAACTCCACTTAGTTTTAATCTTCGACTGGGTTAAAGAATCAGTGTCATTTAAAACACGGTTCACGATAAACCCAAAATCACATTCCATTAATTATCGGGTTAAAGAACAAGTGTTATTTAAAACACTGTTCACGATAAACCCAAAAATCAATACCAATTCAATTCCAATTAAATATCATTTAATTGGTACACTTCATTAAATCTAAATAAAAAGATTTAATCTTTTCTCATCTGGGTTCAAGAACAGTGTTAGTGAAGACACCATTCACGACAAACCCAAATCACATTTGATATTCAATATAAGGCTCTGAATAGAAAATATATCGGCTTATATTCAATATCAAATTCTACGATTAACAACTGTCATATTGGAAATAACAATATAAATATATATCTTTCAAATTTCCATAACAACATCTGTATAATCACGAATTCCAACATCGAAATATTCCGAAGACAATTTCGATTCAAATCCACTCCAATGCAATCATTGGAAATTCTGGTTATTTTTAAAACCCTTTTCAAATTCAATTTATTTATTTAAAAATAAATAGAATTATATTCCTAGTTCAAAACTAGTTCATTTCGATAAAAATCTATTTTTATCTTTTCCAATATGGAGTTTTTCATCCCAAATCTTCACAAATCATTTCTTATGATTTTACACAAATTATTACTATTTTTAATAATTTTATCAAGGTCCGTACAGTCGATTTCCTTCAACGGCCATCGAACTGCACTTACGGCGACCTTTTTCGAATTTGATTTGGACGTATCTCCAAATCCAACCGTTAGATTTCTAATTTCTAATATTCTTTAGAAAGCTCTTTTCGATACGAACCCAACGGTTCCGGTTTTAGGAGAATCCGACGGTCGGATCTCCCGTAATGTCCGTTTGAAATAAATGGTCGAAATTCACGAACTGCCGCGGCGCGGCGCGTTCTATTCAGGCCATTATATTATATATATAATATATACTTCGTCGATTGCTATTTAAAACGAATTATATAAAAAGTTTTAAAATCGTTTCAAAAGCAATTTCAACTTTCTTTTCAATTCAAATCAAAATTGAATTCTTCTTTATAAATTCGTTTTAAAATTCATTTCTATTCAATTCAAATTTCAATTCAAATTTTAATTCAATTTCAATTCATTTCAATTCGCTTTCAATTCAATTTGAATTCGTTTTAAATTTAATTCAATTCCAAAGTCGTTTTCTATTCGATTCAATTCAAATTGGTTTTCTATTCGATTCAATTCAAATTTCAATTCAAATTTCAATTCAATTCATTTCGAAATCGTTTTATATTCATTTCCTTTCAAAATCGATATAAATATCGTTCACGTCAAAATGGCGTCAATCTAACCAACACGGCTTCATAAATTTCTATTTCAAATATTCTATTTCAAATATTTCTTTCTCAAAATAGTTGTTATCATCAAAATATTTCGTTCAACACATGACCAATCTCAATGGATGAGTACTGTCAACACATGAACCTTTATTTTATATTGATAAAGATGTAAATTTTATTACTAACATATTTCGTTCAACACATGACCAATCTCAATGGATGAGTACTGTCAACACATGAACTTTTATTTTATAATATTCTTTATTTTTCAAATTGGAATGAGGCCCAATCAATTACCATATAAAGTTAATTATATGGATTTTCATACAACGCATGTATATAATAGCAACGATAAATAATCAACCATCAACCAAAGTGCACTACACTGTATAAGCATCAAATATAGATATCTAACGCTTATAACAGCCTGTCAATCAATCGATCGACATATTTAATCAATCAGGATGAGTGAACTTCAAATTTCATCCCAACACCCGTGTGGGGTTTCAAACAATCAAACACAGATTTTTATTTGTGCAGTTGGGCGATGTGTAAAATTTATCGACCCAATCAATGTCTTTCAAATAGGTGTACATAAACAAACCGTCCGGTTTGTAAATGAATATTTATTTATTCACATTCACGTTAAAAATTATATTTTTAACGACAAAACATTTTATTCCAACATATGAATTTCTATTCAGTTCATTCTTTAAATAAAATGATATTTTTATTTTTCTAACTTATTTTAGAAAATTTCGGCGGCATAACGGCACGATACTAGAAACGGGACGAGGCCTAGCCTTATCCCCGGTCTAGTGAAGGCCCACGCCATTCACACATCAATCAAATTCACCAAACAACCAAATTCAAATCAAATATCCAACTAATCTATGCAACCAAACAAACAAGTCCATGGTCTGTGGACGATTGTGTCGGGTGCTACCAAGCACTGTCTGCATCCTAGTATATATATATAAATAGAAATGAAATTGAAAGGTGAGAAGTTCTCACAAAAAGCTATCCAATCCTCTTGACTCTTCTTTTATAGAAATCTTCGCCAATCTCGCCTTTTGTCGCTTTCGTTGCCCGTATTCACTACATATGTAAAAATCGAATTTTTACTTCGATGTTCAATATATAAAAATCGAATTTTAAAAATATAGATTCCGCCTTTTCAAAGATAAAGATTATATTTCTAATATTCCTATGATGTAAAAATTATATTTTTATTACTTTAAAAATATAAAAATCATATCTTACTTCTTCTACTTAATAAAAATTCCGTCTTTTCTATTTTAAAAATATGATCTTTATTTTTTTTCCAAGTTCAAATCTTTTCTTTCTAAAGTTCAAATCTTTTCTATTTTAAAGCTCAAACCTTTTTCTTTTTAAAGTTTAAACTTTTTCCTTTTTAAAGTTCAAATCTTTTCTTTTTAAAGTTTTAAAATAAAATCAGTTTTAAAATCTTTTAAAATCAGTTTAAACCCAAAAAAAAAAATCAATAAGTATTTCAGAATTAAAATAAAAATAAAAATAAAATACTTACTGTATTTAGATGGGAAAAAAGGGGGGACTGCTGCTGCTCTTGGCGGCGTCGGGGAGGTCGCGGTTGGAGGAAGGACAGGCGGAGCTGGCTTCGAAGGGGCGGCGGCAGGCGGGGCTAGGGTTAGGGCTCGCGGATTTGGGGCTTGGGGGTTTTCTCGTGGCGATGGGGTCTTCCAGTTGGAGGAGGAGATGGTGGGCGTTGGTGGCGGCTTGGCGAGGTCGGAGGGTGGCGATCGACAGGCGCGGTGGACGGAGATGGCGGCGGCTCTGCTGCTCCGTTCTTTTTCTTTTCCCCTTTTTTTTTGTTTTCGATTTTATGAAATCGGGGGGGGGGGGGTCCAGAAAGAAAGTAAAAGGGAGGGAAATATTATTTTATATTTTTTTTATTAATTAAATTATTTGCATAAAGTTGACTTTTACCCACGACCTCGAAACGAGGTCCACCGCCTGTCTTCCATAGCGTTTAACCCCCATTCCGAACACAATGGGATATGTATCGCAAGCTGATTTGATCGTTACAATCAGTTTCCGTTGAATTTACATTTAAATCACTATATTGAATTTTAAACGTACATTTCAAATTACCGGGGCCACATACTAACTAGAAAAATTCCAAAAAATATTTTCTCGCTTCGTATTGACGATACGGTCCTAACAAGACTAGTTTCGTCGAATTCTGAGACCGTTTGAAAAATGGCCAATTTCCAGTCGATTAAAATCAACTGAAACCAGTCAAACGCGTTTTCCTTTGCCACGCTCACATATTGATTCGAAAAATTATGAACTTTGAAACCTAGCAATAATTTGACACTGCGGATCTAACAAAACTGGTTTCGTCGAAATCCGAGGTCATTTGCAAAATTCCCATTTTTAAGGGCCTGAATTCCATAGCGACTATTCAGAATTTTCAATTGGACATATCTTTTGATTCCCGCTATGAAATTTTGATTTTTCGGATTCGATGGAAAGATATTATCAATTAGATCCTAATGTTTTTGGTTTCACTAAAATCCGGATTGTTTTGCACCTGGTACATTCAATTGAAGTTTGAAATCGAATTATCGAACTACCGCGCCATTTTCAATTCTATTATAATTATATATATAATTATTTATATTCTAACGACGACGTATACAATATATACGTTCGAATTATATTCAAAATAAATTTCTCGTCGATATTATTTAAAATAATTCATTTTAAATAATCAAAATTCGCTAAAATTACCAAAATAAAAATTTTAAACTGGCTCAGAATTTGCGGGTTATTACAATCTCCCCCACTTAAAACTTTTCGTCCCCGAAAAGGAACAAAGTCGAAAGTGGTTTGATTAATCAACTCTACGTTCGATCTGCTTCCATTCTCCAACTCTTTAGTTTCTGAGAATTTTCAAAATTTCAAATATTTGGCTAACACCCTAAATTTTCGAAAAATTTCGCCATAACCTCCCCTGCACCGGGAGCATCGGGAAATCTCAAATAGCTTCCCCGGTCCTTCAGATCTCAAAAAGAAAAAGAAAAGCCAAGCGGCTAGCCAATAGGCTCATAAAATCATCATCACCCAAACAAAACAGTAAATCATGTAGTAAACATGTACCTATTTGTCGGGCAAACAAATTTTATTCTCTGCTCTAGCCTCCTTGCTATGACCTGTTCAATGATATACATGCATATGCAAGCAAATGCGACTAATTTTCAGTATAATTCAATATGTGATTCAATTAGGCTAAATGGCTAAAAATTAGCAAACAAATAAACAAACAACGCAAACATCAATCAATTAGTGAATTAGAGTTTCAAATTCATAACTTTGATACATATACAGAAAATCATGTTTTGATGCCAAATCACAACAATGAATTCTAGCTATATTAGTTTTGGTTCTCACACCAGTTTAATGGAAATATATAGAAAATCACACCTTCGAAACTCGAACATAAATGTTGATGATGCGATCGCTATCATCAATATCATCTTCGGGCGACTAGAGTGCGATGCTATATCTATCCAATATATTAAAACTTTGAATATACGTTTGCAAGGCGTATATGCAAATTCTTTATATACTGAATTGTCCAAATAAATACAAATAAATAATCAAATACGAATAATTGATTTAAATTTTCAAAACAAAATTGGTTTTCATTTGAAAAACATACTCTTCACACTCGTTCTAGGATACTACTGATCCTATCTCTAACGAGTCATTCTAATTGGATATTACTAATCCAATATCTGATGAATTCTTTCGTAGGGTTCTAATGTGCCTTGTTCTCTGCTTTGTAAACCAAAGCTCTGATACCAACTGTGACGACAAGGAATTTCTCTCGGTCCGAACCAGTCGCAAAACCGACCCAGACCGTTCGAAACGCCCTATCGTTTGAGAACACGACAAAATAGAACGCATACAAAAGAACATTTCACTGTATATCACAACAGTGCATCAGATTACAAGAATATACAGAGTATAAAAGAATATTACACAGAAATATCAGAGATTTAAATTACATTTAAATACATCGCAGCGGAAAATAAAACAATACACAACTAGAAGGAGGTATACGGATACAAAGCTTTCCGGATATCGTTCCAGCTGTAAACCAGGGTCCTGTGAATATAAATCTGCAAAACCAAAACTACTAGCTGCCCGTGTCAAAATAGGGGCACCCAGAGTTTAGGTTAAAACAATAAACTCCAGGTCAGTCATGTGACTGGTGTGAGAACTAAAACAGTTAATCTTTATTTTAAAGTTAGGTAAATCAAGGGACCACGCCGTATAACACGGAACGGGCTTCCTCCCAAGAATACCAGTGCATAAAACAAACAGCGCAATGCTAAATAAAGAAAAATGAAGCTGTTATAAGACCCAGGTCCCATCACACAATGCAACGCAGCCGAGGATAGGGTTTTCCCTTATAACAGCCAAAGAATGCTTGATACGTTTAAAACAAATCGTTTGATACTATTATAAGTGCATAGTGTATAAAACAACTTCAAATCATAAGTATCAATCATAGGCGGCATGGGTACCATATATCATGTCGCCATACTAGGCTCTACAAATAAAACCGCAAATGTCACGTATTTGGAAATTGGATTTCCGTCTATGAACCGAGGCAAAAGATAGTCCTCAACCGATTCGAGACGCTCTAGCCCGCCCCTCAGGCAAGCGCGCAGGCAAGCCTTTAGATCGTCAGGGCCGGTCCACCGATGTGGATTATTATGCATGAACACTACGTTTCCCCACCCTATGGGGTGTAAGTCTGGTCCGTCTGCCGACCAGAATGCATCGGCCGAAACCGATATAACCGAGGCGCCTCGCAACAGCAACAACCACATAAGTCAAACTCGTCAGGGCGTGTAAAACCACTGACGCCACTTCTAGCTAGAAAGAAACGCATGCCCTCCCTGACGTCCGTCTCCCGTTTTTGGTTCATACCGGGTGTGAAACTCGCGAGGTAAACGTTACACAAAGCTACGCCACAAAGGCCGTGCTTTGATCATCACCACAAGACTTTGCTTTTCAACAGAAGCCTCGATCAATTGCCACTTAGGCATGCCACACAGGCAATTCACTCCATGTGTTTGATATCCATCAATATATAACCCCTGAGCTCGTACGTCTCAGAGAAGGGCGTTAAGCAAGAGAATAAATTCTCCGCCGCCAAACAGATATATATTTAATAGAGATCAATCACACAGACTAAAATCCCATGTCAGACACACAGTCCATTTACAAGTCCGTTCTGGGGCTGAACGAAACCGGAGGCACCTAGTACCCCGCATATCCATTGATCTCCAAGTACGTCTGGACGATCACCAACTGTTTCCATCTTCTTGGGTGTACAGCCCAATCAAGATCATCAGTAATCACCCAAACAACGTGAAGACTTCTGGTCTTCGACCATCGTCTTCGTCTTCGACTTATCGTCGTATCAGTTATTTAGAATGGGATAAACCCGGTCTTTCCGAATAACTCGCGTATATATTATAAAGGTGTTACACAAACACAACATACGCCTCATTCCAATTCATTAGTCACTAACCGTAAATTAATCAAGAGAATAATTCCCCAAATATTAACCCCGAAGGCCGAAACCAACATCAGATCAATATCCAGAAAACCATTCTGCTTAGCTAACCGACAGTTAGTTTCTAATTTCACATTCATAGGGAAAGGTTCCCATTAATTTTATCCAAGATAAATTCCTGAATTTATTCTTTAATCATCTTTTGAATTTCGATTCAACTAGTCGGGATTAACGAACCTTACCGAATTAATCATTGGTTTTAATTTCCCAATCCCAACCTATTCATCCCATGAAGTAAAACTGGTAGTACTTCATATCTAACACCACGGTGTTATCGGTAAATTCAATTACCACTTCACGTTCAAATCTAATTAAAGATTTAACTATCGCCTGGAGCAAAACTGGTGATACTCCATTTTTGATCATTTCAATCTAATTAAAGATTCATTAAAACTCCACTTAGTTTTAATCTTCGACTGGGTTAAAGAATCAGTGTCATTTAAAACACGGTTCACGATAAACCCAAAATCACATTCCATTAATTATCGGGTTAAAGAACAAGTGTTATTTAAAACACTGTTCACGATAAACCCAAAAATCAATACCAATTCAATTCCAATTAAATATCATTTAATTGGTACACTTCATTAAATCTAAATAAAAAGATTTAATCTTTTCTCATCTGGGTTCAAGAACAGTGTTAGTGAAGACACCATTCACGACAAACCCAAATCACATTTGATATTCAATATAAGGCTCTGAATAGAAAATATATCGGCTTATATTCAATATCAAATTCTACGATTAACAACTGTCATATTGGAAATAACGATATAAATATATATCTTTCAAATTTCCATAACAACATCTGTATAATCACGAATTCCAACATCGAAATATTCCGAAGACAATTTCGATTCAAATCCACTCCAATGCAATCATTGGAAATTCTGGTTATTTTTAAAACCCTTTTCAAATTCAATTTATTTATTTAAAAATAAATAGAATTATATTCCTAGTTCAAAACTAGTTCATTTCGATAAAAATCTATTTTTATCTTTTCCAATATGGAGTTTTTCATCCCAAATCTTCACAAATCATTTCTTATGATTTTACACAAATTATTACTATTTTTAATAATTTTATCAAGGTCCGTACAGTCGATTTCCTTCAACGGCCATCGAACTGCACTTACAACGACCTTTTTCGAATTTGATTTGGACGTATCTCCAAATCCAACCGTTAGATTTCTAATTTCTAATATTCGTTAGAAAGCTCTTTTCGATACGAACCCAACGGTTCCGGTTTTAGGAGAATCCGACGGTCGGATCTCCCGTAATGTCCGTTTGAAATAAATGGTTGAAATTCACGAACTGCCGCGGCGCGGCGCGTTCTATTCAGGCCATTATATTATATATATAATATATACTTCGTCGATTGCTATTTAAAACGAATTATATAAATAGTTTTAAAATCGTTTCAAAAGCAATTTCAACTTTCTTTTCAATTCAAATCAAAATTGAATTCTTCTTTATAAATTCGTTTTAAAATTCATTTCTATTCAATTCAAATTTCAATTCAAATTTCAATTCAATTTGAATTCATTTCAATTCACTTTCAATTCAATTTGAATTCGTTTTCAATTTAATTCAATTCCAAAGTCGTTTTCTATTCGATTCAATTCAAATTGGTTTTCTATTCGATTCAATTCAAATTTCAGTTCAATTCATTTCGAAATCGTTTTATATTCATTTCCTTTCAAAATCGATATAAATATCGTTCACGTCAAAATGGCGTCAATCTAACCAACACGGCTTCATAAATTTCTATTTCAAATATTCTATTTCAAATATTTCTTTCTCAAAATAGTTGTTATCATCAAAATATTTCGTTCAACACATGACCAATCTCAATGGATGAGTACCGTCAACACATGAACCTTTATTTTATATTGATAAAGATGTAAATTTTATTACTAACATATTTCGTTCAACACATGACCAATCTCAATGGATGAGTACTGTCAACACATGAACTTTTATTTTATAATATTCTTTATTTTTCAAATTGGAATGAGGCCCAATCAATTACCATATAAAGTTAATTATATGGATTTTCATACAACGCATGTATATAATAGCAACGATAAATAATCAACCATCAACCAAAGTGCACTACACTGTATAAGCATCAAATATAGATATCTAACGCTTATAACAGCCTGTCAATCAATTGATCGACATATTTAATCAATCAGGATGAGTGAACTTCAAATTTCATCCCAACACCCGTGTGGGGTTTCAAACAATCAAACACAGATTTTTATTTGTGCAGTTGGGCGATGTGTAAAATTTATCGACCCAATCAATGTCTTTCAAATAGGTGTACATAAACAAACCGTCCGGTTTGTAAATGAATATTTATTTATTCACATTCACGTTAAAAATTATATTTTTAACGACAAAACATTTTATTCCAACATATGAATTTCTATTCAGTTCATTCTTTAAATAAAATGATATTTTTATTTTTCTAACTTATTTTAGAAAATTTCGGCGGCATAACGGCACGATACTAGAAACGGGACGAGGCCTAGCCTTATCCCCGGTCTAGTGAAGGCCCACGCCATTCACACATCAATCAAATTCACCAAACAACCAAATTCAAATCAAATATCCAACTAATCTATGCAACCAAACAAACAAGTCCATGGTCTGTGGACGATTGTGTCGGGTGCTACTAAGCACCGTCTGCATCCTAGTATATATATATAAATAGAAATGAAATTGAAAGGTGAGAAGTTCTCACAAAAAGCTATCCAATCCTCTTGACTCTTCTTTTATAGAAATCTTCGCCAATCTCGCCTTTTGTCGCTTTCGTTGCCCGTATTCACTACATATGTAAAAATCGAATTTTTACTTCGATGTTCAATATATAAAAATCGAATTTTAAAAATATAGATTCCGCCTTTTCAAAGATAAAGATTATATTTCTAATATTCCTATGATGTAAAAATTATATTTTTATTACTTTAAAAATATAAAAATCATATCTTACTTCTTCTACTTAATAAAAATTCCGTCTTTTCTATTTTAAAAATATGATCTTTATTTTTTTTCCAAGTTCAAATCTTTTCTTTCTAAAGTTCAAATCTTTTCTATTTTAAAGCTCAAACCTTTTTCTTTTTAAAGTTTAAACTTTTTCCTTTTTAAAGTTCAAATCTTTTCTTTTTAAAGTTTTAAAATAAAATCAGTTTTAAAATCTTTTAAAATCAGTTTAAACCCAAAAAAAAAAAATCAATAAGTATTTCAGAATTAAAATAAAAATAAAAATAAAATACTTACTGTATTTAGATGGGAAAAAGGGGGGGGGGACTGCTGCTGCTCTTGGCGGCGTCGGGGAGGTCGCGGTTGGAGGAGGGACAGGCGGAGCTGGCTTCGAAGGGGCGGCGGCAGGCGGGGCTAGGGTTAGGGCTCGCGGATTTGGGGCTTGGGGGTTTTCTCGTGGCGATGGGGTCTTCCAGTTGGAGGAGGAGATGGTGGGCGTTGGTGGCGGCTTGGCGAGGTCGGAGGGTGGCGATCGAAAGGCGCGGTGGACGGAGATGGCGGCGGCTCTGCTGCTCCGTTCTTTTTCTTTTCCCCTTTTTTTTCGATTTTATGAAATCGGGGGGGGGGGGGGGGGGGCAGAAAGAAAGTAAAAGGGAGGGAAATATTATTTTATATTTTTTTTTATTAATTAAATTAATTGCATAAAGTTGACTTTTACCCACGACCTCGAAACGAGGTCCACCGCCTGTCGTCCATAGCGTTTAACCCCCATTCCGAACACAATGGGATATGTATCGCAAGCTGATTTGATCGTTACAATCAGTTTCCGTTGAATTTACATTTAAATCACTATATTGAATTTTAAACATACATTTCAAATTACCGGGGCCACATACTAACTAGAAAAATTCCAAAAAAATATTTTCTCGCTTTGTATTGACGATACGGTCCTAACAAGACTAGTTTCGTCGAATTCTGAGACCGTTTGAAAAATGGCCAATTTCCAGTCGATTAAAATCAACTGAAACCGGTCAAACGCGTTTTCCTTTGCCACGCTCACATATTGATTCGAAAAATTATGAAATTTGAAACCTAGCAATAATTTGACACTGCGGATCTAACAAAACTGGTTTCGTCGAAATCCGAGGTCATTTGCAAAATTCCCATTTTTAAGGGCCTGAATTCCATAGCGATTATTCAGAATTTTCAATTGGACATATCTTTTGATTCCCGCTATGAAATTTTGATTTTTCGGATTCGATGGAAAGATATTATCAATTAGATCCTAATGTTTT
Source organism: Allium sativum (assembly GCA_030737875.1). Taxonomy (NCBI): domain Eukaryota; kingdom Viridiplantae; phylum Streptophyta; class Magnoliopsida; order Asparagales; family Amaryllidaceae; genus Allium; species Allium sativum. Next base: position 468,878,843 of record CM060910.1, read on the forward strand.
TGGTTTCACTAAAATCCGGATTGTTTTGCACCCGGTACATTCAATTGAAGTTTGAAATCGAATTATCGAACTACCGCGCCATTTTCAATTCTATTATAATTATATATTTAATTATTTATATTCTAACGACGACGTATATAATATATACGTTCGAATTATATTCAAAATAAATTTCTCGTCGATATTATTTAAAATAATTCATTTTAAATAATCAAAATTCGCTAAAATTACCAAAATAAAAATTTTAAACTGGCTCAGAATTTGCGGGTTATTACACATTCTGTTTCTGTTAAATTATTCTGTACCCATTCCTGCTTCAATTTAGACGTTAGGGTGACACCTAATTCTGTTATACTAGTATTAGTGCAGAGAAGTGTGAAGCAATAGTTTATGTCATTCTGTTCTTCTGTTATATCTGCTACACCTGTTACAGTTATCTCACATCCAGTTTTATGTTCATATCATATTATTATTATCTGTTCATATGCTAAAAGTCACTGGACTTGCCAGACTTTTTGTCTGACCCTTGTTGTTTCGCCTCCTTTCTTCCGTTTCCCCCCCAGGTTATCCAAGGAGGGAATACTTTAGCTTGATCCGGATTTCTCTTTGCTTGAAGTGCTTAAAGTATGGCTTGGCTCTGTATAGCTTCCGTTCTATGGGGATTATGATTTTAAACCATGCATTTTGAAGGCTTTTGTACAAGACTGATATTTTGTACTTGAATTCTGATATTGTGATTTGAAAGGATGTAACCATATTAATTTCTGTTTCCGCTGTAATAAAGTTAAAAATTTTCTTGTACTGTTTTATCTGTCTTGTAAGTTTCTGTTCTGTTTACTAAAATGCTCCACCAAAGTTAAGGCATTCCCTTTGTGAGTGACCTTAACGGAGGTGGGGTATTACACTTGGTATCAGAGCTGAAGGTTACCAGATTGGGTAAAGTTTTTGTAAACTATTTTAAAAAAAAAAGCTTTAAAAGAAAGTATTTTCAAAAGGAAAGTTTATTTTGAAAAACATAATCCCCAAAGCCATATATCTATCTTTTGATTCTCTGTCTGAATCCTTGTTTCCTTCTTTTTCCGAGTCTTCGGGGTTCCTGGCTTTCTGGGAGGTAACCTCATCGCGACATGGTTCTGTAGGCTTGACAAGACTACGGCACCGGTCAAAGGGCAAATAAGCGCCCGACTTCCATTTGTAGCCGCAGTAGTCTCACCTACGGCTAATTTTCTTTCGAGCTTTGTAGGATTTTCCGTGCGATGGAGGCCGCTTTCAAGGGACTTGTCAACGTGCTACACACGGATAGTAAAGATGAGAATAAGGGAGTTTGGCTAAGGCGCACAACCTAAGGATGAGAAACTCATGGATATGGACTTGGTTCACAAAGGAAACACAAAAGAAGGAAGAAAAGTCTGATGATAAAGGAGGAGAAATGTGCTTTACTTATGGAAGCTTGACTCATCTGAACAAGGATTGCCAAAAGAGGAAGGACACTCACTTCAACTGTGGTGGGATGGGACACTTCACTAGGGACTGCCCGAAGAAACGGGGGCAAGGACAGAGGACATGACCTACTTCGGGAAGGCAGGCGAATGCTCTTATAGTTGGTGGATAGGATATAAGTAGGAAAATTTCCGTAGAGAGTTTAGTTTCCTTATCTGATTATTGAGTTAGAACTCTTTCCGATTATGGCATTCTGATTCTATAGTCGAGTCTCTGCACTTTAATACTAGTCTTGTTTCTGATCTGGTTATAATCTCAAACCCCTTAGGGGTTACGACTCATCTGCTGGTGATAGGTTGGGGTTTGAGAGATATCTGTGTTAGGCGTCAAGTAGGACGCATACATTCTTGGTTTTATCATGCTTAGTTTCCTAAGAATCATTCGGTAATCTGATCTGTACCAGTAATCTGTAAATATCTGAATATTTCTGATAAGGTTAAGATTTCCAGTTTTGACATTGTCTAAAGAGGGTAATCCTCTTAGTGTCAATTTGATGTTGGTTTCGGTCTTCAGGGCCGATACTTAGGACCCATGTCTAATGGGAACCAAGTTTTTGTTTTATCTGTACTCACTTCCATCATTCGACTGTATCCTATCGATCGAATCTTCGAACTTTAGGTAGAAACTAATGGGTGTAAACATGTGTTTGAGACATGTTATGTTTGATGGTTGCAAGTGGATGCAAGTGGTTGCTAGTGGTTGCTCGTGGACGCATATACACACACTAGGCACTAGATCGGCTCGAAAACACTCTCATACTGCATATAGATGTGTGAGCATTTTAAATTTTTATGGATGCAAAATGGTTGAATCAGCACATGGATGTTGCATATGAGTGGATGGTTGTGCACTCATATAGAAATGATATGTATCAAATAGGAAAATTGCATACATATTGGACTCATGGAACTGACATAATTCGCATTAAGGAGGTCAACTGAATCAGTAGACCGCCTGATCTTTGCATTAGATAAGGAACATATGCACACACTTTTGCAAATGTTCATATAGCACTAGAAATTTCTAAGGACAATGGATGCTTGTGGATGATGACTGAGTAGATGAGTGATTGGATGGTAGGACACATTCTTCTTAACTTGAAGATTTCGGGGACGAAATCCTTTAAGGAGGGGAGAATGTAACACCCCGTATTTTCTATGAACTTAAGAATTACAAATCTGAGTATAATTAAAATATAAAATCAGAATCAAGGAAAACGGGCTGTGCCATTGCGTTCGTCTCGGAAAAATACGCGAAATAGAGTCCGAAATTTCGTAAATCGGAGTCCGTATGACCAAGTTATGGCCTTCCAAAGTTCAGAAAATAAAATTAAACAGCACAGACCAGGTCGACTGGGGAGTCGACCCTAGAGTCGACCTGCCCCAGGGGGTCGACCCTAGAGTCGACCTGCCCCAGGGGGTCGACCCTAGAGTTGACCCTAGTGTCGACCTGGGGGTCGACCTGCCTCCCGAATCTGCTTTTCTACCTGGGTGCGTTCTGATGTATCTGGTCTCGTTTTCTGTCTAGATTCGTCTGCCTAAACCTATTTAAACATCCCCAAACCCAGCCTTCTCTGCACACAATTCTATTCTGCTTCCTCTCTGCCTCTGTTCTAAATAAAAATAAAAATGGCGTCGCTACTCTGCTAGAATCAAAACTAGAAGCCAATCAACATCATCCTAAATTCAAATTTGAGATAAAAGCTTCTGCAACAATTCTGTAACAACTAAAGTTCTTTCTTTAATCCAATCAAGGCAAGTACAGTTATTTTCTGCTATAAACATTAATTATAATTCTGATATGCTTTTAAATCTGAATCTGAGATTGTATATCTGTCAGATATGTTTTTCTGTGACTGTTCTGTATCCCTTTCTGCTTCCTTTCTGTTTCTATAGCCAGGCTACCACGAGCCTGTGCCTAATCTCATAAGAGATTAACGTATGAACGCAAATTTTGGGACAAATAATGAATGATGCGAAATTTGACAAGACTGAATTGAACGTATGACATTAGATCTGAGGCATAAAATATATTGACATATGACTTGGGATTGGATGCATGAATTTGACTGTAAACATGTAATTTATATATGTTGTATGCATAGTGTACGTTGTAATCTAGATCTGTAACTAATTAGAGAAATGAACATATGTTATTTAGATCTGTAATTAATTAGAAAAATAAGCATATGTTGTAAACTAGTTTTAGACCTATGCATATTCTGTGATAAAAGAAGAGAGGAACCATTGTAAGATTACATATGATTTGAGACTTTGGACAAAATGCATATAAAAGTCAAGATCTGATTTTTAGAAGATATGATTTAAAGATTTAGATTGTTGGGTATAGTTTGCATAATGATTCATGACTTAAAAAGAAGAAGATATGGAAACTTAGGTGTAAAGATTTACATTAATTAGGATATCTATTATTGCGATTACACCTAAATAGGGATTTTTGGATATATGGCATGCATTGTAATTAACGGTTATATTTGGTATAATTTATATGTGAATCTGCTGTAAAATGCTAGTTTAACAAAAAAATTGGAACATATGTTATATGGTAAATTATGTCCATATTCTGCGCTATGTAAATTTATGCAAACATGGAGTATATGTTCATATTGTGAATCATGACAATTATGTAGGCATATGAATTTAGGCCTAATTTATGATTAGACAAGGCATGTAAATAGAACCTTTAGAAATATTAAATTTGCTAAATCTGCTAATTTGCCAAGTTGCCTAAACTGCTAGTTTTGTTATATTGCCTAGACTGCTAATTAGATTGAATTGCCTAATCTGTTAAATTTGTCGGTTGAAATGCCTAACCTGTTATATGCCAAAATCTGCTAAGTTGCTAAATCTGTTAAATCCGTTAAGTCATATAATCTGGAAAATCTGTTATCTGCTAAAATCTGTTATCTGCTGTGTTGATATAATCATCCTGTTATTGATGTAATCTGAATGGGCATATATATTGGGCGTGCGCACAAACGGTAAATTATTGGCCGCAAAGATAAACGTGACTAACTCGAGGTTAGAATGAGTTTGCGGCGTAATTCTGCCCGGAACCGCCCGGCACATCCAGTGGCCGCAAACAATAGGTTCTAATGTGAGAAGTTAGTCATAACCTGCTTAAGACACGAGGTTAGGTCTGGCTTGTGGCAGAAGTCTGCCCGGAACCGCCCGGCCCATCCAGCGGCCACAAGCTAGTGACCTAATGTGAGAGGTCTGGGCATTAATAATTAATTAATGCAAATCTAAGATAAGAATGACGTCTAAAACGTATTGGGGAAATAGGGTTAAACCAACTGGATTAATAGGTGTAGTAAACCCGTCCATGAATCTGTAGGCCCAATACAAAGTTAGACAAATCTGAAAAATTTGTACATCTGATCTGTTAGTCTGAAAACTTGTTAACTTAATCTGTGAACTAGTAAATCTGAATTCTGTATGTCTGAACTTGTAAACAAGTTAATCTGAGATCTGTTAGTCTGGGGACACAAGGTTAGGAGGGGAATTACTTGTGTCATCTGTTGTTTGGGACCCATATTAGTCAGTAACCCTTTCTGGTATCAAAACTTTGACCCAACAGTAGGTAGGGTCCGGGCACGCTTACTGAACTAATTATAAGTGGTTCATTCTGATAATGGCGAGGGGTGTTGATGGTGCGTTCCAACCGGGTCATGTGCGTGCATGGATCCCGGTCTGCCTCTGAGGATGTAAGACGCCGTGACATCTGTAAATAGGTCTGTGCCAATTGGTTGTCACTTTAGGGAGTGATACACCCTACTGTGGGGCCGACACAGGATATTTATGTATTAGGGAGCCGATCGCTTGGTGTAGGGTTTTAGGGTACACTTAGTTCTGTCTGTTTCTGTTGGTACCGTCTGTTTCTGTTGGGTGGTAACACATGTCTGTTTCTGTGTGGTACCGTCTGTTCGGGTGGTAAAGGCCCATTACTAGTGTACACCTAATTCTACATTCTGTTTCCGTAGGGATTAATCTGTTTCTGCTTCTGTCTGTTTCTGATCGGGTAGTAAAGGCCCATTATTAGCATTCTGTTTCTGTTAAATTATTCTGTACCCGTTCCTGCTTCAATTTAGACATTAGGGTGACACCTAATTCTGTTATACTAGTATTAGTGCAGAAAAGTGTGAAGCAATAGTTTATGTCATTCTGTTCTTCTGTTATATCTGCTACACCTGTTACAGTTATCTCACATCCAGTTTTATGTTCATATCATATTATTATTATCTGTTCATATGCTGAAAGTCACTGGACTTGCCAGACTTTTTGTCTGACCCTTGTTGTTTCGCCTCCTTTCTTCCGTTTCCCCCCTGGTTATCCAAGGAGGGAATACTTTAGCTTGATCCGGATTTCTCTTTGCTTGAAGTGCTTAAAGTATGGCTTGGCTCTGTATAGCTTCCGTTCTATGGGGATTATGATTTTAAACCATGCATTTTGAAGGCTTTTGTACAAGACTGATATTTTGTACTTGAATTCTGATATTGTGATTTGAAAGGATGTAACCATATTAATTTCTGTTTCCGCTGTAATAAAGTTAAAAAATTTCAAGTACTGTTTTATCTGTCTTGTAAGTTTCTGTTCTGTTTACTAAAATGCTCCACCAAAGTTAAGGCATTCCCTTTGTGAGTGACCTTAACGGAGGTGGGGTATTACAACTTTGGTGGCACTTGGGATGACCACCTTCCTCTCGTAGAGTTTGCTTATAATAACAGCTACCAAGCAAGCATAGGGATGGCACCATTCGAAGCTCTATATGGGAGGCCGTGCAAGTCACCAACATGTTTGTGGGAGACGACGGATAAGCTTATACTTGGGCCCGACATGATAAGGGACACATCCAAGAAGGTTGAGTTGATTCGAAGGCGGATGAAAACGGCCCAAGATAGACAGAAATCCTATGCAGACAAGCGAAGGACAGACTTAGAGTTTGAAGTTGGAGATATGGTCTTTGTGAAGGTTTCTCCTTTGCGAAATGTGGTTCGTTTTGGAGCAGTTGGGAAGCTGGCACCAAGGTTCGTAGGACCCTTCCCTATCATAGAGAGGATTGGGAAGATGGCTAATAAGGTGGAATTGCCCGAGAAGCTGGCCGGAGTGCACAATGTTTTTCATGTCTCGCATCTCCGAAAGTGCCTACATGAGTCAGCCGAGGTAGTTGAGCCTAGCATTCTTGAAGACGTGGAGGTAGAGAAAGAGGCAACCCTGAGGCGAGCTCCGATTCGTATCTTGGGAACGGAGATCAAGAAGCTGAGGAATCGAGAAGTCAAGTTAGTAAAGGTTCAGTGGAGTGAAGCCGATGAAGATGCAACTTGGGAAACCGAGGAGAAGATGCGTGCGCTTTATCCATTCCTTTTTGAGGGTACATTCTCAATCTCTTTTCCGAGTTAGCATATCTTTCTTTTGCTATCCATGTTTATCTTGTTATCTCGTTAACCTTGTCATGAGAACCTTAGGTAGAAACCCTTTGGATGAAACATGTATTTGAAACATGTTATGCTTGATGTTTGCAAGTGGTTGCAAGTGTTTGCAAGTGGATACTCGTGGATGCATGATACACATTAGGCACTAAGATCGGCTCACACACTTTCATATTGCATATGCATGAGTGCTTATACTTATTCATGGATGAAACTTGCTATGCTATCATGTGGATGTTGCATATGGATGAATGTTATGTGCACTCATGTAGAGATTATGAATTATGTTAGGAATTTGCATACATATGGACTCATTGCACTAACATACTTTGCATTAAGGAGGTTTGCTGAATCAGTAACCGCCTGATTTTCGCATTAGATAAGTACATATACACACACCTTTTGCATATGATCATACAACATTTAGAATCTTTTAAGGACAATGACTGCTCGTGGATGATGTTTTGAGTAGATGGATGATGGATGTAACAACCCGTATTTTGAATAACATGTTATAACATAAATCAAGGCAGAATTAAATGTTAAAATTTGAATCAAGGGAAACGGGCTGTGCCATTGCGTTCGTCTCGGAAAAATACGCGAAATAGAGTCCGAGTTTTCGAAAATCGGAGTCCGTATGACCCAGTTATGGCCCATAGAAGTTTTCAGAAAATTCCAAGTTCAAAAACAGTTCAAATTTCAAATCTGGAGCCAAACAGACTGGGCGGGAAAGTTTCCCTCCCAGCCCCCAAGTCGACTGGGGAGTCGACACACCCCAGTTGGTGTGGACTGCCCAGTCGACACCCCTGTCGACCTGGGTGGTCGGGCCAGTTGGCCTGGTGCACCTGCTATCCACTTTGAGTCATGTTTTGAGGCCTATGACGAGATTTGATGGCTCAGATCTAAACTAGGGTTAATCCTATGGCCTAAACTAACCTAAACTTCTATAAAAAGACCCTAAGACCTAGCCTAAACCCACACAAATCAATCCTACAACTAGGTTATGCCAAAATGCTCCTTGATCATGGCCTCCATCTTCATAACATGGCCTCCATCCTCTTCATGAAAGTTTGAGTGTTCTAAGCTAGTAAAAGAGCCATCTTTCTTCATCAAAGCAAGGATCTTCTTCTTATTTCTCAAGGGTTTTTGAGTGGAGCTTATCATTTGGGGATTTCTAGTGTGGCTTCGTCTCAATCTTGTTTTATTTTGTTCTAGTCTTCTTAGCCAAGCTTTGTAAGCCCTATTCTACTCTTAGATTTAAACTATGAAGTTAATATGATCATGTAGCAAGTTAAAATGAGACTTTTGGGTATAATACTTGTCTTTGGGCTATATTTGTATGCATAGATCCATGTATGACTCTTTTGATCTATGATCGTGGCACTATCATGAACCTAGTATCATTTACCTTGATTTTTGGGTAGAAAGCTATGAGCTTTATTTGGTGGTTATGCATAATGCAACATAGAACTTGGTAGTTATGCATAATGCAACATAGATCCTCTCATGATCTTTATGTTAACTTGCCTATGATGTTATGAACTATATGCTAATCACAAGTTATCACCCTATGTTAACTATGACCATGTTATCACCTATTTGCTAAGTTGACGTCATGCATGTTTTGAGGCCAATAACCTTATATGCTAGTATGTTGAACCCCTTTTGCCTCAAATATCACCATGCTTAACTTGTGATAGTCTTTGCCATCTTATGCCCACCTTGTCATATTCTTATGTTCCCCCTTTTGATCTATTTGTGTTGATGCGAACTTACGTGCGATGAGGTTACGTTATGGGTAAAATTAAATGACATGAAACATGACTTGAAAATATGACATGTGATTATGCTTGAAAACATGAACGTGGATATGACATGTAGAAAACATGAAAGTGGCCAACTCGAGGTTGGGTTGAGTTTGTAGCATAAATCTACCCCGAACCGACCGACTTAACTAGTGGCTACAAACAATAGGACCCAATGTGAGTAGTTGGTCATATCGCACTTAAAACCCGAGGTTAGACTAGGTTGTGGTGTAAAGCTACCCGGACCCGTCCGGCTTAACTAGTAACCACAACAAAGTCTAATGTGAGAGGTTGGGGTGCATTAAGTTAATTAATGCCACATGGTAGGGTTAAGTCATGGGCTACTTGAATACTTAACCAATTAAACACGATGGATTGGTAGGGTTAAGTCATGGACTACTTGAATATACTTAACCAGTTGAACACGATGTATTGATAGGGTTAAGTCATGAACTGCTTGGATACACTTGACCAACTCAATACATGGTTAGGATAGGGTTAACCACACTTAACCCATTTAAAACCCTAGTTACGTGGTCCTTTTCAGCAGTAACCTACTTGGGAGTATCTGGATACCCTGGACTAGGCTAGGGTGGGGCACGATTACTGGACTGATTGTAAGAGACCAAAAGAGACGGCTGAATGGTGCACCAGTTAAGTTCAGGCGGACCATGGTCGTGCACATTAAGTCCGGAGTTGAACATGGGCACCGGTAGGTTTAGACTGTGCGTGCTTGTTTTGTGTCTGTGGTTTACACCCTAGGACTGGATACACCCTAGGGTGGACCTTGCACAGTTAACTACATTCCATGATTAAGCCGTATGACACCGATACATGACGAGTTAGGCTTATAGGGAGCCGATCGACTAGACCGAGTAGTTGGACCTTGATTTAGGTCATCTCATGATGTTGGGCCAATTTTGGGCCAAGGGATCATTTCTTGTTTATACTTGACATGGATTAGAATACTAGTACACTTGGTGCAACTTAACCTTGTATTTGCGACGCCACACTTGATCTATCTTGTTAACTTTTCCCCATGCCAGTTATCATCCTATGTTTCATCTCTGTTTTGCATGTCCAGTTAACTTTATTAGTTTTTATACTAATAGTAGGTAGGACTTACCAGTCTTTTTGACTGACCCGTTTTCTTTCGCCTCTTTTCTTCCGTTCCCCCCCCCCAGGTTCTCAGGGAGGGAACACTAGCACCTAGCTTGGATCTTTAGCTTGCTTTCTGGATAGCTCATGTACGGTTTGGACTTGAGCTCGCTATGGCTTTACCACGTCTACTTTGGGGATAGTTTACTTTATGTTATTTCCAGTTTTCAGTTTATGTTTCTAGACTTGTAGTAGTTGGAAAATAATGACTTGGTACTTTTGATGTACGTTGACTATGGTTTTGAAATAGTAGTTTTATCCGCTGCTTTATTTACTCTGTTTTACTTATATGTTCTGTCTTGTGATATCTCATGCATGTTTACCTTGACAAACACCCCTCCAAAGCCAGTGTACGTTCTTAGAGTGACCCTGGCGGAGGTGGGGTGTTACAGGACGTGGTAAAAAATTGGACTACTTAACCCAATTTAATCCATAAAGATTGTATGATTATGAACTTAAGTTAGGGTTAAGTAAAATTGGATGGGTAGTGGGTGGGTTAAGTAAATTAGAGGGGGTGGGCAATATTTACATATAGCTCTACGAACTTAACCCAATAAGGTTATGTAATTAAAGACAATAAAGTTATGTAATTAAAGACACCCTTTAGGGTAAGCATAACTGACATAGGGTTATGTAATTAAAGACACCTAAGGGTTTACATAGTTAGTGGAAAACCTAGTGGGGATACAAGACAAAGGGGAGAGCTTGTATCATAATGTGTAGGACCCATTTCAAGTCAGTAACCCGGAATAGGTATCAAATAAATAACTCCGTACTAGTCGGAGAAGGGGCACGCTTACTGATTAAATATAAGAGATCCAAACGAAACGGATGGTGTGGGCGGCGCAAACCGACCGAGCCATGTGCGTGCATGAGCCAGGCAGAAGGGGATAAGATGACCGTGACACCAGTAGATATGGTTGTGCACATCTTGGAAATAAAGGGTTGCCACTTTAGGGACTGATACCTCCTACTGTGGGGCCAGCACAGGATATCTATAGGGTAGGGAGCCGATCGATTAGGGTAGTGGTTAGGGTAAACTCGTACGTATGCCCTAAGTCTACCAACTTATAGTGGAAGGGATCATCTCATTTTAGTTATACTAGTAATAGTGCAGAGTAATCATTAGTAAGGGACTTACACCTTATCTTGCTTACCTTATCAAACCTGCCATTTATGTAGTGATCTCTATTATCCACTTTATAAGCCTATCATGTTGCTTTTATTTATCTACTGGCTAAATGTAACTAGACTCGTCAGACTTTATGTCTGACCCTGTTGTTTCTCCTTCTTTCTTCCGTTCCCCCCTCCCCCAGGTTCTCAGGAAGGAAACACTCAGGCTTAGTCAGGACTCAAATATCATCTTTCTAGGAGCTAATTCTGAAGTGTTGCTCAAGTTATTGTCTCTACTATGGCTTAACTCTTTTAATTGGGGAAATTATGCTTTTTATTTACTTATGTACTCTGATGGTCCAAGACATAAGTTATTTTCTTGTAATGGTTTTTGTGACTTATGGAATTGTGGACCACGATATTATGATTTATGTTTGAAATAAAAATTTAAATTTCCGCTGCTGTCTTATTTATATCTGTCTTGTAATTATTTTGTGTCTGTTTACCTATAAGCGCTTCATGAAACTTAATGCATTCCCTTAGTGAGTGACATTAACAGACGTTGGGGGTCACAAAAGATGCAAATAAAAGATGTAAATAAAATGAAATAAAAGATGTAAATATGTGTTAAAATACATTTTAGTATTTGTTGTGAAGTGGCCAAATAGATTTTTTTTTCAAATAGAAGGTTTAAAACTTTTGTTATGTAGAAGAAATAACATAAGACATGTGTTAATAGTGTCTTAAAGCCTAAAATCACCTCCCAAACACATCCCTAATTACCATATTAAAGCTTAATTAGACCATTAAGAAAGTAATTAGGAGGAGAATTCTGGAAAAAGGTGTATGTTGCTTCCTACAGCCATTCTTCCTCCTCCTAATTTTTATAGTAAAAGAAAAATGGCCTCCTCGCAAAATTAAAAACTATGTTTTCTAAATTCAGTCGAAGAGAAAATTAAGTAAGGTCAGTGTTTGAATATATAGGTAATCTCTTTATAACCATGGTTTTATCTCAGATTTTAGCTCAAGTTTGCAAAACTCTTTATTTTGTGTTGAAAATCAATTTGCATGTAACATACCATCTTTTGTCCACGTCAAACTGGTAATTAAACCAACTCAAACCGTTCGAAATGAAAGAATGTTATTAGCTTCTGAGGTAAATAGAATAAATCATAGAATCACAGACACAGAAAAACAAAAAATCTCGTAGCGGAATAAATAAATGGGGGTTTTACCCTCATGGACAAAAGGAACAAAAAATTGTTCTATAAGGACAAGAGGGAAAAAATTTAACGGCAAGGACAAAATTTAGTGTAAATGGAGGAATTCAGGGGCCCACTATAATTCCTTCCTTTACACTAACACTTGTCCTTATGGACAAAATTTTTCCTCCTTGTCCTTATGGAATAATTTTTTGTTCATTTTGTCCTTCAGGGTATTTTCCTGTAAATAAATTATACAATAGTAGTTCATGAAGCTACTAAATAAAAATCAAAATTTATACACAATATCAGAGTTACAAAATTTAAATACAGCAGAAGTCTAATTATAAGAATCTAATACAAACGAGAATTAACTAGAATCAACAGATAGAGGTGATGTCTTCAACAATCTCTAGCTTCAAAAGGTGAAATCTCAACACTGCAATACTCGATCTGACCCGAGCAATAATGCAAAACAAAGCAATTCGGATCAGGACTAACATTCTCATGGAAGTAAATCAACTCAAATGAAATGTTCAATAAAATGCATCAGTAACTTAAAGGATGTTTGGGATCACCATCCTCTAAGGATCCGTTAAACTAATATCATATAATATAATACGCCATTATAATATTGTCTATGGTTAACTATAACATATTAAAATAGCGTAAGCGGGATTACATTTTTACCCTTACACTGTTTATAAACATTGCATATAAAACACTGGTAACGGGTTGGTGGATAGGGATGCACCGTTATACGACAACATCAAATAAAAATCGTAGGGGCTCGATCTGGATAAATATGACAAGGCATCGAGGTAATACCCATCAGTAGGATTCTACTGGATTGCGGACCCAGGCTGGTGGTAACGCATAGCCGCGACTACCGCCCACCTCAGACAATACTCCCAAAATCAAAGGCGCCCAAATCAATCACAAAGTAATATATATGGTATCGAAGAAGCATGTCTGCTAAGAGTGGCTAATTCACATTGGCCTGGGTATGGCTCCTGTTTTAGTCATTTCAATTATGACCCGAAGGTCAAGGCTATCCATCATCGTTCTCGTTCTTCAAATCCAGTAATCGCCTCCAAACCATCCTACTTCATTCTGGAACTCCACCGCGTACACAGTTATTAAAGTAGTTTTCAGTATTGGTAGAGAGTAGACAATATCCGATCCCGGTCTCTTTATCAACCAATCATTTACATTTTTCACACCGTGGTCATTTTATAATCACTTTTAAAAAAATTCATTTATATGGAATCTCATATTCAACTTCGAAACCAAAATTAAATATCTACTTCTATTATATTTAATTTTGAAAACTACTCACTTAAATCGTGTTACTAAATTGAATTAGACGATCATATTTTAAAGGTCTCAAATTTTAGTATAAATCAAAACTAAAATAATTAACTTCAATTCTATTTTATTTTGAAATAATTCATCAAAGTCCAAGTTCAAACTATTCATATAACTCTATTTTTCACCTCTAAGAAATCATTTTAAGTCGATTCATAAAATCCAACATTTTGGTTCGAGTTCAATATACAATTCGAATCAAAATCTTTATATTTCAATTCAACAATCCTATCATATTTCATAATTCAAGTCGCACAATTCAAAATCGTTATTTACAAATTCAAAACAATATTAAATCATTCCTATACATTCATTTTAACAACTTCTTTACTTCACACAAATCGATTTATACAATCAGTTCTATACAAAATCAATTATATATATATATTCAAATTCACATTCAATCTATTATAATAAAATTCATTTCGTACCACTATAAGTTCAGATTCATTACCTAAATTTGGAAATTCAAATTTAGAAAATAATAATTCATGATTCAAGTTCATCTCTTATAAGTTTATATTGATTCCAATTCATATTCTAAATATGAGTTCATTCGCTAAGTCAAGTATCATTATATAAATTTTGATCTTCAACCTCGAATTCAAATTGTGAATCTTAACCTATCCATCTTTGATTTTATAAATTAAATTTTATAAAATATATAAAAATAAGCATTGAAAAAAAATATAAGTTATGAATTTATGTAGAAAATAGCTTTATAAACATATATAAGTTTAAAATAATTAAGAAATAGGTTTTAAAAAGAATAATTTAACATAATATTTAATTTAAAGTTTAAAATACATATATGATTAAATTATATGGTTTAAAATAAATAAATTATAAGTAAAAATCTTAAATAAATATTTAAATCCATATTTACTCATAAAATCATTTTAAAACATATAATTTAAAATTTACAAAACTTATGTTTTAAGATCTTTAAAATATAAAATCTTAAATTTTTATTTTAAAAATCAAATTCCAAATCATTTTACTTCGAAAACATGATCAATGTTGTCTGTATATATAGTTTTCTACCCTATGGTCAAGTGATACAGATATTTATCATTTCAACCTGCAATTTATAACATTTCTACGGGTCTATCATTTTAACCCACAATTCCAAATTCAATAAAACCATTCAGGTCTATCATTTCAACCCATAACGATTTTCCCCTAATCTAATGTCCATTCGGGTATCTATCATTTCAACCCTTAGTGATTTTTCCTAAACTAAGGGAATCAACAGCATATATAAACAATATAGATTACTCATAGCTTTAATATCATTACATCACAAATCATATATTATCAGTGCGCCTACGTGTCATATATCAATTGTGTATACATATCAAATAAAACAATTTCTATCAGTAGTCCAACACATTACATAACAATTCATTTATGCTGGTTTAACAACCATAAAACAATGTAGGTAAGGTGTGAGATAAACTCACCTTTCGTGACACAGATTAGAGACAACAGATGAATTGACACTAAATAAAACGACGACTTCCAGGCAAGATTCGGAATGGATTTTAACTCGATGATCTGTAACGACCCGTATTTTTACGGTATATAAATAATTTATTTAATTATTTAAATAATGGTTTGGTTATTTAAAATGACCAGAATTAAATAATATTGAATATTTAATTAAAATAAATAATATAATAATATATTTAATTTTTGAAATAGTCAGAAATAGTGGAATTCACAAAATGGTGTGAATTGGATCATCGATGATATTTAATTCAGTTTAAAATTGAATTAGAATAACAAATGTATTATTTGAATGGCAGTTTGAACGTATAATTATATTATAATTAAAATCGAGCTCGAAATGGCGCTGTAGTTCTTAATTTGGCGATTTGAACTTCAACTGAATGTACTGGACTCGTTTTAAATCGGATTTCTGTGAAACAAGAAACGCTAGGAGCTGGTGAAGTATATTTTTCTGATGGAAGAGAAAAATCGAGATTTCATCGTGTAAATTTTGATTTATGTCCAAATAAAATTTTAGAAAAGCCGCTATGGAATTCCTTTATAAAAGTTAACGATTTATAAAAGGATTTAAATATAAATCGAATATCGATATAACTCTGATGATGAAATATCGAGTTAGAAATCCATATAGGATTATTCTGGAGCTGTATGGTATTCCATTGTGAATATATACGATAATATTTATTTATAAATATTAAATTTAATTATTTTTAAATATATTTATATATTTAAAAGGGTTATTTAGAGCTTTAAAAATAGTCAGTTTTGCAAATGACCTCAAAATTTGACGAAACAAATTTTGTTGGATCCGCAATGTTAAATTATTGTTAGATTTCAAGTTTCTGGATTTTTAGAGTCATTGTGTGGCCGTACGGGATGTTAATGTGAAAAACAGTCAGTATTTCGACAGCTAAAAATACACTATGTGAGCAAACGGAGTCGGAATTCGACGAAACCAGTTTCGTTGGGTTCGTGACACGACCAGAACTTCCTCGTGAAGGAAAGCCCGGATTTCGTTGAGGACAAGACAAAATAGAACGCAAACAGAAGAACATTTCATTGTTTATTACAACAATTCCATCAGAATACAAGAATATACAGAGTATGAATGAATAAAATACATTCGATAAATATCAGAGATTACAATAAATTACATAGCAGCGGAAAAATATATATAAAACACAACTGAAAGTGATACACGGATACAGAGCTTTCCGAGCATCGTTCCAGCTGTAAATCAGGATCCTGAGAATATAAATCTGCAAAACCGAAACTACTAGCTGCCCGTGTCAAAATAAGGGCACCCAGAGTTTAGGTTAAAACATTAAACTCCAGGTCAGTCATGTGACTGGTGTGAGAACTAAAACAGTTATTAATCTTTATTTTAAAAGAGAGTAATTCAAGGGACCACGCCGTATAACACGGAACGGGTTTCCTCCCAAGAACACTAGTGCATATAACAAAACAGCGCAATGCTTTTTGGAAAAATGAAGCTATTATAAGACCCAAGTCCCATCACACAATGCAACGCAAGCCGGAGGATAGGGTCTTCCCTTATAATAGCCAAATATGCTTGGTACGTTTAAAACAAATCATTTTGATATTACTATAAGTGTATAGATTCAAAACAATTTCAATCATAAATATCAATCATAGACGGCATGGGTACCATATATCATGTCGCCATACTAGTTCCACAAATAAAACCGCAATATCACGTATTGGAAATTGGATTTCCATCATGAGCCGAGGCAAGGGGCAAGCTCCTCTCCGTTCGAGACACTCTAGCAAATGTCCCAGGACCGCACACAGCAATCCTTGAATCTTCAGGGCCGGTCCTCTCTTACTTTTGAGGATTGGTTATTCCTGAACACACGTTTCCCAGTCCTAACAGACCTATATCCGAGGCGCCTCGTATCCAACAACCACACAGGTGAAAAGTATATAAATGTCAGCCAGTTTAAGCACTGACACCACCCATAGCTAGAAAGAAACGTCGTGCTCTCCCTGCGGTCACTATCCCGTTTTTGACTCATACCGAGGTGTGAGGCTCGCGAATTCACGCTATACACAAAGCTGCGCCACACAGGCCGTTCTTTGATCATCAACCACAAGACTTTGCTTTTCAACAGAAGCCTTGATCAATTGCCACTTATGCGTGCCACACTGGCAATTCACTCCATGCGACTGATGTTTATCGATATACAACCTCGGAGCTCGTACGTCTCAAAGAAGGGCGTTAAGCAAGAGAATAAATTCTCCGCCGCCAAACAGATGTATATTTAATAGAGATCAATCAACACAGAATAAAATCCAATGTCAGACACACAGTCCATTTACAAGTTCGTTCTGGGTCTGAACGAAACCGGAGGCACTTTCCTCGCATATCCATCGATCTCCAAGTACGTCTGGACGATCACCAACTGATTCCCTCATCTTGGGTGTACAGCCCAATCAAGATCATCAGTAATCACCCAAACGATGTGAAGACTTCCGGTCTTCAACGACCGTCTTCATCTTCGACATATCGTCGAATCGGTTATTCAGAATGGGTATAAACCCGGCCTTTCCGAAAAACCCGCGTATATAATAAACACGTGTTACACAAACACAACATACGCCTCATTCCAATTCAGAATATTCTTTTATTCAAATTTTCACATCATTAGGGAATAGGTTCCCAATAATTTTATCCAAGATAAATTCTTCTAAATTTGTTTTTTTATCTTCCTTTGAATATCATTTCAAACCATATTACGGTTTTCCAAACTAGTCGGGATTAGCGAACCACACCGAAGTAATTATTTATTTTATTTCCCAATCCCAACCTATCCATCCCAAGGAGCAAAACTGGTAATACTCCATATCTAACACCACGGTGTTGTCGGTAAAATTAATTACCATTTCACGTTTAAATCTAATTAGAGATTTAACTATCGCTTTGGAGAAAAACTGGTGGTACTCCATTCTCGATCACCTTGCAGATTTGATAATTTAAATTATCAATTCAAATTTCAATCTAATTAAAGATTCATTAAAACTCCACTTAGTTTTAATCTTTTCAAAAATCAATATCCTGCCTTTAACTGGGTTAAAGAACCAATGTCATCTAAAACACGGTTCACGATAAACCCAAAATCACATTCAACTTCAATTCCGATTAAATATCATTTAATTGATACACTTCATTAAATTTAAATAGAAAGATTTTATCTTTTTCTCTATTGGGCTTAAGAACAGTGTTAATGAAGACACCATTCACGACAAACCCAAATCACATTTGATATTAAATACAAGGCTCTGAATAGAAAATATACCGGCTTATATTCAATATCAAATTCTGAAACCAACAAATATCGTATTGGAAATAACGATATAAAAATATATCTTTCAAATTCCCATAACAATATCTGTATAGTCACGAAATCCAACATCGAAATATTCCGAAGATAATTTCGATTCAACTCCAGTCCAATTCACGTATTGGGAATTTTGATTATTTTTAAAACCACTTTCAAATTCAATTTATTTATTTCAAAAATAAATTGATTTTAATCCTAGTTCAAAACTAGTTCATTTCGATACAAATCTATTTTTATCTTTTCATCCCAATTTTTCCCAAATCATTTCTTATGATTTTACACAAATTATATATATTTTTAATAATTTTATCAAGGCCCGTACAGTCGATTTCCATCAACGACCATCGAACTGCACTTACAGCGACCTTTTTCCAAATTTGATTTGGACGTAATTCCAAATCCAACCGTTAGATTTCAAATTCCTAATATTCATTGGAAAGCTCTTTTCGATACGAACCCAACGGTTCCGGTTTCAGGAGAATCCGACGGTCGGATCTCCCGCAACGTCAATTCGAAGTCAATGGTCGAAATTCACGAACTACCGCAGCGCGGCACGTTCTATTCAGGCCATTATATATATAAGATATATATTATATTTATTTCGTCGATTTCCTTTTAAAACGTATTTTATAAATCGTTTTAAATTTGCTTTCGAAACGATTTCAACTTCATATTCAATATTGAATCCAAATTGAATATTCCACATCATCGATATACAATTGATAATATTTTCAAAACGTTATATTTTGAAATCACTTCCTTTTCTATATTCATTATATAAACGAATATAATCGATATAAATATCGTTCACATCAAAATAGCGCATCTCTAATCAACACGGCTTTATATATTTCAATAAATTCATTATTCTATTCAACAAATGAATATTTATTCTATTCAACACATTAATATATATTTCTCTAAACACATGAATATTCTCAACACATGAGCACTGTCAACACATGACTATTATATTATTTAATATATTTTATAAAATTATGGTATCTATCGTTTGATTTTCAAATCAGACTCCAACTGTAAAGTAGTAAGAGAATGATTCCCTAAACATTAACCCCGAAGGCCGAAACCAATATCAGATCAATACCCAGGAAACCATCCATCTTGTCTATTTTCCAGTTAGTTTCTAACTTTAAATATGATAAAGATGTAAATTTTATTGTTGAAATATTTCTTTCAACATATGATAATTTTCAACACATGATTATTCTTTATTTTCCCAATTGGAATGAGGCCCAATCAATTACCATATAATATTAATTATATGGATTCCACACAACACATGTATATAACAGCACTGACAAATAATCAACCATCATCCAAAGTGCACTACACTGTATAAGCATCAAATATAGATATCTAACGCTTAAAACAGTCTGTCAATCAATCGATCGACATACAACTAATCAATCGGGATGAGTGGACTTCAAATATCATCCCAACACCCGTGTGGGGTTTCAAATCAACAAACACATATTTTTATTGGTGCAGTTGGGCGATGTGTAAAATTTATCGTCCCAATCAATATCCTTCAAATAGGTGTACATAAACAAACCATCCGGTTTGTAAATGAATATTTATTTACTCACATTCACATTAAAAATTATATTTTTAATGATAATTAATTTATTTCCCCACATGAATATTTTATTATCGATTTCACATCAACATCACAAACAAATTTCACAACACATCAAACAAGCATACAAGCCGTCCATGGTCTGTGGACGACGGGTGTCGGGTGCTACTAAGCACCGTCTGCATCCTAGTATATATTTTTAACTAGAAAAGAAGATTTAAAGTGAGAAGTTCTCACTGAGAAGCTAAACCAAATGCCGCGACTCTTCATATGTAGGAAGTCTTCGTCGTGCTCGCCCTTTGTTACTTTCGCCGTCCGTGTTCACTACATATATAAAAATCACATTTTTATATTCTCTATTATATAAAAATCATATTTTTATAACTACGCTATATGGATAAAAATTCTATTTTTATATCGATGTTCATATAATAAAGATTATATTTTTATAACGGTGTTCCTATAATAAAGATCAAATCTTTACTATCTATATAATATAAAAATCATATTTTTAATATCTACATTATATAAAAATCATATTTTTAATATCTACATTATATAAAAATCATATTTTTACCCTGCCACAATATATATATATAAATCAAATTTTTAATTCACTACATGAATAAAAATTGAACCTTTACTACACTAAAAATTTATATTTTTGCTTCGCTTTCCTTTAAAGAAAAATCACATTTTTACTTTGATGCTAAACACCGAAAAAAAAACAGATTTAACAAATATGTCTCATACATAAACAAAACTGATTTTAAATTCAAAACTGAATTTAAATTAAAAACTAAATTTAAATAGAGAACTGAATTTAAAAATAAATAAATAAAACGAATTTAAACTAAGTATTCAAATGGATTAAAAAAAACAAAAAAAAACTCACCATTCACTTTCTTTTCAAATATTGTTCGCAGGGGGGGGGGTTCACCGCTCGTCGGAGGGTGCTGATGGCGTCGGCGCCGGGTGCTGGTGGAGGAGGATTGGTCGATGTCGGGCTGCTGTGGGATTGGGGCTTGCGTGGATTTGGGGACTCGAAGGGGGCTCGGCGGTTAAGAAAGAGGAGGGGGAAAGGGCGATGAACAGTGTCGTGGCCTGGAGAGGGGGGCGCGACCGTCGCCTGTCGCGAGGAGGAGGAGGTGGCTGGACTGGGAGTGCAGTCAGGAGGAGCAGCGGCTGTCGAGCGATTTAAAGTTTTTTTTTCTTTCTGACCTAATCTGATTTCCCCGTAAGAGGGGGGTTTAGAGATAAAGGGGGAAACTATATTTAATTTATAATTTTATATTATTTTATTTCAAAAAAGTTGACTTTTTATTTCGACCTCGAAACGAGGCCCACCGCCTATCGTCCATAGCTAATTACCCCCATTCCGAACACAATGGGATATGTATCATAAGCTGATTCGATCATTTCAATCAGTTTTCGTCAAAATTAAAATATAAATCTGTATATATTCAATTTAAACGCACATTTCAAATTACCGGGGCTACATACAGCTTCTAAAAATTCCAGAAAAATTATTTCTAGCTTCGTATCGACGATACGGTCCTAACAAAACTAATTTCGTCGAATTCTGAGACTGTTTGAAACTTAGTCATTTTCCAGTCGATTAAAATCAACTTAAACTGGTCAAACGCGTTTTCCTTTGCCACGCTCACATACTGAATTGAAAAATTATGAAATTTGAAACTTAGCAATAATTTGACATCGCGGATCCAAAAAAAGTGGTTTCGTCTAAATCCGAGGTCGTTTGCAAAATTCCCATTTTTAAGGGCCGAAATTCCATAGCGACTATTCTGAATTTTCAACTGGACGTATCTTTTGATTCCCGCTATGAAATTTTGATTTTTCGGATTCTTTGGAAAGATATTCTCAAATAGATTCAAATATTTTTGGTTTCACTAAAATCCGATTTATTTTGCACCCGGTACATTCATTTGAAGTTTGAAATCGAATTATCGAACTACCGCGCCACTTCAATTCCTTTTATATTTTAAAATAAATATATACGTTCTAATTCTATTCAAGTAAATTTTTCGTCGTTATTATTTAAAATAATTCATTTTAAATAATCAAAATTCGCTAAAATTGCAAAAATAAAAATTTTAAACTGGCTCGCATTTCCGGGTTGTTACAGGTCGTAATGTCGAACTGTAGCTGCGTGTCCATTTTTGAGATTTTTGGGTATTATATGTGATTACTGGGATTTTTAAACACGAATGGAAACAGCGATAACATAAATATTAATTTAAAAATCGAATATAAAATTAGTAAAATCATCCTATAAATATCATCTTTTCTCCTAACCCTAAGTCCTTCATTTCCACTTGGCCAAAATATCCGCCGCCATCAATTTCTCAAATACATGGAAATCGAGCTCTTCAAAAATCAAGAACAATTACAATAAAATCCTTAAAATGTTAAAACCAGTTTCATTCGCCTCCTTTGGTAAAGAGCATTGCACTGCTGGGGTTTTTGTTGAGTTCGACGTTCTCGCGTTCACTGGAAATGAACACAGCGATACCTAGGGTTGGGATTTAAAGAGGATTCAAGCTTCAAATTTTATTTTTGCAGTGCTATTCGGGTTTATGAAGTTGTGTAGCACCTAGATGTGGATTTTTGTGGAGTTGCGAGTATAAAACTGTCGCACGGTTTTACTGTAGTAACAGTCATGCGTTTCGAACGCTTTTAGGAAGAAGCTATTGGGTGTTACGAGTTGGGTATTGGGTGAAAGAGGATTGGAAGAGGGAATTAATGGAGATTTTTTTTGTGAATTTATATGAAGTGGAGAAGGTGGGGTGGAGTATGGAAGATCGGAAATGGCGTGGGATTGTGATGAGCGGGTTTCCATTTTTGATCGGGAAGAAGGGTTACGGTTTAATCACGGGTAGTTAGGATATAAAGGTAATTAGGGTAAATATAATTAATTAGTTTATGTGTTAGTGATAGAATGATTATATTCAAACTTTAAAAATGAATAACTATTTCATATGTTAACAGAATTCTGAAAAACAAGATCCGTTGGGATCGTATGGAGGAGAGCTACACGGTGGAACTGACTGGAAGTGAATTGGGGCTCGTTACAATTTATAGCAAAATAAATTGTCTGTCTGAATCAAGCGATGGTTATCGTTATTAACGATGATTGTCCAATGTGAGTAAAACTCACTAACTCTTCTCAGTTATATTTTTATAACATATTTTTATAACTAATAAATGATGGTTGTTTGCCGTGTGTTAACTGTTTGGTTGAACTGTTAGTTAATTGGTTGAAAATATAGATTACGATATAGATATAAATCGTTAATCAAATATTGATTCTGTTTAGCAGAATATTTCATAGTAAAATGAAATTGATGTTAATTTTATTATTTAACATCTGTGGATGCAGGGAAACAGGTCGGAGGGACCCAACTGGGTTCCTCAACATTTATTTTTCTGTTTTTTTTTCATATATTGTGTTATATGATGTGATATGAAATCTGTGTTGATTTTG
Source organism: Allium sativum (assembly GCA_030737875.1). Lineage (NCBI taxonomy): Eukaryota > Viridiplantae > Streptophyta > Magnoliopsida > Asparagales > Amaryllidaceae > Allium > Allium sativum. The sequence goes on from CM060910.1 coordinate 468,902,414, forward strand.
TATGGTTGAATAATACCGATCATCGTTATATGGTACGTTAAATACCATAAGGAATAATGGAATGTTAAAAAGGAAAATTTCAATGGCATATTGAAAAGAAATATTTATAAAATCAAAAGATTTTATAAAAAGAAAATACTTATTTAGAAAATAAATAGATTAAAAAGGAATATTTATTTGTTAATCAAATAGGTAAAAATTGAAGGGAAATATTTGTAAACTATTTACAAATAGAATTGAAAAGGGATATTTATTTGAAAATAAATAGAATAGAAAGAGAAATATGTGAAACAAATAGAAAAGGAAATAGTTAGATTATAAAAGGAATTTCTTATAAAACCAATGGATTTTATATGAAAAGAAAATATTTTACAGATAAATAGAATTATCAAAAAGGAATTTATTTGGTAAATAAATAGATTATTAAAGAAAATACTTGAAAAGTGAGTAGAATAGTATAAAAGAGAATTTTATATTTGAAAGGTTTAGACCCGTGCTTTGCACACGGGTATAACATGATATGGATTTAAAGCAAAGCTTTTAAATAGAATCTATTCTAACCGATAGATTGAGAAGATTAATTTATAAATAATATTTTATAAATTAAATAAAAATATTTATCTTTTGATAAATGAAATATATAAGTCGAACTTATATAGAAAAGTAGAAATGGATTTTAACACCGATATTTTATGGAATACGAATTCGGCATTTGTAAAGGGATATTTAAATGAAATTTTAAGCGTTAGAAGTCAAAAGGAGATTTTGTACAAATAATTCTGTAAATAGAAATATAACTAGAAATTGAAAATGAAATATTGTTTTAAATATGAAATCAAACTAAGTAGTGTATATAAAGGAAACATTATTCACATTCGATGTGAATAATGAAAATAAGCAAAGTTTTTGCAAATAAAAACATGTGTAAAGGAAATTGGGTTTTGTAACAGGAATTCAAACAGTAATGAAATTCGGAATGGTTAAGAAATAAAGAACTTGTTTAAAAATGAAACAAGTGTTGTGATTTATAAATAAAGTTTATAAATGAACTAAAATATAATTGTCAGTGGATAATTGAGATGGAAAATTCAACAGTGAATGTAAAATGGGAAATTCGAAGTTGTTTTAAAAGGGGAACGATGAAATCCATTTCGATATTCAAAATGTAAAAAGGACTAAATAAAATCCGTAGAGGTAAGATAATCGAATATAAGTTATTCGAAGAAGATCGTTAATCAAATAGAAGTTACTCGAAGAAGAGGGATAATCGAATATAGGTTATTCGAAAGAAAGGGTTATCCAATGTAGTTATTTGGAAGAATTATCGAATATAGTTTATTCGAAGAGAGATAATCGAATATAGGTATTCGAGAGGAGTTATCGAATAGAGATTATTCGAGAGAGAATTGTAAGTTGAAATTTGATTATATCGAATTTGGGAAAGTACTATATACTTTCCGTTTTCAAATCGAGATTTTATTTACTAGTAAATTAGATGTTGGTTTAATTATTCAAATTAATAATTAAAAGGGTATATTTAAGTTATTATATTTCAAAGGCATGGGATTATGACACTATCGTTATAATCAAATGATTTCTGTAAAAGAAAGAGATTCGTAAATAGAATCTGACAGTTACGTAAGGAAGTTGCTAAAGTTGTAAAGGGTGAACTTTGTCTATTTTGAGGTTAGAAATGTTGTTCAGTTAAGGTCTAAGAGGTAATTTTACCCCAACTTGATTGACTTCGTTTTTAACCAAGGGTTGGGTAAGGTTCGATTGTGAAGGTTAGTTAAGTGAATTTGGTTAATGAGAAAAATGGTTAGAGTTCGCATAGCGAAGTTATATTTAAACATCAGTTTAAATCCAATAAAAGAGATTTGGGAAATTTTTCCAAATAAGAATCAGAAATGTTTTCTGATAGAGAAGATAATAAATGGAAGTAAATATGTAAACGTTTTCCAATGATTACTAAAGTATATTTTCTAAATTTAGAAAAAAATAGGAAGTTACGAATATATATATATATATATATATGTAGAGAAATCAAGGGAATTTAATCTAAAAAGAGATAAATGTTGAATGATGTTTGATTGATAGAATTTCCATCTGGAAATAATATCGTTGTCTGCACACATGTTTTTCTTTATAGTTAAATCACCGACTATCAAAGTTTTTGACAATTTTATCGTCGTCAATACGGAGAGACCGGGATCAGATATATTATATGAAAACCACTCTATATGAACATTAGCGTTGCGATCAAATATGATGAAAATAATTGAAGACGGAGTTATTCAAGGGCTATCCTGTTTATAGAATAGTGCCTTCGGTTTGTCCAGTCCCAGGACAACGTGAATGGACGAATGTCTGACAGAGTATATCTAACGGATCGCGTAAGTTGATCTCTTCAAACGTACTCACGTTTGGTGGCGGAGGAATTCGTTTCTCTTAGCTTTATACCCATGGTATTTTTGGGGAAATCAATTTGTGATTTGATGGGTATGACAATGTGGCATTTAAAGTGAATTGTGGTCAAATATTCCAAAAGATACGTTATGACCTCAAGCCTCATCAACCGGGAAATGACATAAATCGGGCAGGCAACATGGCTAAGTGGGTCGCTCCCATTAGGGTGTATATCACCTATCTAGAGAAAATCCATTTCAATCTTTTATCTATTCGATGCTGTCCCTTTTCGGGAAACGGTGGGTAGCTCCCAACCGTTGGCGGTATACATTCGATACACTCAAGCGAAATGAGTGGTCGGTCATGTGTGGGCCGGGTTGCAAGACGTTCTTGTTGAACCCAGTGTATTCGTATCTAGAGATACACTATCGGCAGGTGGTCCCATACCTTGTCATAGTCGGAATCCAATCTCCAATAAGCGCCCGTGGTTTTGTTTGTATACTATATATGTGGAACGTGAGAAGCAAGCGTTCTGCTAGATTGTTAATTACTTGTGATTAGACATTATTATAATATCAGAGAAGTATTGATTTCCAAAAGTGTTTTGGTTATCGTAAGATAAAAATCGTCTGTGTTTATGTGTGGATCGCTCTTACGATTACTTTTTCTTTTGAAAAGGATTTTGAAAAGTTATACCAAATGATTTGAGTTTACTCACACCGGTCTCATGACCGACCTATAGTTTATTTTGTTTGTTTTCCCTAAACTCTTGGGTGCCCAAATTTGTATGGGCAGTCAAGTAGTTCAGGACTTTACAGATATACTTGGAGGAGCTTGAAGCAGGAGGCTTCAGGATTATATAGCTATTGTTATTTCCGCTGTGTGTAAGTGTTGTACTCTGATAATGTCATTGTATATATATCCTGTTTTATTTCAAAGTTATGTTATATATTATATTTCATTCGTTCCGCTGTGAGATTCATATTACTCTGATTCTGTTCTGTGGTGATCTTCTTCTATTCTAATTTTCTATCTTATCTATTCTCACCCTCTCACTTCTTTCTATTAATGAACAGGTATTTCCGATGTCTGAATAGTCAACATGGTAGTTTGTGTTGATTTTCGGAGTCGAAAATCCCAGTTCGTTACATGATCACTCAATATTTTATTTTATTTTATAAGAGGAGGCTAGGGAATTTTCAATGGATCGGTATGGCTATTTGGGTTTTGGAACGGTTCTCAAACTCAACACCAAACTTGACTCAAATAAACCCAATAAATTCTTTACACAAAATATATATTTTTATATATACAAACACACAGAAAATTTTAACATATATATATATATATATATATTTAAAATTCGACGCACAAAAATATATTTTATAAATTATACAATTAAATAAAACACAACGCTAATGCATACTAAATCATATACACTTATATATAATATTTAATTTGAAACACACACATAAACTCATACACATACCATACACACAAAACAAATTTATAACATATATATATATATATATAAATATTATAAATTATGTAAACACCATAATAGTAAATATATATATATTATATATGTATACACAACACATCAATATACTTAAGAACCACATATATATTATAAGTTGTATAAACACACCAAAACTATTATGTAAATATATATAAACTTTTAAACAAATATATATTTATATACATTTTTTTAAAAACAATTAAATTTTCAAAATAACTCACCCAGATGCGTACACAAATATGCACGCACTACACAAAACACACATATACAACTCCACACAAAAACACCATAACACTTAGGAAAACAAAATAAAACACACGCACTGATACAACTCCATTGCACATATAATAAAAGAAATATCAAACAACATAATAAAAATAAACAACTCATGCCAACTTCAATACTCAACAACAGATCTCAAACCCAAGAACACTTGTAATCCCAGAACACACAAAAAAACACACACATATATAATAGAAGAGGAGAGGATCAGAGTTGCGGCGGTCTGAGGCGCTGAGTCGGAGGTCGGGCTATCCGGTGGACTAGGGAATCACAGTGGAGGTCAGCGACTGCGGTGGGTTTGGGGTTTGGCTCGGTCGACTATGGAGAGGAGCAGGTGCGGTTCGAGAAGAGAGAACAGATGCCAATGGTCGGAGCGTTGCTGACGTGGGCGTAGACGAGGGGTGGCAGTGGTTGGAGCTGGGTGCGATTCGGTAGAGGGTGGGTTTGGACTTTAGCAATGGTAAAGGAAAACTGGCATGGCTTGGTGAAGAAAATGGGTGGGAGGAATAAAAGAATGGAGCAGATAGGAATAAAAACGGATTTGCAAATGGGAACGATGGATTTGAAATAAATATAAAGGAACCGATTGGGATTAAACGAGGTGAACTTTAGGCAATAAATAAATAATAATAAAAAAAACAAACGTCTTGGAATTCAAAACGCATAATGACTAATTTGGGAAATGAACGGATGCGATATTAATTCGAACGGTGCATTAAAATGGAAAGGGAAAAACATATGTCACGAAGAACCAAAAAGAAATGAACATAAGAAAATATATGGAAGAAGATAAGCGTTTTAATTTTGAAAATAACAACCAGTCAAGGAAAAGAATAATAGAAATAAATGGATGTTGAACCTTAAAAATGTAAACAGTGTTGGCAAATAAAAGGAACCAATATAAATGTTTTGCAAATAAATGGAAAACAGTACAAATTTTTAACTCAAAGGATAAATGGTTTGGGCAATATATATTAACGATTGATTTTGCAAATCAAATATATAATAGACGATATTAAAAGAAAAAGAAATTTGACAAATAAAATTTGGTAATGTTTGCATAAACAATAATCAGTACGAATTGAAATTAAATCAAAGATATAATTCCATTAATATTGAAAACGGATTGTGTAATTATACGAGTTTTAAATAATTAAATAAAAATTCAAGAATGAATTCACATAAATAACTCAATTAAAATTTACCATAAATAAGATTCTAAAATACCCAATATTTATTTGTATTACTAAATTATATCTATATCAAAACACATTCATTTGTTTTATAAAATAGAAAATAAATTTGGTTTTAATCAAAATAAATATTATTTTAATAAAATCCAAAAAAATAAAATAAATATAAATTTTTTTAAATTAAATCATTAAATAAAATACACTTAAAATTTGAGGTTGTTACAGTCTCCCCCACTAAAACATTTTCGTCCCTGCATAGGAACGAGGTAGGGAAATAGTAGTTAAATACATAATATTTTTAAACCAAATGGTTCATATTTATATTCATACCTACATATATATATATATATCAAAAAATTAAGATATTTTCAAACATATTTAAAAAAAGTTTTAAGTATTCACTCGACGTTTCAATTGGCAATATATATCTATCCCACTTTCGAAACCTGAAAATAGATATCGATGATGCCGCAGTCATCACCAGAACCATTTTCAAGCGACTAGAGTGTGACTCTATATCGATCTAATACACATAGGATTTAACATATACGTTGATCAGACATATACCCAAATCACTAAGTATTCGATAGGCCAATTTTAACGTCAAATAAATACTCAAAACATTTTTCTATATTTAAACAATATGTATACCAAATTTTCAATCATATATTATAAATAATACATATCAAATCATAAGAATTAAAATTTTAAGTAGGGAAAATTATATGTCTCTCGTACTCATTTATTAAAATTCAACCTCAATCCATAATAACTATACAAACAATATTATTATTAAATCAAATACGTAATAATATTATCCTATGTTATACTTAAATATTTCAAACCCATGTTATCTATATTTGAACTTATAAACTAGTTTAATTCCATAAATTCAACACACACATATATATATATATATCACAAACTAAAATCTTTATAATCTATTTAAATTTATAAATTATGATATATGCATAACTTTATAAACTATATCATTATAGATTTTTACTAAGATAATATCATTTTCTTACAAAATCTACATCTTTACCTCTTATTCAAAATGCATAGTTTATAGAATATAAAGTCTTAAAGTATAAACATCAAATCCTTTCAAAATATTGGTATTACCAAAACATAATATTATTTACGAATATATATATATATCAGAATTTCAATAATGTGTCAAGAAATTATGTATTATAATACCTTTCAAAATAACAATTTCAAATTAATATTAAATGAGAATACTCTTCTTCTACTTCTTACCTTGTTATAGACAAGGATAAGTTATAGAATTCGAGGTAAAAGCTGAGCTAACAAAAGAACCTAATCAAAGAGGATCTATGAAGGAAGATAGATTCAATGGAAAGGAAATTTCAGAAAAAGAAGTTAAATATTAAAAAAAATTATATCCAAAAATATTTGTTTAAAACATTTAAAACCATTTTAAAAACAATTTACATTTTAAAATTACGCTCTCTGGCAAGAAAGATTCAGCGACTGATCCCCTCATTCTAGGTATCACTGCCCTATCTCTAATGAGCTTTTATCTCATAGGCTAAAACTTTGATACCAAATGTAACATACCATCTTTCGTCCACTTCAAGCTGGTAATTAAACCAACTCAAACTGTTCGAAATGACAGAATGTTATTAGCTTCTGAGGTTAATAGAATGAATCACAGACATTGAAAAACATAATATCTCGCAGCGGAATAAATAAATTATACAATAGTAGTTCATGAAGCTACTAAATAAAAATCAAAATTTATACATAATACCAGAGTTACAAAATTTAAATACAGTGGAAGTCTAAATACAAGAATCTAATACAAAGGAGAATTAACCAGAATAAAGGTGATGTCTTCAACAATCTCCAACTCAAAAAGATGAAATCTCAACACTGCAATACTCGATCTGACCCAAGCTATAATGCAAAACAAAACAACTCGGATCAGGACTAACATTCTCATGGAAGTAAATCAACTCAAATGAAATGTTCAATAAAATGCATCAGTAACTTAAAGGATGTTTGGGATCACCATCCTCTAAGGATCCGTTAAACTAATATCATATAATATAATACTCTATTATAATATTGTCTGTGGTTAAATATAACATATTAAAATAGCGTAAGCAGGATTACGCTTGTACCCTTACACTATTTATAAACATTATCGTAAACACTGCATATAAAACACCAGTAACGGTCGGTGGATAGGGATGCGCCGCTATACGACAACGTCAAATCAAAATCGTAGGGGCTCGATCAGGACAAATATGACAAGGCATCGAGGCAATACCCATCAGTAGGATTCTACCGGATTGCGGACCCAGGCTGGTGGAAACGCATAGCCGCAACTACCGCCCACCTCAGACAATACTCCCAAAATCAAAGGCCCCAAATCAATCACAAAGTAATATATATGGTATCGAGAAGCATGTCTGCTAAGAGTGGATAGTTCACATTGGCCTGGGTATGGCTCCTGTTTTAGTGATTTCAATTATGACCCGAAGGTCAAGGCTATCCATCATTGTAACGCCCCACCTCTATACCCACTATTGTGACGGCCGGGAATTTCGCTCGATCTGAATCAGTCGTTAAACCGATCTAGACCGTTCGAAACCCCTGATCGTTTGAGAACAGGACAAATCAGAACGCAGACGGAAGAACATTTCATTGTTATTACAACAATTCCATCAGAATACAAGAATATACAGAGTATAATTGAATAAATTACATTCGACAAATATCAGAGATTACAATAAATTACATAGCAGCAGAAAATAATAAAAAGCACAACTGAAGGTGATATACGGATACAGAGCTTTCCGGATATCATTCCAGCTGTAAACCAGGATCCTGTGAATATAAATCTGCAAAACCAAAACTACTAGCTGCCCGTGCGGAAAATAGGGGCACCCAGAGTTTAGGTTAAAACAATAAACTCCAGGTCAGTCATGTGACTGGTGTGAGAACTAAAGCAGATATTTAAAACTTTCTTTTAAAAGAGAGTAATTCAAGGGACCACGCCGTATAACACGGAACGGGTTTCCTCCCAAGAATACCAGTGCATATAGATAAACAACGCAATGCTTTTTCGAAAAATGAAGCTATTATAAGACCCAGGTCCCATCACACAATGCAACGCAAGTCGGAGGATAGGGTTTTACCTTATAACAACCAAACATGCTTGATACGTTTAAAAAAAATCATTTGATACTATAATAAGTGTATAGTGTCAAATCAATTTCAATCATAAATATAAATCATAGACGGCATAGCATCCCATGCTACTATGTTGCCATACTAGGCTCTACAAATAAAGCCGAAATATCTCGTATTGGAAATTGGATTTCCGTCATGAGTCGAGGCAAGGGGCAAGCTCCTCTCCGCTTTCGAGACACTCTAGAAAATGCCTCGGGACTACACACTCTGGGTAACCCCTGGATGCTTCAGGGCCGGTCCTCACTTACGTTAGAGGATTATTTATTCCTGAACACACGTTTCCCGGTCCTTACAGACCTAAAATCGAGGCGCCTCATCCAACAACCACATAGGTGAAAAGTATATAAATGTCAGGGCTGGTAAGTCACTGACACCACCAAAGCTAGAAAGAAACGTCGTGCTCTCCCTGCAGTCCGTATCCCGTTTTTGACTCATACCGAGGTGTGAGGCTCGCGAATTCACGTTATACACAAAGCTGCCACGTAGGTCGTGCTTTGATCATCAACCACAAGACTTTGCTTTTCAACAGAAGCCTTGATCCATGCAACTCTGCATGCCACATAGGCAATTCATGCCATGCGACTGATATCTATCGATATATAACCTCTAAGCTCATACGTCTCAGAGAAGGGCGTTAAGCAAAAGAATAAATTCTCCGCCGCCAAACAGATGTATATTTAATAGAAATCAATCAACACAGAATAAACTCCAATGTCAGACACACAATCCATTTACAAGTTCGTTCTGGGTCTGAACGAAACCGGAGGCACTTTCCTCGCATATCCATCCATCTCCAAGTACGTCTGGACGACCACCAACTATTTCCATCCTCTTGGGTGTACAGCCCAATCAGGATCGTCAGAAATTGTCCAAACGATGTGAAGACTTCCGGTCTTCAACCACCGTCTTCATCTTCGACTTATCGTTGAATCGGTTATTCAGAATGGGTATAAACCCGGACTTTCCGAACAACCCGCGTATATTAAAAACAAATGTTACACAAACACAACATACGCCTCATTCCCATTCAGAATATTCTTAGGGAAAGGTTCCCATTAATTTTATCCAAGATAAATTCTTTAAAATTTATCCTTTAATCTTCCTTTGGATGTCATTTCAAACCAAATTATGGTTTTTCGAACTAGTCGAGATTAGCGAACCACACCGAAGTAACTATTTATTTTATTTCCCAATCCCAACCTATTCATCCCATGAAGCAAAACTGGCAATACTCCATATTTAACACCACAGTGTTGTCGGTAAAATTAATTACCTTTTCACGTTCAAATCTAATTAAAGATTTAACTATCGCTTTGGAGCAAAACTGGTGATACTCCATTCTCGCTCGTTTTCTAAATTTGATAATTTAGATTGTAAATTCACATTTCAATCTAATTGCAGATTCGTTAAAACTCCTTTTATTGGGTTAAAGAACTAATGTCATTTAAAACACCGTTCACGACAAAACCAAATCACGTTCTATTTATCATCGGGTTAAAGAACTAGTGTTGTTTAAAACACAGTTCACGATAAACCCACAAATCAATTCTAGTTCAAATCAAATATATTAGGAATTCCGATTATTTAAAACCCTTTTTTAAATCTAATTTATTTATTTAAAAATAAAAACCCGGGTTTTAAATTGAGTTCAAACTAGTTCATTTCGATAAAAAATTATTTTTATCTTTTCAAATATGGAGTTTTTCATCCCAAATTTTCCCAAATCATTTCTTCTGATTTTACACAAATTATTACTATTTTTAATAATTTTATCAAGGCCCGTAAAGTCGATTTCCATCAACGGCCATCGAACTGCACTTACAGCGACCTTTTTCGAATTTGATTTGGACGTATCTCCAAATCCAACCATTAGATTTTGAATTTCTAATATTCGTTAGAAAGCTCTTTTCGATACGAACCCAACGGTTCCGGTTTTAGGAGAATCCGACGGTCGGATCTCCCGTAATGTCCGTTTGAAATAAATGGTCGAAATTTACGAACTGCCGCGGCGCGGCGCGTTCTATTCAGGCCATTATATTATATATATATATATATATAATATATATAATATATATTTCGTCGATTTCTATTTAAAACGAATTATATAAATAGTTTTAAACTCGTTTCAAAAACAATCTCAACTTCCATTTCAATTCAAATCAAAATTGAATTTTTCCTTATAAATTCGTTTTAAAATTCATTTCTATTCAATTCAAGTTTCAATTCAATTTGAATTCATTTCACTTCGTTTTAAATTCCATTCGAATTCGTTTTCAATTCGATTCAATTCAAAGTGGTTTTCTATTCGATTCAATTCAAATTGGTTTTCTATTTGATTCAAATTCGTTATATATTCAATTGAAATCAAATTCGTTTTCTATTCAAATCAAATTCGTTACATATTCAATTGAAATCAAATTCGTTATATATTCAATTGAAATCAAATTCGTTATATATTCAATTCATTTCGAAATCGTTTTATATTCAATTCATTTCGAAATCGTTTTATATTCAATTCATTTCGAAATCGTTTTATATTCAATTCATTTCGAAATCGTTTTATATTCATTTCATTTCGAAATCGTTTTATATTCAGTTCATTTCGAAATCGTTTTATATTCAATTCATTTTGAAATCGTTTTATATTCAATTCATTTCGAAATCGTTTTATATTCAATTCATTTCGAAATCGTTTATATTCATTTCATTTCGAAATCGTTTTATATTCAATTCATTTCGAAATCGTTTTATATTCATTTCATTTCGAAATCGTTTTATATTCAATTCATTTCGAAATCGTTTTATATTCAATTCATTTCGAAATCGTTTTATATTCAATTCATTTCGAAATCGTTTTATATTCAATTCATTTCGAAATCGTTTTATATTCATTTCATTTCGAAATCGTTTTATATTCAATTCATTTCGAAATCGTTTTATATTCAATTCATTTCGAAATCGTTTTATATTCAATTCATTTCGAAATCGTTTTATATTCAATTCATTTCGAAATCGTTTTATATTCAATTCATTTCGAAATCGTTTTATATTCATTTCATTTCGAAATCGTTTTATATTCAATTCATTTCGAAATCGTTTTATATTCAATTCATTTCGAAATCGTTTTCAATTCAAATCAAAACAAATTCCATTTCAAAATATTCAATTTCGAAATCACTTTTCAATATTCATTTCAAAATGAATGAAATTGATGTAAATATCGTTCACGGCAAAATGGCGTCAATCTAATCAACACGGCTTCATATATTCTATTTCAAATTTTTCGTTTTCAAATATTTCTTTTTCAAATATTTCTATTTCAAATATTTCTATTATTAAAATATTTCGTTCAACACATGACTAATCTCAACGGATGAGTACAGTCAACACATAAACCTTTATTTTATATTGATAAAGAAGTAAATTTTATTATTAAAATATTTCGTTCAACACATGACTAATCTCAACGGATGAGTACAATCAACACATGAACCTTTATTTTATATTGATAAAGAAGTAAATTTTATTATTAAAATATTTCGTTCAACACATGACTAATCTCAACAGATGAGTACAGTCAACACATGAACCTTTATTTTATATTGATAAAGAAGTAAATTTTATTATTAAAATATTTCGTTCAACACATGACTAATCTCAACGGATGAGTACAATCAACACATGAACCTTTATTTTATATTGATAAAGAAGTAAATTTTATTATTAAAATATTTCGTTCAACACATGACTAATCTCAACGGATGAGTACAGTCAACACATGAACCTTTATTTTATATTGATAAAGAAGTAAATTTTATTATTAAAATATTTCGTTCAACACATGACTAATCTCAACGGACGAGTACAATCAACACATGAACCTTTATTTTATATTGATAAAGAAGTAAATTTTATTATTAAAATATTTCGTTCAACACATGACTAATCTCAACGGATGAGTACAGTCAACACATGAACCTTTATTTTATATTATAAAGAAGTAAAATTTATTATTAAAATATTTCGTTCAACACATGACTAATCTCAACGGATGAGTACAATCAACACATGAACCTTTATTTTATATTGATAAAGAAATAAATTTTATTATTAAAATATTTCGTTCAACACATGACTAATCTCAACGGATGAGTACAGTCAACACATGAACCTTTATTTTATATTATTCTTTATCTTCTAAATTGGAATGAGGCCCAATCAATCACCATATAATATTAATTATATGGATTTTCATACATCACGCGTATATAATAGCATTGAAAAATAATCAACCATCAACCAAAGTGCACTACACTGTATAAGCATCAAATATAGATATCTAACGCTTATAACAGCCTGTCAATCAATCGATCGACATATTTAATCAATCAGGATGAGTGAACTTCAAATTTCATCCCAACACCCGTGTGGGGTTTCAAACAATCAAACACAGATTTTATTTGTGCAGTTGGGCGATGTGTAAAATTTATCGACCCAATCAATGTTAGTCAAATCAGTGTACATAAACAAACCGTCCGGTTTGTAAATGAATATTTATTTATTCACATTCACTATATTCATATTCACGTTAAATTTTATATTTTTAACGATAAAACATTTTATTTTAACATATGAATTTCTATTCAGTTCATTCTTTAAATAAAATGATATTTTTATTTTTCTAACTTATTTTAGAAAATTTCGGCGGCATAACGGCACGATACTAGAAACGGGACGAGGCCTAGCCTTATCCCCGGTCTAGTGAAGGCCCACGCCATTCACACATCAATCAAATCAATTTCATTTCATCAAACAATCAAATTTCAATCAAATACTCTAACTAATTTTTGCAATCAAATAAACAAGTCCATGGTCTGTGGACGATTGTGTCGGGTGCTACTAAACACCGTCTGCATCCTAGTATATATTTATATAACTAGAAAATGAAATTGAAAGGTGAGAAATTCTCACCAATAGCTATCCAATCATCTTGACTCTTCTTTGATAGAAATCTTCATCGTTATCGCATTTTTGTCATCTTCGTTGCTGTAGCCACTACATATGTAAAAATCGAATTTTTACTTCGCTATTCAGTATATAAAAATCGAATTTTTACTTTGCTATTCAATATATAAAAATCGAATTTTTACTACGCTTTACTCTACATAAAGATTTCGCCTTTTCAGAAATATATATTTCGCCTTATCAAAAATATAGATTTCGCCTTTTCAGAAATATATATTTCGCCTTATCAAAAATATAGATTTCGCCTTTTCAGAAATATATATTTCGCCTTATCGAAAATATAGATTTTGCCTTTTCAAAAATATATTATTATAAAAATCACATTTTTATTTTGCTACACATATAAAGATGCTATTTTTAATATTCCTATCATGTAAAAATTATATTTTTAATTCTCTACATAAACAAAAATCACATTTTTATCCTTCTACAATATGAAAGATTATATTTTTAATACTTATACTATATAAAAATTATATTTTTAGCCTTTCTATAATATAAAAATATCGCCTTTTTAACTATAAAAATTTAATCTTTTGCATTTTAAAAATCTAATCTTTTGCCTTTTAAAAATCTAATCTTTTCTATGCTAAAAACTGATTTTTCCTACTATGTAAATACCCACAAAAACTGGTTTAAATTAAACATAAAAACTGATTTAAATTAAATTAAAAACTGATTTAAATTAAATATAAAAACTGATTTAAATTAAATATAAAAACTGATTTAAATTAAATATAAAAACTGATTTAAATTAAATATAAAAACTGATTTAAATTAAATATAAAAACTGATTTAAATTAAATATATGGGAAAAACTTACTTTTCAAAGAGGGGGGTGATGGAAGGACTCGCGGTGGCTCTCAGGCGGCGGATGGGAGCTCGGCTAGGGTTCGGTGGAGGAATAGGCGATGGAGGGGGAGGTGCGCAGGAGGCTCGGCTAGGCGGTTTTGGGGTTTGCGGTGGATGGGGGTTCGCTGTCACGAGGAGGAGAGAGCGTCGGGGGTTGTGGGTGTGGCGAGGCCAAGGCGATGGGGGAGCACCCCCCTGGTGGCTCGACGGCGACGATGAACGGGGGGGGGGGGGGGGCTGGCGGCTCGAACTAGGTCTGTAGGTTTTTTCTTTTTTTTCGTTTTGTTCTGTATCGATTTAAAATGAGAGGGGGGGGGCCAGGTTAAGGAGAAGGGGAGAATTTTTTAATTTTTAATTAATTTATTTATTTTGCAAAAAGTTGACTTTTACATACGACCTCGAAACGAGACCCACCGCCTGTCGTCCATAGCGTTTTACCCCCATTCCGAACATAATGGGATATGTATCGCAAGCTGATTTGATCGTCTCGATCAGTTTCCGTTAAATTTACATTTAAATCGCTATATTGAATTTTAAACGTACATTTCAAATTACCGGGGTCACATACTAACTCTATAAATCCCATAAAAATATTTTCTAGCTTCGCATTGACGATACAGTCCTAATAAAACTAGTTTCGTCGAATTCCGAGACCGTTAGAAAAATGGTCATTTTCCAGTCGATTAAAATCAACTGAAACTGGTCAAACACGTTTTCCTATGTCACGCTCACACATTGATTCGAAAAATTATGAAATTTGAAACCTAGCAATAATTTTACATCACGGACCCAACAAAAGTGGTTTCGTCGAAATCCGAGGTCGTTTGCAAAATTCCCATTTTTAAGGGCCTGAATTCCATAGCGACTATTCAGAATTTTCAACTGGACATATCTTTTGATTCCCGCTATGAAATCTCAATTTTTCGGATTCGCTGGAAAGATATCATCAATTAGATCCTAATGTTTTTTGTTTCACTAAAATCCGGATTGTTTTGCACCCGGTACTTTCAATTGAAGTTTGAAATCGAATTATCGAACTACCGCGCCATTTCCAATTTCTTTATAATTATATATAATTATTCATATTCTAACGACGGCGTATATAATATATACGTTCTAAATATATCCAAAATAAATTTCTCGTCGATATTATTTAAAATAATCTATTTTAAATATTCAAAATTCGCTAAAATTGCCAAAATAAAAATTTTAAACTGGCTCAGAATTTCCGGGTTATTACAACTATCGTCCAGTTCATTTCAGAAATGTCATAGACCATAACGGAGAATGAGGTTTGTGAAGGGCGACTGATTGTATAATTGCTCCATATGAGGAACGCACATCGATAACCAGCCCGATACCGACTGAAATTTCAACATGACCATTTGGCACATAGAGCAACTACACAACGACTATATATAATTCGGAAAGCAATATAAAATACATAACAATAAAATCAGAGTCAGACACAGATATTCACATCACTAAGGCGGAAATAGATATGAATATAACTCACGAGTAAAAATACATGCTAGTGGTCATAGTCGATTCACTTTACATCAAAATACTAGGTACAAGCTCTAGCCAAAAGAATATGTGTACATAGATGTCACTAACTCATATACATAAGAGAACTCAATAACTACAACTCGAATGTAGATAGAAAAACCCAGAATGGTCCCCGCTAGAAGTCATGAGATGTACTTGGAATACTCGGTCTGACCCGAGTATTATTTATAAGAAAATAAACAATAAACGGATCAGTCTAGCTATACTTATCATAATAAACCAGGAAAGAAATAGAGATATATGTAGGTAATGACAAATAAGCAACAACAATCATGTTCACCCACAAGCATGAAACCCCAAAAATGTCTAACCTACAACTCTAAGATATCCCTACTACTCAACCCACACATCACACACACCACATGGAAGTTGAACCGAAGTTCCCCGCGAATCCGAAGATAGCTACCCAAGATGAACTAAAGTTCCCCGCGAATCCAAAGATCGCCAACAACATGAATTAAAGTTCACGCGAATCCGAAGATCGCCAACAAGATGAATCAAAGTTCCCGCGAATCCAAAGATCGCCAACAAGATAAACTGAAGTTACCCTGAATCCGAAGATCGCTACCCAAGATGAACCGAAGTTCCCCGCGAATTTGAAGATCGCTATTAATGCAAGATACCCCAAGCTAGTAAATATAAGAGTTAAGCTACATGTCCCATAACCACTTGCCTTACCCCAAACATTTACGAACAAGTTGTATATTTCACTAGCAAAACGAAACGATCAATGCCACGGATCAAAGTACAATCACCAAGGTGATCCACAATGCGTAATTCACATTACAACAACATACAGGAAATCAAAGGGATAACGGTTTTAATTTTGATCAACGAACGAATCGAAATCCCAAACTAGCACCTGAAGGTTTAAACTATATCGGAATAGACTCGAAGGGTATCGAGTCGAAATTCACGTTTTAGAGTCATGAAAAAGGTTTATGAAACCATAAAAAGCCACAATGGATCCCAAATAGTGTAAATTAGTCCAAAATTAGTTTCATTGGAAAGCTCTCGTCGAGAAGGTTCTAACGCACCTGATTTCGCTAAATTCCGAGTTCGTATGAAAAAGTTATGATCGTTTTAAGAATTCAACTATTTTGCCCTCTGACAGACGTCTGTTGCATCGGTTCAGACGTCTGAACAGGTGCAAAAAGTTACTGTAGTTACAGAGAGTTCTACAGGCATCTGTTGCATCGGTCAGATGTCTGAAGCGGTGCAACAAACGTCTGAGCTGAAGCCATTAATTATGTTCATTCCATAGAGTTCTATAGACGTCTGTTGCGTCGGTCAGACATCTGAAGAGGTGTAACAGACGTTTGAATCGGTGCAACAGACGTCTGAACTGAGCCAAATATTACATTTTGCCTAGGTAATGATATGCAATCGATTTTCGAACGATCCCGGACCTCCCGCATTGATTCTAAATGTTTAGAGGACTCTCATACACTCTCTAAAGCACAAAAACAACATGCATATACACACATTCACATGCATAAACATATATACATAAGGTTGCACTGATTTTGATTATATATTCAAATATGAACTGAATTCCAAACCAAAGCCTACGAAAGCGATTCAAGCGACTTGTGAAGACTTAGAACTTTGTCGGGGGACAACGGAGCTTCACAACATCACCAAATCAACTCAAAACATATGCATAAGATCGTGTAAACAATCCTACTTATAATTTTAACTCAATGGAACATAAACATATGGAATCAACTAAGTTACACTAACATGACCAATTCACTAGCACATGCAAACACATATGAACACTAAATTACACTTTTACAAGCACCAAGGCTTGAGGCATAGATGTGAGTTCATCAAAGAACTCACCTTGGTTTTATGGATGACAAGAACAAGCTCCAACTCAAGCAAAGAAGCTTTCTTTCTCCAATTGCTTATCTCGAATCACCATAAAAACACACATGCAAACGCATAGATGTTATAATGTCATGAAAACCCGAAATTGAGAGGAGAGAAAGGTAAAGAGGGAGAGTAGAGAGCTTACCCATGTCTTAGAATTGGATTTGCACAAGAATTGAACTCTAGATTGAAAACCCTAGCCTTGGAATTTCTATTTCCCTTTCCCAATCCCCATTTTTCTATTTCTTTGTTGAAGGAGAATAAATGAAAGAAGGAGGTTGGCTTGGGGGCTATATGAGTTGGCTAGGTTTAGCCATCCAAGCCCAACCAAAGTCCCAAATTTTCACCAATTCAAAACATATCGAAACTTATAGTTTTCAAACACCTAAACGACGTTTTGAACTCAATGGAAGTGGTTTCGAGTCCAGAATCATTAATATGTGAAAAGTGATACTTTGATCATACACTCCAATGAGAGAACGACCAAATTTCACAAACTCAAAAGGTATCGATGTTTATAGTCAAAAAGGTCGTAAATGATGATCCGAACTCAATGGAAGTGGTCTCGAGTCCTAATTTTATCGTTTGTGAAAAACGACATTTTGAGTGACACATAAGATACGACGATATATTTAGATAAAATATCTAAATCTATAATCGTCCAATGAGCGGGTTGTTACAATCATCATTCTCTTTCTTCAAATCCAGTAATCGCCTCCAAACCATCCTACTTCATTCTGAAACTCCACCATGTACACAGCTGTTAAAGTGGTTTTGGTATTGGCAGAGAGTATGACAATATCCGATCCCGACCTCTTTAACAACCAATCGTTTATATTTTTCACACTGGGGTCATTTTATAATCACTTTTTAAAAAAAATCATTTATATGGAATTTCGGATTCAACTTCGAAATCAAAATTAAATATCTACTTCTATTATATTTAATTTTGAAAACTACTCACTTAAACTGCGTTACTAAATTGAATTAGACGATCATATCTTAAAGGTCTCAAATTTTAGTATAAATCAAAACTAAAATAATTAACTTCAATTCTATTTTATTTTAAAATAATTCATCAAAGTCAAAGTTGAAACTATTCATATAATCCTATTTTTCACCTCTAAGAAATCATTTTAAGTCGGTTCATAAAATCCAACACTTTTGTTCGAATTCAATATACAAATGAAACGACCTAGACTTCCCCGATCCCCGACGAGACGAAGGAGCCTGGATTGTTTTGAGAACACGACGCATTAGAACACAAACATGAGAAAATTTCATTGCCATTAGAACAATTTTCATTAGAGTACAAGATATCAGAGTTCAAATAATATACAGCTGAAAAAAATATCAGAGATTTAAATAACAAAATAGCGGAAAATATATACATAAATATAATGTGCAGCGCAAAACATCAACTCCCACAACTGAAAGAGATATACAGATAAAAATCTTTCCGAATATAGCTCCAGCTGTAAACCAAGATCCTGTTAAATTGAAATCTGCAAAACCAAAACTACTAGCGCCCGTGTGGAAAATATGGGCACCCAGAGTTTAGGTAGAAACAATAAACTCCGAGTCAGTCATAGGACTGGTGTGAGAACTAAAACAGTTATTAAATCTTTACTTTAAAAGTTGGGAAATCATAGGACTACGCTGTATAATACGGAACAGGTTTACTCCACATGATTCTCAGTTTAAAATAAAACAACGCAATGCTTTTTGGAAAATGAAGCTATTATAAGACTCGGGTCCCATCACACAATGCAACAAAAGCTGGATGATAGAGTTTTCCCTTATAATAGCCAAACATGCTTGATACACTTTAAAACAAATCATTTTGATATTACTATAAGTGCATAGTGTCAAAACAACTTCAAATATAAATGTATCAATCATAGACGGCATAAGTACCATATATTATGTCGCAATACATAGGTTAACAGCTAAAACCGAAAAGATGTAGTATTGGAAATTGGATTTCCGTCTATGAGTCAAGGCAAGGGAGGTCTCCTCACCAATTCGAGACACTCTAGCACATGTCTCTGGATCGCACCTATGGGCAACCCATGGATCTTCAGGGCTGGTCCACACTTACTTAAGTGGATTAGTTATTCCTAAACAATACGTTTCTCGGTCCTATCGGACCTACAAACAGGACAGTACAACGACCCTATGAGCATATAATTCTATATCCGAGGCGTCTCGCAATCCATCATCCACATAAGTAAAAATGTTTGGGCCCCATACCATGACACCACTTCTAGCTAGAAAGAAATGCATTGAGACGACCCGATTTCCCGTTCTCACGGAAACAAGGTTATCTTTTGGAATATAACACAGAAACATATAATAGCAGAACAGAATTAAATAAATACACCAGAATGAACAACAAAATATACTGGATAAAAGTAATCATCAGAGTTACACAGTATACAGGATCTTACTTAGTACGAATACAGTTCAGCTATACATAAATGTCTACAGCGGAAATAAACAAAATATGTACAATAGGAGCTGAACAGCATAAAAAGAAATAAATGATAGAATCCATCTTCAGCTCCAGCTATCCAGAAAGAACCAGCTAAACCTGAATACAAGGCTGCCCGTGTAGAAAAAGGGGCACCCGAGTTTGAGAGTGAAACAAACTACGAGTCAGTCATGGGACTGGTATGAGAAATCCACTCAACACATATATAATTGGCTAATCACAGGACCACGCCACTTTCGTGGAACGGGTTTACTCCATTGGATTGCCAGTGCTTTTAAAAACAAATCTTTCTTTTAAACATCGCTATGCTTTTTATAAAAATGAAGCCGTTATAAGACTCAGTTCCCATCACACAATGCAACGCAAACCGGAGGATAGAGTTTTTACCTTATAACGGCCAAGATATGCTTGATACGAATAAAACAAAAGCATTTGGTATTATGACTAGTGTTTATATGTTTCAAAAACAATTTCAATCATAACTATCAATCATAGACGGCATGGGTACCATATATCATGTCGCCATATATATATACAATCAAAACCGCACGATCACGTATTTGGAAATTGGATTTCCGTCATGAACCAAGGCAAAAGATAGTCCTTACCGAATTCGAGACGCTCTAGCCCGTGTCTCAGGCAAGCGCGCAGGCAAGCCTTGGAGCGACAGGGCCGGTCCACCGATGTGGATTATTATACCTGAACAATACGTTTCCCCGCCCTTTGGGGCGTCAACGAGCCAACGAATGACTCCATCGGACCCGGATCGTCCGATCAAACCGAGGCGCCTCGCAACAGCAACAACCACATAGGTGAAAAGTATATAAATGTCAGGGCTGGTAGGTCACTGACACCACCCTAGCTAGAAGAAAACGCATGTCCTCCCTGAGGTCCTTCCTCCCGTTTTAGGTTCCTACCGGGGTGTGAGGCTCGCGAATTCACGTTATACACAAAGCTACGCCACACAGGCGGTGCTTTGATCATCACCACAAGACTTTGCTTTTCAACAGAAGCCCTGATCACTGCATCTTAGCATGCCACACAGAATAAATCCTATGTCAGACACACAGTCCATTTACAAGTCCGTTCTGGGTCTGAACGAAACCGGAGGCACTAAATACCTCGCAAACCCTTCGATCAACACGTACGTCTGAACGATCACCACTCATTATCCATATTTCGGGATGCCTCCCAATCAGGACCTCGGTTACCATCCAAACGAGGTGAAGATTTCCGGTCTTCGACCATCGTCTTCATCTTCGAATTTCAATCGTCGGTCGATTATTCGAAATGAGAATTAACTCGGCCTTTCCAAATAATTCACGTATATTTAGAATTTCAAATCGATTTATTTCAATGGTTAAATTATTTGACAACATCACGTTTGTTCTTTAATGTAATTTTCACACCAAACACATTCAACCATCAAACATCACATAAATCAAGCAAATTCAGTTTATTTCCATTCCATATCGCTTACGATATTTTATAACTATTTATCGCTATTTTTATTTATTTTAAAATAGCTAATATATTCAAAACGACGTTTCGGGCCATAACGTGGCCGTGGCGCTGTTTTTCTTGAGATTTGATTTACACATATCTGAAAATCTAACCGTTGGATCATCACAAAATTTACATCATTAGAAAGGTCTTTTCAAAACGAATCCAACGGTTCCAGTTTCGGGGAAATCCGACGGTCGGATCTCCCGGTACAATCGTTTGAAGTTTCGATTTCAAAATACGAACTGCAGCGTCGTTATTCGATTTAATATAATTATATTTATATATATAAATAAATATAATCGTTTCTGGCGCTGTTTTTCTTCAGATTTGAATTGAACATTCCAGACAATCCAACCGTTGGATTTTTACAAGGTTGGTGCCGTTGGAAAGATTATTCCAAGGCGAACCCGACGGTTGAGATTTCGGGAAAATCCAATGGTCGGATTTCCCGTACTAGTCGTTTGAAATCACGGTTTCAAAATACGAACTGCACGGCCTCGTTTCGTTTTAATTTTATTTATATTTATATAGTTATATAAATATAGTTCATTCAATAATTTCTATATCGTTTTCACTTCAAAAATTTTCTAACTCCTTAAATTTTGGAAAAATTTCGCCATAACCTCCCCTGCACCGGGAGCGTCGGGAAATCGCAAATAGCGTCCCGGTCCTTCTAATCTCAAAAAGAAAAAGAAAAAGCCAAGCGGCTAGCCAATCAGGCTCAAAATCATCACCCAAACAAATCAGTAAATGTGTACCTATTTGTCGGGCACAAAATTTTATTCCTCTTCTCTAGCCCCTTTGCTATAACCTGTTCAAAGAATATTGCATGTACATATATATACAGTTCATATCATTTTTCATTTTCTATTCGATTTCATATTTGATTTCTATTTGGTTTAAAAACACCATTCATTCTAAGGTTACATAAATAGGTGCAAATCATTTCATTAGTTAATTAATGAATATTTCAACTCATCTATGTTTATTTTGAACAAGTGACTATTTTTAACACTTCGCATTTTAACGATTTATGCATACAATAAAAATGTGATTTTTATTGTAAAACGATTCATTTCAAAACACTATTTTTCTATATACTTCATATAGTCTATAAAAGGTGCTTTTTATTTATCAAACAATTTATTTCAAAATATGAATACCATTCAACACATGAATTTCTAAACAACGAATGAATATCAATTCAACCCATGAATGTTTTCTATAGTTTTTATATATAGATTAAAAATGTGATTTTTATTATCGAACGATTTATTTCAAAATATGAATACCATTCAACACATGAATTTCTAAACAACGAATGAATATCAATTCAACACATGAATGTTTTCTATAGTTTTTATATATAGATTAAAAATGTGATTTTTATTATCGAACGATTTATTTCAAAATATGAATACCATTCAACACATGAATTTCTAAACAACGAATGAATATCAATTCAACACATGAATGTTTTCAATAGTATAAGGAATAAATATAGTTTAAGCATAGGAAAATAATTCAAACACACAAATATTATTCAAAATTTCGGCAGCATAACGGCAGGGTAGTTACACCGGCACCGTCCCTAGTACGGCTCCTCGCTCTACCTTAAAACCTCGCGGTTTTTGACAATGGGAAACATGCATCTAGTTCGCACGCAGGCGGCATGTATATATTTTTATTCATTTCCACAAACTAATCCTAAGTGGTTTCAACCAAATATTTCACAACCACAAATGGGTATTTTTCAACCACAATCAACCAATATCAATCACAAACAATCCCAAACAACCATTCAATTTTCACAACAATTTCAACCAATAAATATCGTCCATGGTTTGTGGACGAGGGGGCGTATATATATATATATATAGATATAGATATTTATATATAGCTATTCACTTTTACTTCCACACACATATAATATTTTAAAATCAGAAATCTCACCAATAGCTATCCAACTGCACGACTCTTCCTAATAGAAATCTTCGCCTATTTGTCGCTTTCACCCGTATTCTCTGCATATGTAAAAATAGAATTTTTACTATGCTATTCAATATATAAAAATCGAATTTTTCCTTTTGCTTTCCACATATAAGAATATGATTTTTCCTTTTGCTTTCGACATATAAAAATATGATTTTTCCTTTTGCTTTCGACATATAAAAATATGATTTTTCCTTTTGCTTTCGACATATAAAAATATGATTTTTCCTTTTGCTTTTAACATATAAAAATATGATTTTTCCTTTTGCTTTCGACATATAAAAATATGATTTTTCCTTTTGCTTTCGACATATAAAAATATGATTTTTCCTTTTGCTTTTTAAATTCCTAGTCTCCTTTTAGTTTACAATTCATTTTAAAATCAGTTTTTAAATCATTATAAAAATTCAGTTTTTAAGAATTGTGAAATCAGTTTTTATATTTTTAAAAAATCAGTTTTATTAACTTTTTAAAAAATCAGTTTTATTAACTTTTAAAAAAAATCAGTTTTATTTCTTTTTAAAAAAAAATGCAGTTTTTTACTTTTTATAAAATGCAGTTTTTACTTTTTTTTTTAAAAAATTCTGTTTTGATTTCTTTTAAAACAATTTCTGTTTCGACTTCTTTTTAAAACTTTCTGTTTTAAAATCTTTTTTTAAAAATTCTGTTTTTATTTACTTTAAAAATTTCTGTTTTTAAAAATTCTGCTTTTTTAAAAATTCTGTTCAAAATCCAGTTTTCAAATCTCTAAAAAAAAATACTGTTTTTAAAACTAAAAGAAATATACAGTAATTAATTTTAAATTGCTTTTTAAATCAGAAATTATAAAACAGAAAATAAAAATAAATATAAAGTAAAAGGGCTCACCGACAGTTGGCGAAGGGGATGAGGCGTCTTCGGCTCAGGGAGTCGTCGAGATGAGGCGTTCGCGGCAGGGTTCGACGAGGGCTGCTTCGGTGGTTCGGGGGGTTGCTCGATTGGATGTCGTGCGGTGCCTGGAGGGAGGAGGAGGTCGGCGGCTCGAGCGTCGGCGGTCTGGTGGTGGGCTTCCAGGTCAGGGGGCGGCGGCGATTCGATTAGGTTTTTGTTTTTTTTTTTTTCTTCTGAAAATTGTTTAAATGAATCGGGGGGGGGGGGCAGTGAAAAGAAAAAGGGGGGAAAGGGGATTAAAAGATATTTTTTTATTTTTATTTTTATTATTATTTAATTATGCAAAAAGTTGACTTTTACCCACGACCTCGAAACGAGGCCCACCGCCTGTCGTCCATAGCGTTTTACCCCCATTCCGAACACAATGTGATATGCATCGCAAGCTGATTTGATCGTTACAATCAGTTTCCTTTTGAATTTTCATTTAAATCATTATATTGAATTTTAAACGCACATTTCAAATTACCGGGGTCACATACTAACTAGAAAAATTCCAGAAAAATATTTTCTAGCTTCGTATTGACGATACGGTCCTAACAAAACTAGTTTCGTCGAATTCTGAGACCGTTTGAAAAATGGCCAATTTCCAGTCGATTAAAATCAACTGAAACTGGTCAAACGCGTTTTCCTTTGCCACGCTCACATATTGATTCGAAAAATTATGAAATTTGAAACCTAGCAATAACCTGACACTGCGGATCTAACAAAAGTGGTTTCGTCCAAATCCGAGGTCGTATGCAAAATGTCCATTTTTAAGGGCCTGAATTTCATAGCGACTATTCAGAATTTTCAACTGGACATATCTTTTGATTCCCGCTATCAAATTTCGATTGGTCGGATTCGTTAGAAAGATATTACCAATTAGATTCAAATGTTTTTGGTTTCACTAAAATCTGGATTGTTTTGCACCCGGTATATTCAATTGAAGTTTGAAATCGAATTATCGAACTACCGCGCCATTTTCAATTCTATTATATAATTATATTTAATTATATTGGTTTTCAAATGTCGATTCAACTCAGTTTTCATCGCCATTACTTAAAATATTTATTTTAAATATTTAAAATCCATTATTTTAGCCAATTTAAAATTTTTAAATTGGTTCAGATTTTCTGGGTCGTTACAATCTCCCCCACTTAAAACTTTTCGTCCCCGAAAAGGAATAAAGTCGAAAGTGGTTTGATAAATCTACGATCACACGACACAACAACCAATTTGTTTTTAATATTCAGAGTATAGAATAAACAATGCACATCCATGGGAAGAAAATAGCAACAGAATAGAGAATTAAATGGTGAGGTAAAGTATGGTAAATGTACCTTGCACCGGAGTCAATCAGAGATATCTACTCGGCATCTAGGATAAGCTTTCTGAATGCTCTCCTCAGTTTCCCAAGTACAATCTCGCGGATCTCCACTCCATTGCACTTTGACTAAGTGAACCTTCTTGTTCCTCAGCTCCTTGGTTTCTTTGCCGATGATCTTTAGCGGCTCACGCCTCACAGCTAGTTCGGGAGTAATTTCAATATCCTGCTGAGCTGCTTCTTCTACGATCAAGTCTGGATCATGAACGTGCTTTCGAAGTTGAGATATATGAAATACATCATGAACTCCAGGCAACCAGTCAGGCAGTTTGACCCTATAAGCGAGAGTTCCAATCCGTTCCAGAATAGGAAACGGACCAATGAATTTGGGTGCTAACTTTCCAGTTTTACCGAACCGGATAACTCCTCTCATCGGCGATACTTTCAGATATACATGGTCGCCAACTTCGAAGGATATATCTCTTCTTCTTTTATCGGCATAGCTCTTTTGTCGGCTTTGGGCGGCGAGTAATCGCTTCTTAATATAATCGACTTTGTCGGCCGCTTCTCGAATCATATCGGGACCCAACACAAGTCTATTTCCAGGCTCGACCCAACAAGCAGGAGATCGGCAAGGTCTACCATACAATGCTTCGAATGGCGACATTGTCAGACTCGCCTGGTAGCTGTTGTTATAAGAGAACTCAGCCAAATGTAGATTGTCTTCCCATGATCCACCGAAGTCTATAACACAAGCCCGCAATAGGTCTTCTAAAATGCGATTCACCCTCTCAGTCTGACCGTCTGTCTGAGGATGATAAGCGGTGCTCAAGTTTAACTTCGTTCCCAGCTCGACTTGAAATGCTTCCCAGAATTTGCTAGTGAATATTGTATCTCTATCACTTACTATACTGAGCGGCACTCCATGCAGTCTAACTATTTCCCTGAAGTAAATATGCGCCAGACTCTGAGCGGTTCTATTTGATTTGACAGGTATGAAATGGGCGGTCTTCGTGAAACGATCTACGATCACCCAAATACTGTCATTTCCTTTTCTGGTTCTGGGCAAACCATCAATGAAATCCATAGAAATATGTTCCCACTTCCAGCCAGGAACTTCTAGCGGTTGTAATAATCCTGCCAGTTTCTGTTGGTCGCTTTTGACTAGCTGACAGGTGGGGCATCGGCTTACATATAAAGAAATGTCCCTTTTCATCGACTTCCACCAGAAAGTGCGTTTAATGTCGTTATACATTTTGCTTACTCCCGGATGGATACTGAGTTTTGACTTGTGGCATTCATCCAGTACTTCCTTTCGAAGTTCAGGAATGTTAGGAACGCATATTCGACCTTTGAGCCTTAGAATCCCCTCATTATCAACTTGAAAACTCGAGGGTTCGCCTTGTTGAATTATCCTTCTGATCTTCTGAATGAAGTGATCATCCTCCTGAAGAGCAGATATCTTATCTAACAATGAAGTCGTGATAATAAAACTGGCGATCATTACATTCTTTCTGCTTAACGCATCGGCCACGACATTGGCTTTTCCTGGAGTATATATAATTTCGAAGTCATATGCTGCAAGAAACTCCAGCCAACGCTGTTGCCTCAGATTCAAGTCCTTCTGAGTGAACAGATACTTTAACGACTGGTGGTCTGTAAACAGTTCAAACCTCTCGCCCAGAAGATAGTGTCTCCAGATTTTCAAAGAGAATATGATAGCCAATAACTCAAGATCATGAGTTACGTAATTTTTCTCGTGCGGTTTCAGTTGACGGCTAGCATAGGCAATTACTTGGCCTCTTTGCATTAACACTGCGCCAAGGCCTTCTCTAGAAGCATCAGTCCAGACTTTCAAATCTTGGTTGCCATCGATGATGGTTAGCACTGGAGCAGTTGTTAATCTCAACTTTAGCTCTTCGAAAGCTTCCTCACTCTCTTGAGTCCATTTGAATTTAGAATGCTTCTTCGTAAGCTTTGTTAAATGACCAGATATCTTCGAAAAGTCTTTAACGAACTTTCGGTAATAGCTAGCCAATCCAAGAAAACTGCGGACTTCAGTGGGAGTACTGGGCTGTTTCCAATTCTGAATAGCTGTGATTTTGCTTGGATCCACAGCGATTCCATCTTTCGATACGACATGGCCCAGAAATTTCACTTCATCTTGCCAGAATATACATTTGGAAAATTTGGCCTTTAATACATTCCTTCTGAGGATTTCTAGAACCTGTTCCAGATGTTTTTCATGTTCGGCCTTTGATTTAGAGAAGATTAGAATATCATCAATAAAAACCAGAACAAATTTATTCAAGACTCCTCTGAATACCCTGTTCATCAGATCGACGAAATAAGCTGGAGCGTTACATAAGCCGAACGGCATTACTAACCACTCGTAGAATAAGTCGGGGCCTCTGAACGCTGTCATTGGAACACACTCTTCGGCAATTCGAAGTTGATGGAAACCTGTAGCTAGGTCCATTCTTGAGAATACTTGGGCTCCATTTAATCGATCCAACAAATCATCAATCCGCGGCAATGGATACTTGTTCTTTATTGTCTGTTTGTTCAAATCACGATAATCCACACATAGACGTAGAGTACCGTCAGATTTCGGGACAAACACCACCGCTGCACCCCAATCAGAGAAACTAGGCCTGATCAGACCTTTCCATACTAGCTGTCGTGTTTGATTGTCTAATTCCTCCTTCTCTTTCAAGGACATTCTTCGAATAGCGTGAACTACTGGCCTTGCATTGGGAACTAAAGCAATCTTGAAATCGATCTCTCTCTGCGGAGGTAAGCGAACAACTTCTTCGAACACATCCGCATAGTTCTTAACGATAGGAATATCTTTAATGAGGTCAGGAATATTCTCCATGACTTCAGGAACATTTTCCATTTGGGCTGGAGAAACATCGAGAGCTGACCAGAAATCCTTTCTATTTGATGTCGGGCCTTCGCATGGTATGGTTATATAATTCCCCGATTGGGCCTTTGCTTTAACCACTCTCTCGGCGCATTTAACTTCAGCTTCATATTTGGTTAACCAATCCAATCCCAGAATAAGATCGAATTCATTAAAATTCATGATGATAGATATAATAGGGAATTTATAGCAAGAAAAAGAGACAGGTACGGCACAAATCCAACTGAGATTGATGGAACCTCCAACTGGATTTTGGACAGTCATTGGCTCTTTGAGCTTTTTCAAATTCAAATCCAGTTTCTTGACTGCACTCTTTGCAATAAAGCTTCGCGACGCGCCTGTGTCAAACAGTACTCTTACTGGAATGTTTTTGACATTGAGCGTGCCTTCTAAAACATCAGATCTTTCCTGACTATCTGAGGGTGCTGAGGTTTCTGCTACTTCATTTACCTGAGCCTCTTTGGCCCTTTTTAACAGCCAGCAATCTCGTTTTATATGACCGGACTGATGGCAGAGATTGCATTTTTTATTCGTTTGAAATCCTTCTTTGGATCGAAGTCTCCCTTTTAATTGCTTCTTTAAAGGCCCGCAGTTTATCGACAAATGCCCTTTCAGATGGCAGTTACTGCATACGGTGGTCGTTACCAGTTCTTTCCCAGATTCAGCCCTTTTTCTCTTAGCATTGGGCTTCTTACTGACCTCAGACTTTGTACTGGCTTCAGGAACATCAGCTTCCGACTTTGCTATGTCACTAGAACTGACTTCTTCTTCGTCACGTAACATTCCTTTCTTATGGAGATCTTCATATTGATAAGCCATATAAATCATTTCAGAAAAAGGAAGCTTCACATGCCCCAATACTTTATTCTGGTATTTCCTTTGAAGCCCGTGAATAAATCTCATATTTTTCCTCTTCGGATTTTGAATTAGATGAGGAGCGAAGTGAGCAAGTTCATTGAATTTCTTATGATATTCGGGAATGGTCATATCACCTTGTATTAGATAAGAAAATTCATCACATAATCTCTCGGTTACTTCGGGAGGAGTAAATCTTCCTAGGAAAATTACTTTAAATCTGTCCCAGGTGATATCACCTTCTGGATTATCCTTGATGATGGTTTCCCACCAAATTAAAGCTTCTTCTTTAAGCGCCCAAGATGCTACTAACCGTTTCTGGTCATCTCTTAGCTGGATATGCTCAAAGATTCTCTCGACAGAACTCATCCAAGCTTGAGTTTGAATAATAGATTCATTGCCCGAGAATTGTGCTCCACCCAGATTTCGATATCTCTTGAATAGAGCCTCTAGGTCGGGTTCTGTATTCCTTCTGTTTCTGGCACTCATTTTTCTAGTACTTCTGCAATTAGCAGATCAAGTGTCAGGTCACAGAAAAGGTATTTTAAAATATAGAAACACATACTTCAATGTAAATGTGTCTATCGAGGTGTAATTTCATTCTGCTTTACTCATACTAGGATATTGCTGATCCTATCTGTATTGAGTTACCCGTCCTAGAACACTACTGGTTCTATTTCTGACGAGTTCGTTCAAATGTTATATTCCAGAACTAAGCTTAACCAAAGCTCTGATACCACGTTGAGACGACCCGATTTCCCGTTCTCACGGAAACAAGGTTATCTTTTGGAATATAACACAGAAACATATAATAGCAGAACAGAATTAAATAAATACACCAGAATGAACAACAAAATATACTGGATAAAAGTAATCATCAGAGTTACACAGTATACAGGATCTTACTTAGTACGAATACAGTTCAGCTATACATAAATGTCTACAGCGGAAATAAACAAAATATGTACAATAGGAGCTGAACAGCATAAAAAGAAATAAATGATAGAATCCATCTTCAGCTCCAGCTATCCAGAAAGAACCAGCTAAACCTGAATACAAGGCTGCCCGTGTAGAAAAAGGGGCACCCGAGTTTGAGAGTGAAACAAACTACGAGTCAGTCATGGGACTGGTATGAGAAATCCACTCAACACATATATAATTGGCTAATCACAGGACCACGCCACTTTCGTGGAACGGGTTTACTCCATTGGATTGCCAGTGCTTTTAAAAACAAATCTTTCTTTTAAACATCGCTATGCTTTTTATAAAAATGAAGCCGTTATAAGACTCAGTTCCCATCACACAATGCAACGCAAACCGGAGGATAGAGTTTTTACCTTATAACGGCCAAGATATGCTTGATACGAATAAAACAAAAGCATTTGGTATTATGACTAGTGTTTATATGTTTCAAAAACAATTTCAATCATAACTATCAATCATAGACGGCATGGGTACCATATATCATGTCGCCATATATATATACAATCAAAACCGCACGATCACGTATTTGGAAATTGGATTTCCGTCATGAACCAAGGCAAAAGATAGTCCTTACCGAATTCGAGACGCTCTAGCCCGTGTCTCAGGCAAGCGCGCAGGCAAGCCTTGGAGCGACAGGGCCGGTCCACCGATGTGGATTATTATACCTGAACAATACGTTTCCCCGCCCTTTGGGGCGTCAACGAGCCAACGAATGACTCCATCGGACCCGGATCGTCCGATCAAACCGAGGCGCCTCGCAACAGCAACAACCACATAGGTGAAAAGTATATAAATGTCAGGGCTGGTAGGTCACTGACACCACCCTAGCTAGAAGAAAACGCATGTCCTCCCTGAGGTCCTTCCTCCCGTTTTAGGTTCCTACCGGGGTGTGAGGCTCGCGAATTCACGTTATACACAAAGCTACGCCACACAGGCGGTGCTTTGATCATCACCACAAGACTTTGCTTTTCAACAGAAGCCCTGATCACTGCATCTTAGCATGCCACACAGAATAAATCCTATGTCAGACACACAGTCCATTTACAAGTCCGTTCTGGGTCTGAACGAAACCGGAGGCACTAAATACCTCGCAAACCCTTCGATCAACACGTACGTCTGAACGATCACCACTCATTATCCATATTTCGGGATGCCTCCCAATCAGGACCTCGGTTACCATCCAAACGAGGTGAAGATTTCCGGTCTTCGACCATCGTCTTCATCTTCGAATTTCAATCGTCGGTCGATTATTCGAAATGAGAATTAACTCGGCCTTTCCAAATAATTCACGTATATTTAGAATTTCAAATCGATTTATTTCAATGGTTAAATTATTTGACAACATCACGTTTGTTCTTTAATGTAATTTTCACACCAAACACATTCAACCATCAAACATCACATAAATCAAGCAAATTCAGTTTATTTCCATTCCATATCGCTTACGATATTTTATAACTATTTATCGCTATTTTTATTTATTTTAAAATAGCTAATATATTCAAAACGACGTTTCGGGCCATAACGTGGCCGTGGCGCTGTTTTTCTTGAGATTTGATTTACACATATCTGAAAATCTAACCGTTGGATCATCACAAAATTTACATCATTAGAAAGGTCTTTTCAAAACGAATCCAACGGTTCCAGTTTCGGGGAAATCCGACGGTCGGATCTCCCGGTACAATCGTTTGAAGTTTCGATTTCAAAATACGAACTGCAGCGTCGTTATTCGATTTAATATAATTATATTTATATATATAAATAAATATAATCGTTTCTGGCGCTGTTTTTCTTCAGATTTGAATTGAACATTCCAGACAATCCAACCGTTGGATTTTTACAAGGTTGGTGCCGTTGGAAAGATTATTCCAAGGCGAACCCGACGGTTGAGGTTTCGGGAAAATCCAATGGTCGGATTTCCCGTACTAGTCGTTTGAAATCACGGTTTCAAAATACGAACTGCACGGCCTCGTTTCGTTTTAATTTTATTTATATTTATATAGTTATATAAATATAGTTCATTCAATAATTTCTATATCGTTTTCACTTCAAAAATTTTCTAACTCCTTAAATTTTGGAAAAATTTCGCCATAACCTCCCCTGCACCGGGAGCGTCGGGAAATCGCAAATAGCGTCCCGGTCCTTCTAATCTCAAAAAGAAAAAGAAAAAGCCAAGCGGCTAGCCAATCAGGCTCAAAATCATCACCCAAACAAATCAGTAAATGTGTACCTATTTGTCGGGCACAAAATTTTATTCCTCTTCTCTAGCCCCTTTGCTATAACCTGTTCAAAGAATATTGCATGTACATATATATACAGTTCATATCATTTTTCATTTTCTATTCGATTTCATATTTGATTTCTATTTGGTTTAAAAACACCATTCATTCTAAGGTTACATAAATAGGTGCAAATCATTTCATTAGTTAATTAATGAATATTTCAACTCATCTATGTTTATTTTGAACAAGTGACTATTTTTAACACTTCGCATTTTAACGATTTATGCATACAATAAAAATGTGATTTTTATTGTAAAACGATTCATTTCAAAACACTATTTTTCTATATACTTCATATAGTCTATAAAAGGTGCTTTTTATTTATCAAACAATTTATTTCAAAATATGAATACCATTCAACACATGAATTTCTAAACAACGAATGAATATCAATTCAACCCATGAATGTTTTCTATAGTTTTTATATATAGATTAAAAATGTGATTTTTATTATCGAACGATTTATTTCAAAATATGAATACCATTCAACACATGAATTTCTAAACAACGAATGAATATCAATTCAACACATGAATGTTTTCTATAGTTTTTATATATAGATTAAAAATGTGATTTTTATTATCGAACGATTTATTTCAAAATATGAATACCATTCAACACATGAATTTCTAAACAACGAATGAATATCAATTCAACACATGAATGTTTTCAATAGTATAAGGAATAAATATAGTTTAAGCATAGGAAAATAATTCAAACACACAAATATTATTCAAAATTTCGGCAGCATAACGGCAGGGTAGTTACACCGGCACCGTCCCTAGTACGGCTCCTCGCTCTACCTTAAAACCTCGCGGTTTTTGACAATGGGAAACATGCATCTAGTTCGCACGCAGGCGGCATGTATATATTTTTATTCATTTCCACAAACTAATCCTAAGTGGTTTCAACCAAATATTTCACAACCACAAATGGGTATTTTTCAACCACAATCAACCAATATCAATCACAAACAATCCCAAACAACCATTCAATTTTCACAACAATTTCAACCAATAAATATCGTCCATGGTTTGTGGACGAGGGGGCGTATATATATATATATATATAGATATAGATATTTATATATAGCTATTCACTTTTACTTCCACACACATATAATATTTTAAAATCAGAAATCTCACCAATAGCTATCCAACTGCACGACTCTTCCTAATAGAAATCTTCGCCTATTTGTCGCTTTCACCCGTATTCTCTGCATATGTAAAAATAGAATTTTTACTATGCTATTCAATATATAAAAATCGAATTTTTCCTTTTGCTTTCCACATATAAGAATATGATTTTTCCTTTTGCTTTCGACATATAAAAATATGATTTTTCCTTTTGCTTTCGACATATAAAAATATGATTTTTCCTTTTGCTTTCGACATATAAAAATATGATTTTTCCTTTTGCTTTTAACATATAAAAATATGATTTTTCCTTTTGCTTTCGACATATAAAAATATGATTTTTCCTTTTGCTTTCGACATATAAAAATATGATTTTTCCTTTTGCTTTTTAAATTCCTAGTCTCCTTTTAGTTTACAATTCATTTTAAAATCAGTTTTTAAATCATTATAAAAATTCAGTTTTTAAGAATTGTGAAATCAGTTTTTATATTTTTAAAAAATCAGTTTTATTAACTTTTTAAAAAATCAGTTTTATTAACTTTTAAAAAAAATCAGTTTTATTTCTTTTTAAAAAAAAATGCAGTTTTTTACTTTTTATAAAATGCAGTTTTTACTTTTTTTTTTTAAAAATTCTGTTTTGATTTCTTTTAAAACAATTTCTGTTTCGACTTCTTTTTAAAACTTTCTGTTTTAAAATCTTTTTTTAAAAATTCTGTTTTTATTTACTTTAAAAATTTCTGTTTTTAAAAATTCTGCTTTTTTAAAAATTCTGTTCAAAATCCAGTTTTCAAATCTCTAAAAAAAAATACTGTTTTTAAAACTAAAAGAAATATACAGTAATTAATTTTAAATTGCTTTTTAAATCAGAAATTATAAAACAGAAAATAAAAATAAATATAAAGTAAAAGGGCTCACCGACAGTTGGCGAAGGGGATGAGGCGTCTTCGGCTCAGGGAGTCGTCGCGATGAGGCGTTCGCGGCAGGGTTCGACGAGGGCTGCTTCGGTGGTTCGGGGGGTTGCTCGATTGGATGTCGTGCGGTGCCTGGAGGGAGGAGGAGGTCGGCGGCTCGAGCGTCGGCGGTCTGGTGGTGGGCTTCCAGGTCAGGGGGCGGCGGCGATTCGATTAGGTTTTTGTTTTTTGTTTTTTTCTTCTGAAAATTGTTTAAATGAATCGGGGGGGGGGGCCAGTGAAAAGAAAAAGGGGGGAAAGGGGATTAAAAGATATTTTTTTATTTTTATTTTTATTATTATTCAATTATGCAAAAAGTTGACTTTTACCCACGACCTCGAAACGAGGCCCACCGCCTGTCGTCCATAGCGTTTTACCCCCATTCCGAACACAATGTGATATGCATCGCAAGCTGATTTGATCGTTACAATCAGTTTCCTTTTGAATTTTCATTTAAATCATTATATTGAATTTTAAACGCACATTTCAAATTACCGGGGTCACATACTAACTAGAAAAATTCCAGAAAAATATTTTCTAGCTTCGTATTGACGATACGGTCCTAACAAAACTAGTTTCGTCGAATTCTGAGACCGTTTGAAAAATGGCCAATTTCCAGTCGATTAAAATCAACTGAAACTGGTCAAACGCGTTTTCCTTTGCCACGCTCACATATTGATTCGAAAAATTATGAAATTTGAAACCTAGCAATAACCTGACACTGCGGATCTAACAAAAGTGGTTTCGTCCAAATCCGAGGTCGTATGCAAAATGTCCATTTTTAAGGGCCTGAATTTCATAGCGACTATTCAGAATTTTCAACTGGACATATCTTTTGATTCCCGCTATCAAATTTCGATTGGTCGGATTCGTTAGAAAGATATTACCAATTAGATTCAAATGTTTTTGGTTTCACTAAAATCTGGATTGTTTTGCACCCGGTATATTCAATTGAAGTTTGAAATCGAATTATCGAACTACCGCGCCATTTTCAATTCTATTATATAATTATATTTAATTATATTGGTTTTCAAATGTCGATTCAACTCAGTTTTCATCGCCATTACTTAAAATATTTATTTTAAATATTTAAAATCCATTATTTTAGCCAATTTAAAATTTTTAAATTGGTTCAGATTTTCTGGGTCGTTACATGCATGCACTCCCTGCAGTCACTATCCCGTTTTTGACTCATACCGGGTGTGAGGCTCGCAAATTAACGCTATACACAAAGCTATGCTAATTAAAGTCGTGCTTTGATCATCAACCACAAGACTCTGCTTTTCAATAAAAGCCTTGATCATTGCATCTTAGCATGCCACATTGTTAATCCATACCATACCACTGATTTCTACCAATATATAATCTCTAAACTCGTACGTCTCAGAGAAGGCTGTTAAGTAAGAGAATAAATTCTCCACCACCAAACATATATATATTCAGTAGAGATCAATGAATACAGCATAAAAGGAATACAATGTCAGACACACTATCCATTTGCAAGTTCGTTCTGGGTCTGAACGAAACCGAAGGCACCATATTCCTCGTCCCATATGTCCAAGATAGGAGAGAGGTCCTCGCATATCCGATCGATCTTTAAATACATCTAAACAATCACCACTTATTACCTTGTCTTGGGTGCACAACCCAATCAATACATCAGTAATCATCCAAACGATGTGAAGATCTCCGGTCTTCAACCACCGTCTTCTTCGACTTTTAGTCGTCGTATCAGTTATTCAGAATGGGATAAACCCGATCTTTCCGAATAACTCGCGTATTTTATAATCAATACTCAAGTGCTATAAAAACACATCATATGCCTCATTCCAATTTAGAATATTCTTTTATTCAAATATTCACATCTTTAGGGAAAGGTTCCCGTTAATTTTATCAAATATAGTTTCTTTTAAGCTTATACTTTAATCTTCATTTGGATATCAATTTCAAATGATTTTATTTTATCCTTTAACAATTCTAAATCAAATTAAGGTTTATAAAACAAGTCGAGATTATCGAGCCTTACCAAAGTAATCATTTATTTAATCCCAATCCCATACTATTCATCCCATGGAGCAAAATTGGTGGTACCCCATTTCTAACACCCACGGTGTTATCGGTAAATTTAATTACCATTTCACGTTCAAATTTAATTAAAGATTTAACTATCGCATGGAGTAAAACTAGCGATACTCCATTCTCGAACATTTCATGAATTCGATAAATTTAATTGTCTCATTCACACTCCATTCTAGTTAAAGATTCATTAAAACTCCAACTTGGTTTTAATATCAAAAATCATTACTTTATGATTATTCAACTTTAAGAAATTAATCTTGTCTTTAACTGGGTTAAAGAACCAATGTTATTAAAAACATAGTTCATAATAAACCCATGTCAACTTCCATTAAATATGGAATCGTCGCAGAAAACAGATCAATATATAATTGATAAAAAATTTCGTATCAGACTTATAATATAAATGGAATAACGGCAAAGCCTTTTTAAATTCCAAATCGAATTCCATTCAATTCCAAATTATATATATTAAATTGGAAACTTTACTTTGGAAATTTTCCATTAAATCTTAATAAAAAGATTTATAAATTCCAAATCATATCTTCACTGTTAATTGGGCTAAAGAACAAACGTCATTTAAAACATCGTTCACAGCGAACCCAAAATCATCTTCCATTTAATTCCAATTAACAAATATAATTGGAAAATTTCATTAATCTTAATAAAAAGATTTATTCCTTTCTCAACTTGGTTTAAGAACAGTGTTATTTAAGACACCATTCATGACAAACCCAAAATCCAGTTTGAAATTAAACACAAGGCTCTAAATAGAAATTATATCGGCTTATATTCAATATCAAAATCTGAAACTAATAAATATCGTATTGGGAATAACGATATATATATCTTCCGAATTCCTCAACAATATCTGTATAATCACGGAATTCATTATAGAAATATTCCGAATATTATTTCCATTCAAATCCATTTCAATTCATACGTTGGAAAACTCTGGTTATTTCAAAACCCATTTTCAATCCAATTTATTATTTCTAAAAATAACTGGATTAGTATTCTAGTTCATTTAGATAAAAATATCTTTTATCCTTTATTTTTCCATATTTTTAATAATTTTATTAAAGCCCTTACAGTCGGTTTCCAATAACGGCCACCGAATTGCATCCATAGCGACCTTTTCTGAAATTGATTTGGACATAATTTGAAATCCAACCATTCAAATTTAAATCTCCTATATTCATTGGAAATATCTTTTTGATTCGAACCCAATGGTTCTGATTTTAGGAGAATCTGACGGTCGACGGTTGAAATTTGCGAACGGTCGCTGTGCAGCGCGTTCTATTCAAACCATTTAAATATACATATTATATATATATTTCGTTGATTTCTATTTAAAACGTATTTTATAAATCGTTTATAAATTCATTTTAAAAAAATGATTTCAACTTCCATTTAAATTTTAAATCAAAATTGGATATTCGGTATCATTATAATATTAACATGATAATATTTTCAAAATATTAGATTTTGAAATCAAATCTTTTCGATATTCATTATAAAATAAATAAAATTGACAGAAAATCCCGTTCGAGTTAAAATGGCGTATATCTACTTAACTCGGCTTCATATATTTCAATATTTTCGTGTCCATCCAAAA
This sequence comes from Allium sativum, assembly GCA_030737875.1. NCBI lineage: Eukaryota > Viridiplantae > Streptophyta > Magnoliopsida > Asparagales > Amaryllidaceae > Allium > Allium sativum. Next base: position 468,941,412 of record CM060910.1, read on the forward strand.
ATCGGAAATAAAATCATATTTTGATTTTTCACCGAATATTATTTTAAAATATTCGTTATTTCTGAATTGAAACCAGACTCATTCAATTACCATATAATTTTATTTATATGGATTCCATGCATCGTATGTATTCAAAAATAGTGATAACAAGTATTAAACAGTCAATTCACATCCAGAGTGCAATTTACAACTGTATGAGCATTAAATAATTAAATAACGCTGATAACAGTCTGTCAATCAATCGGTTGACATAAAATTAAATCCAAGGGAGATGTGAATTAATTATCATCCCAGACCCGTGTGGGGTTTCAACCAACAACAATGAATTCAAATTAATCACTGATTAATAAATTTAACCAATTCTAATTTGATTCGAATTATTTTTCTAATTAACCAATTTTCACTGTTTAAATTATAAATGGATGTTTATAATTTAATTTCAACTACCACAAATTTATTAACATTATTTTTAATATGTTAATCATCACAATCACAACACAATACAGTCTACTAAATCATTCATGGTTTTCAAACAACAGTGAATGTGAGATAACAGGCACCGTACAACATTTTTGAGATAATTAAACAAATAAAAATCAACACTGACAATCTATACATTTTCAATTATAGAAATAAATAACTGTACAAAATTTGAGTGAAAGAGTTCTCACTTTGGTTTCCACTCCGTCATTCTTTATTGATGATTGTTTTAATAGATTAAATGCACGTTTAATTTTATCAAAAACTTCAACAACTTCCGTTTTCGTTCTGGTCAGTTCCATGTTGTAGAGTTTGTTTCCATGATCGCAACGCAACCGAAATCATCGAATTCCGACCTCGTATGAAATAGATACGGTAATTAATACATTTCATTACAAAAATTAATTAACTAAATATAATTAATTTAATTATCCCCTTAATTACCCCTTTAATCCATCGTCTCCCTTCAGATGAAAACTGAACCCACGCTTCACTCTCTCTCTCTCTCTCCTCACCACGCCTTTTTCCTTAGACCGGACCCACATCAGAACCCTTCACGTCGACTGTCTCCACCACACGCCCCCACGCCATGAACGTTGGCGAACTCGAGCCCCCCACCGGCGCTGAAATCAACCACGAACCGGCTGCCTTTGAGCCCAAAATCTGAACCCGTTTCAACCCCAAACATGATCATACCTGTACTGAATTGAAGAGCATGAAAATCTCCACAAGATTCACGAAGAAACCATGATCTAATTCGAAATGATTCATATGCGATTTAGGAATTAAATTTGGAGCGATCTTTTTCTTCGAAAACGAATTGGGGTGGCTTGAGAAATGAATTAGAATTAGGGTTTCTTTAATATATATATATACATATTTTATTATTATTTTATTCGTAAATTACTTGTTTAATGTCACGAACTCCAATTCAAACCCAACAACAATCGTTTCTAACCAAATACCCCTATACCGGACACAATGGGACATGTTTCGTATGCCAATTCGACTATTTTGAACAGTTTTAATCAAAATAAAAATATCAATTAATATATCGGTCAATATTGAATTTCAACGTACATTTTAATTTACCGGTGCCACATACTGACTCCAAAATTTACGGAAATTGAAATCTAGCTATGTTTTGACGATACAGTCCTAACAAAATTAATTTCGTCGAATTCGGAGACCGTTTGAAAAATGGCCTTTTAACTAGCTTATTAAATTCAAACTAAAATTGAAAACGCGTTTAAATTCACCACGCACACATATTGAGTCCAAAAATTATTGTAACGAACCAGTAATTTCAACATATTTTAAATTAAGATTTGACCTAGAATAAACATTTATATTTGTAACTTTGTCTATTTTTAACAATATACATAAACCATTTTCGTGGATTTACAAACACTTCACAACGACATCTACATTTCTAACCAATTTGAATCTTTAATGTTAAAATGCCACAGTTGTTTAAAATACGAACGCTATTGAAACAAGAGTGACTATCATTTTAATTTATTTTGTAATTTTAATATTGATCTTGTAATTTGGTTTATAAAATAAAATATGCTTATACTTTAAGTCTATTTTGGGAAATTGGACTGTTATTTATTTTGGATGGAATTAGAACATGCTATATATGGATTATTTTGTAAATTATATTTTACATGAACATTTTGCGAATAAAGACTTTTGCTTTACTAATCAATTTTAAGTTATACACATATTTGGAAGTCTAATGTTGAATGTTATCTTATTTAATTTAGAAAGGAATTGTTATCATTGGCAAATATTGATTTCAAAATAAAAGTAAAGTTTAACATAAATAGTGATTGATTTTTTATTGTTTGGAATAAAGCACTAAGTTGAAACTTATATCAAGGTGGTACCAACTGCAATACAGTTAATGTAGAAAAAAAAGAACAAATTAACAATTTTAAAAGGAAAAAGAATGAATTAATAATTTTAATTATTGAAACAAAATTTCATTTGTAAAATTTTATGTTGGATAAATTGAATTTTTTTTTTACTAAATAAATTTTAGCGTTGTTTATGTGCAGTGCGTGTTTACAAAACATACATGAAAATGTATGTAAAACAATTTAACATTCGCACGTTCGCCGCGTTCTTTGTTCATACGAATAAATAATGATAATAACTGAGAAAAAAATTTAAATTTTATTTCTTTAATCGCGTTAGCCAAATAAGGAAGAAAATAAATGGTTAACACAAATTTAAACCGTGTAATAACGGTAGAAATGTTCGACCAATTTAATTCTTATCCCTATTAACATGGGTTCATTCTCTCTTTGCAAAAATTCATTCACGTTGATTTTGGATCTGATATTTTAACCTTTTCCTAAAAATATGGCAAGACAAAAATCTTTCCTTGCCGGTAGCCAAATATTCCAAAGTTACGAAATATTTGTTCATGGATCATGAATTGAACCCACTGCTACGTTCAAATTAAATAATCCAAACCGCACGGATAAAAGCAACTCTTTCTTCTTCGCGTGGACAACTCATTTTCTACTACCCACTTCCTCATGCAAATATCTCCTCCTACCTGTTTTCTGCCATCCTAAATTTCACCATTCTCAGCTAAAAAAGAAGAAGAAGAAGAAGAAAGGGAGATGGAGCTTCAAACATCTGGAGCAAGGAAGCACCAATCCTCGTTCACATAAGAAACCACCGCAGTCACCTTACCGCTTTTCCTCCCAACCCGTTTCGTCAGTACTCACATTTTCCTCCACTCATCTAGTAGCTACAAGCTTTTACTCCCATCTCATAATCCCTCTACCCAAATGGCCATCGTACTGTTCACGTAAGGAAGCTTTTGCCTCCCTCTCTTTCCTATCGGCCGACGAGGTGTAATGCCAAGGATTGGAAGACCAACAAGACTGGAAAACTCACTGCTCTCCACCTTTCTATACGTGAAGCTTTCCTCGCCAATCCCACCTTCTTGTATTCTATTTCGACAGTACTTGCTTTTTAAAGAAAACTGCACTTCCTCTTCAACAAAGCCACTGCTCTTCATCGGTGCCGCAACCACATGTTGCCAACTCCAATCCAAGTCACCAAAACAACTCCGCCGCACCAAAGTTCCATCTTGGCTCTCGCACCTTGCTGAACCCGTGAAAAAAAAAGAGAAATAACCCAAACTGTGAAGAGCAGCAACTCCTCTCACCTGTCAGCGCCGAGCTCCGTTGTACCGACAAAGTTGCACCACACCCAGTCCGAGTTGCGTGGGTCTCTTTTCCGATATTCCTTTGGCTAGTATTGACAGTATATATATTCATATATATATACACTTAGTATATGCTATGTGAATGGATTTATGTTTCGCCAAAATGAATTTTTCGCCCCTGTTACATTTCAGCTCCTCTTTGATGGTCCACGCCTGAGCTCCTCCAATCGAGCCGTCAACTCTCAGCCAATCCACGTGTGATTCCTTTTTGCCGTGAGTCTCTTCTTTATCCTTTCTTGTTTCGTTGTTGCTAATGCATGCATATATAATTTCAATTATATATGTGTGTATACTGTATAGCTTACAGCTGGGTGCTAAAGTGAGATAATGAGCTACTGTAGCATGTTCCCTCTTCGAACGGTTGTAGCACCATAAGTTTAACCATCTTAGTTTGTCTTTAAACCCATGGTCAAGGATAACACATGCAAGAGAAACTAGTTGGTTTTCTACACACACTGTTTATTGAGATTTGGACCTATGCACTGCTGTCACACCGAAGCATACATGCAGATCTCGACGAGTAGTGTTGTATTTCATCTCAGCCATTTGTTAGTGCATGCAAGTATATACCATTTTGTTTGGAACAAAAATGATATATAGTTGATTGGTTTGACATGAAATTCAAAATTGAAAGGTCACTAGTTTGAACCCGGTTGTAGCCACTTAGTTTTGATCAATTATTTTTGATCCAAATCTTTTTGGTATAAATTTACACATAAAATTTAGTCTGTATTTCTAAATAAAAATCGTGCATTTGTTCTAGGTAGCGAACTTTTCCTTGTTGCCGTTCGCGTTGTTCTACTTATATTGCGCCTTCTCTTGCCATGGAAGGTGAGTTTTTCTCACTCACAGACTAACTGATTATTAAGTGAATTAAAACATGAGATGTTAAATGAAATGTTAGGGTGCTCTAGTTTTGATTGTTTTGTGATTGTGCACATGCGACGCACACGGTTATTTTATATGACACAATATGTATGTATGCTTGACATGCTATGTTTATTTTCTCATCATACAAGTTCCCCCTTAGATTAGAAAACCATTACAGGTAGAAATGATATACACCCAAATCCCTTGTGTATTCGAATCGATTTGGGATGCGGGTAGAAATGATACATACCCGTGATTTGAATATTTTAAAAGAACGGATTGAAATGATAAATATCTGTATCACTTAACCATAGGATAGAAAATTATATACAAACACCGTGGTCAATAAAATACAAATATTTTAAAATATTTTATCATTTTTGTAAGTTGAAAATTTAATGAAAAATTTTCATATAGCGTAAAGAAAAGTTTAAACGAAATTTTGTTCAAATTATTACTTGAAGTTTTATGAGAAATCGAATTTGTATTCAAATAAGTGTTAAAGTGATTTTGCAAGTTAACACTTAAGGTTTAATATATATTTAAATAAATTCTTTATGTCCAATATAATGAATTCAATAATATGACAATTTTAGAATTTAATGTAAAATATTTGCAAAAAAAAAGCTTGGAAAATGTCTCCCAAAACATATTTTGATACATGATTTGTCAAATAAATTTTCTGCTATGTGAATGTAAAAAGGGGTTCGTCAAAATGAAAAAAATGATTAAGTTCAAATATAAAGGAACATGATCATCTAAGTCATATTAAATGTGAGTTTGGTAACAAGTTAGAATGTAATAAATCACAATTTGAGTAACAACTAATGTTAAAAGTTGTTTGATATTTGTTGATCAAGAAGTGTTGTAATTGAATCCTTTGAAATGTAAAAATCAAGTATGAGAGGAATATGCTTACCTAAGTTATGATGAATACAAGTTTGTCAATAAATTTGGAATTTAACAAATCTTCCTTTGGTTAATAACTTAAGTTGAAGTGTTTTGGAAATTATTATAAAAAGGGGAAGTTGATTTAAATATGAAATCTAGATGGGAAAGAAATTGTGGCGCATGGATTGGATTGGATTAACACTATGTGAATAGAACTACATTTTTCCAAAAATGCAACCTTTCACATGTCTTGACTTCGTAAATTTTCTTTTATAAAATTTTATGTCTATTTTCAACTATTGATAGAAACGTATTATATATATATATATTAAAAAAACATCCAAGCATATTATAATGTCTTATGATCATTTTGGCAAATAAAAGATTTTTATTCTACTTCACAACTACTTACATATGTATATATACATGTGTACATTATTTTCAAATTTAATACATACATACTATTTTTAACTCAATTATTTTAATATATATTTTATAAATGCAAATAGAATTTATGTCCAATCCAGCCTAGCGAATCCAAAGGGTGAAATGAAGGATTTCAAGCAATAACGATATTTCATGAAAGTTGAAATTTAATCTCCAAGACAAAGAAATGACGAATATTAGTTTATAATCATAATCGAACCAATAATAAATGATTTGAGTGATCTATTTTGGGGCAATACTTGAAATAAAAATCCTTTGCGGTACTTGAAATATGATTTCAAATCTAATGGCCACGGTGTTAAAAATGTAAATGTTGGGTTGTTAAAGAGACTGGAGTCGGTAGATGTCATATTCACTGCCAATACCGATACCACTTTAACAACTGTGTACACGGTGGAGTTCCAGAACCGAAGTAGGATGGTATGGAAGCGATTACTGGATTTGAAGAAAGAGAATGCTGATGGATTAGCCTTGACCTTTGGGTCATAATTAAAATGACTAAATCAGGAGCCATGCCCGTGTTAAGTGAGGTAGCATCTCTGATCGAACACGCTTCTCCGATACCATCTCTATTACTATGTGATTGATTTGGGGCGCCCTTTTTGATTATAGGAGTGTTGTTCGAGATGGGCGGTAGTGGTTGCTATGCGTTACCACCGGCCTGTGAGCCGCAATCCGATAGAATCCTACCGTGGGTATTCCTCCCATGCCTTGTCATATTATCCATATCGAGCCCCCTACGATTTTGATTTGTATCGTACCTATGGAGTGCCCTCTGATGCCATCGGTTTATGGTGGGTTTACGGTACTGTATAGACTACGGTATTATAAACGGTGTAAGGGTAAAAATGTAATCACGCTTACGCTATTTTCATTATATTTACTTTACTGAATAGACATTACAATAATAGCGTATTATTATATAGATATTAATTCGCGGAACCTTAGAGGATGGAAATCCCAAACATCCTTTAAGTTATTGTACATTTCAATGGACACATCATTTGAGTTAATTCACTTATATGAGACTGTTAATCCTGACTCGTGTATTTTGTTGTTTTATTCCTTGCATAATGCCTGGGTCAGACCGAGTATTTCAGCTCAGAGATTAATCTGTTAGATCCTGAGATTCGTTAGAGCCTGAGATTCGTTGGAGATCCAACCATCTATCTACCATGTCATATGCAGTTATGCCTATCTCTGCTCATTAACGAATATTAGTATGGTTCTATATTCAGTCTTCCGTTGTTTCTATATTTATCATGTGCTCTGATATTATGTAAATTTAAAGGATTTTGTAACATTGTATAATTTTTCTTCCACTGTGAGATATTCTGTGTCTGTGATTCTGTGATGATTTGTATTTCAACTTCATAAGCAATAACATTCTGTCCTTTTGAACGGTTTGAGTTGGTTTAATTACCGACTTAAGGCAGTTAAAAGACAGGTCGTTACAATTATGAAATTTTAAACCAAACAATAACTTGACATTCTAGATCCAAAAAAAGTGGTTTCGTCGAAAGCGGAGATCGTTTGCAAAATGGCTATTTTTAAGGGCTATATATACTATTAAAAAATATATAAATTCCATAGCGACTATTCTAAATTTTAAACTGGACATAACTTACAATTTATAGACTGAAATCTCATTTTTTCACATTCATTAGAAAGACATAATTAAATAGATTTTAACATTTCTTATTTCATCAAATTCTGGTTTATATTGAATTATGTATATCCATTTGAAATTAAAAATCAAAATTTCAAACTACCACACCATTTCGAGTTCGTTTTAATTAAATTTCAAATATATACATTCTAACTTTGATTTAAATAAATTTTAAATCGTTAATTCTCAAAATAAGTACTTTTAAATTCTTAAATTCCATTAAATCAATTAAAATTAAAATTTTAAATTAGCTCCAAAATCTGGGTTGTTACACCAATTCAAATAAAAATCTTTATATTTCAATTCAACAATCCTATCATATTTCATAATTCAAGTCGCACAATTCAAAATCGTTATTTAGAAACTCAAAACAATACTAAATCGTTCATATACATTCATTTTAACAACTTCTTTACTTCACACAAATCGATTTATATAATCAGTTCCATACAAAATCAATTATATATATATATATGTGTGCATATATATATATATTCAAATTCACATTCAGTGTATTATAATAAAATTCATTTCGTACCATTATAAGTTCAAATTAATTACTTAAATTTGGAAATTCAAATTTAAAAAATAATAATTCATGATTCAAGTTCATCTCTTATATATTTATATCGATTCCAATTCATATTCTAAATATGAGTTCATTCGCTAAGTCAAGTATCATTATATAAATTTTGTTCTTCAACCTCGAATTCAAATCGTGAATCTTAACCTATCCATCTTTGATTTTATAAATTAAATTTTATAAAATATATAAAAATAAGAATTTGAAAAAATATAAGTTATAAATTTATAAATTTATATAGAAAATAGCTTTATAAACATATATAAGTTTAAAATAATTTAGAAATAGGTTTTAAAAAGAATAATTTAATATAATATTTAATTTAAAGTTTAAACTACATATATGATTAAATAATATGGTTTAAAATAAATAAATTATAAGTAAAAATCTTAAATAAATATTTAAATCCATATTTACTCATAAAATCATTTTAATGCATATAATTTAAAATTTACAAAACTTATGTTTTAAGATCTTTAAAATCTTAAATTATTATTTTAGAAATCAAATTCCAAATCATTTTACTTCGAAAACATGAACAACGGTGTCCGTATATAGTTTTCTACCCTATAGCCAAGTGATACGGATATTTATCACTTCAACCCGCAATTTATAACATTTCTACAGGTCTATTATTTCAACCTGCAATCCCAAATTCAATAAAATCATTCAGGTCTATCATTTCAACCCATAATAATTTTTCCCTAATCTAATGTCCATTCGAGTATGTATCATTTCGACCCTTAGTGATTTCTCCTAAACTAAGGGAATCAACAGCATATATAAACAATATAGATTATTCATAGCATTAATATCATTACATCATAAATCATATATTGTCAGTGCGCCTACGTGTCATATATCAATTGTGTACACATATCAAATAAAACAATTTCAGCAGTCCTATACATTTCATAACAATTCATTTATGTTGATCTAATAACCATGAAACAATGTAGGTTAGGTGTGAGATGAACTCGCCTTTGGTGACACAGATTGGAGACAACAGATGAATTGACACTGAATAAAACGACGACTTTCAAGCACGATTCAGAATGGATTTTAACTTGATGATCGCTCAATATTTTATTTAATTTTATAAGAGGAGACTAGGGAATATTCAATGGATCGGTATGGCTATTTGGGTTTTGGAACGGTTCTCAAACTCAAGACCAAACTTGACTCCAATAAACCCAGTAAATTCCGTGCACAAAATATATATTTTTATGTATACAAACATATAGAAAATTTTAACATATATATATATTTAAAATTTGATGCACAAAAATAAATTTTATAAATTATACATTTAAATAAAACACAACGCTAACGCATACTAAAGCATATACTCTTATATATAATATATAATTTGAAACACACACATAAACTCATACACACACCGTACACACAAAACAAATTTATAATATATATATATATATATATATATATATATATTATAAATTATGTAAACACCATAACAATGTATATATATAAATTTTATATATGTATACACAACACATCAATATACTTCAGAACCAAATATATGTATATTATAAGTTGTATAAACACACCAAAACTATTATATATATATATAAAAACTTTTAAACAAATATATATTGGTATACATTTAAAAAAACAATTAAATTTTCAAAATAATTCACCCAAACGCATATACAAATATGCACGCACTAAATAATACACACATATATAACTCCACACAAAAACACCATAACACATAGGCAAACAAAAATAAAACACACGCACTGATACAACTCCCACACACATATAATAAAAGGAATATCAAAGAAAATAATAAAAATAAACAAATCACGCCGACTTCAATACTTAACAGCATGTCTCAAACCCAAGAACACTCGTAATCCCAAAACACACAAAAAAATGCACACACATATAATAGAAGAGGAGAGGATCAGGGTTGCGGCAGTCTGAGGTGCTGGAGTTGGAGGTCGGGTAGTCATGAAGCAACCCGAACTTCCCCGGTCTCCGAAGAGAAGAGAAAGAACGAATTAATTTGAGGAGAAGACCAATCAGAACACAAACAGAAGAACATTTCATTGTTTATTACAACAATTCCATCAGAATACAAGAATATACAGAGTATGAATAAATATTACACATTTGAAAAATATCAGAGATTACAATAAATTACATAGCAGTGGAAAAACAATACAAAACACAACTGAAAGTAATACACGGATACAGAGCTTTCCGAGCATCGTTCCAGCTGTAAACCAGGATCCTGTGAATATAAATCTGCAAAACCAAAACTACAAGGTGCCCGTGTGGAAAATAGGGGCACCCAGAGTTTAGGTTAAAACAATAAACTCCAGGTCAGTCATGTGACTGGTGTGAGAACTAAAACAGTTATTAATCTTTATTTTAAAGTTCGGTGAATCAAGGGACCACGTCGTATAACACGGAACGAGTTTCCTCCCAAGAATACCAGTGCATAAAACAAACAGCGCAATGCTAAATAAAGAAAAATGAAGCTATTATAAGACCCATGTCCCATGACACAATGCAACGCAAGCCGGAGGATAGGGTTTTTACCTTATAATAGCCAAAGATGCTTGGTACGTTTTAAAACAAATCATTTGATACTTTATAAGTGTATAGTGTCAAAACAATTTCAATCATAGACGGCATAAGTGTCCCATACCACTATGTCGCCATACTAGACTCTACAAATAAAACCGAAAGTCACGTATTGGAAATTGGATTCCATCATGAGTCGAGGCAAGGGGCAAGCTCCTCTCCGATTCGAGACACTCTAGCAAATGTCTCAGGACCACACACAATGATCCCTTGGAACCTCCAAGGCCGGTCCTCTCTTACTTTTGAGGATTGGCAATTCCTGAACACACGTTTCCCGGTCCTATAGGACCTATATAATGATCTGTACATCGGCTCACATAGTGCCATTTATCGACCATATATTCGAGGCGCCTCGCATTCCAACAACCACACAGGTAAAAAGTATATAAATGTCAGGGCTGTTAGGTCACTGACATCACCCATAGCTAGAAAGAAACGTCGTGCACTCGTTGGGTCCTTATCCCGTTTTTGACTCATACCGAGGTGTGAGGCTCGCGAATTAACGCTATACACAAAGCTATGCCACACAGGCTGTGCTTTGATCATCAACCACAAGACTTTGCTTTTCAATAGAAGCCTTGATCATTTGCCACTTAGGCATGCCACACTGGCAATTCATGTCATGCGACTGATGTCCATCGATATACAACCTGTGAGCTCGTAGTCTCAGAGAAGGGCGTTAAGAAAGAGAATAAATTCTCTGCCGCCAAACAGATGTATATTTAATAGAGATCAATCAACACAGAATAAAATCCAATGTCAGACACACTATCCATTTACAAGTTCGTTCTGGGTCTGAACGAAACCGGAGGCACTTTCCTCGCATATCCATCGATCTCCAAGTACGTCTGGACGATCACCGACTGATTCCCTCCTCTTGGGTGTACAGCCCAATCAATATCATCAATAATCATACAAACGATGTGAAGACTTCTGGTCTTCAACATCCGTCTTCATCTTCGACTTATCGTCGAATCGGTTATTTAGAATGGGTATAAACCCGGCCTTTCCGAATAACCTGCGTATAAAATAAACAAGTGTTTCACAAACACAACATACGCCTCATTCCAATTCAGAATATTCTTTTATTCAAATTTTCACATTTTTAGGGAAAGGTTCCCATTAATTTTATCAAAGATAAATTCTTATAAATTTATTCTTCAATCTTCCTTTGGATATCATTTCAAACCGTGTTATGGTTTTCCAAACTAGTCGGGATTAGCGAACCACACCGAAGCAATTATTTATTTTATTTCCCAATCCCAACCTATTCATCCCATGGAGCAAAACTGGTAATACTCAACATCTAACACCACGGTGTTATCAGTAAAATTAATTACCATTTCACGTTCAAATCTAATTAAAGATTTAACTATCGCTTGGAGCAAAACTGGTGATACTCCCTTATCAATCACTTTAATCTAATTAAAGATTCATTAAAACTCCACTTAGTTTTAATCTTCCCAAAAATCATTATCATGTCTTTAACTGGGTTAAAGAACCAATGTCATCTAAAACACGGTTCTCGATAAACCAAAAATCACTTCCCATTGTTAATCGGGTTAAAGAACAGATGTTATTCAAAACACCATTCACAACGAACCCAAAAATCTCATTTGATATTAAATATAAGGCTCTGGATAGAAAATATATCGACTTATATTCAATATCAAATTCTGAAACCAACAAATATCGTACTGGAAATAACGATATAACCATATCTTTCAAATTTCCACAACCATATCTGTATAATCACGAAATCCAACATCGAAATATTTCGAAGATAATTTCGATTCAAATCCATTCCAACTCGTATATTGGAAATTCTAATTATTTTCAAAATCACTTTCATTCCATTTTATTTATTTAAAAATAATTGGATTTTAATTCTAGTTATAAACTAGTTCATTTCGATAAAAATATATTTTTATCCTTTCAAATGTGGAATTTTTCATCCTGGCTCTTTCCAATTCATATATTGTGATTTTACATAAATTATTAATATTTTTAATAATTTTATCAAGGCCCGTACAGTCGGTTTTCAATAACGGCAACAGAACTACACTTACAGCGACCTTTTCCAAATTGGATTTGGACATAATTCCAAATTCAACCGTTAGATTTCAAATTTCTAATATTCATTGGAAAGCTCTTTTCGATACGAACCCAACGGTTCTGGTTTCAGGAGAATCCGACGGTCGGATCTCCCGTAACGTCAATTCAAAGCCAATGGTCGAAATTCGCGAACTGCCGCGGCGCGTTCTGTTCAGGCCATTGATGAATATATAATATATATATATATATATATCATATATATATTTCATCGATTTCAATGCAAAACATAATTTATAAATCGTTTTAAATTCGTTTTCAAAACAATTTCAACTTCATATTCAATTTCAAATCAAAATTGAATATTTCATATCGTTACTATATAAATGATAATATTTTCAAAACATTATATTTTGAAACCACTTTCTTTTCTATATTCATTACAAAAACGAATATAATCGATAAAAATATCGTTCGCGTCAAAATGACGCATATCTAATCAACACGGCTTTATATATTTCAATAACTTCGTTATTCTATTCAACAGATGAATATTTTCTTCAACACATGAATATATACTTTATTCAACACATGAATATTTATTTATTCTCACTTACAATAAAAATGTGTATTCTATTGTATAAAATATTTCGTTCAAAAGATGAATCATTTCAACACATGAATATTCTCAACACATAAGTATCGTCAACACATGACTATTTATTCTTATTTAATATATTTTATAAATTATGATAAAGATGTAAATTTTATTGCTTAAAATATTTTGCTCAACACATGAATATTTTCAACACACGAATATTCTCAACACATGAGCATCGTCAACACATGACTATTTATTCTATTCAACACATGACTCTTTATTTTATAATATTCTTTATTTTCCCAATTGGAATGAGGCCCAATCAATTACCATATAATGTTGATTATATGGATTCCATACAACACATGTATATAATAGCAATGATAAATAATCAACCATCATCCAAAGTGTACCACACAACTGCATAAGCATTAAATATAAATAATTAACGCTTACACAGTCTGTCAACCAATCGGTTGACATACAATTAAATAATTGGGATTAGTGTACGCCAAATATCATCCCAACACCCATGTGGGGTTTAAATCCACAAACACTTAATATTATTTGTGCAGTTAGGCGATGTGTAAAATTTATCGTCCCAATCAATATCAGTCAAATCAGTGTACATAAACAAACCGTTCGATTTGTAAATGAATATTTATTTACATTCACGTTAAAAATTATATTTTTAACGACCAAAATATTCTATTCGACCTGTGAATATTCTATTCGGTTCATTTATTCAATAAAATGATATTTCTATTTTTCTAACATATTTTAGAAAATTTCAGCGGCATAACGGCACGATACTAGAAACGGGACAAGGCCTAGCCTTATCACCGGTCTAATAATGGCCTGCGCCATACACATACCAATCTAATCAATTCCATTTCACCCAAACAACCAAATTCAAACCAATAATCCAATCAACTACATAACCAAACAAACAAGTCGTCCATGGTATGTGGACGACGGGTGTCGGGTGCTACTAAACACCGTCTGCATCCTAGTATATATTTTAACTAGAAAATAAAATTTAAAGTGAGAAGTTCTCACCCATAAGCTAAACCAATTCGTCGTGATTCTTCTAATGTAGAAAATCTTTGTCGTCGCGCTCGTTTTTGTCGTTCTCCGCACTCTAATTCGCCTCTTTGGCTCTAGAACTTGCATACGGCCTCCAAACTTCACCAAACTTGGTCACTAGCCTAAACGCGCCATTCTGGACAACTTTGGTTTAGGGGACTTTCTTCCAAAACTGCACCAGTTCGCTGGAAATCGCCAAAAACATCAGCAGGTCCGTCGACTTCGGACACGTTTTCCGGACAGCTCCACAATCCAAAATGTGACTTCCATGTAGCCAAATCGAAGAAGAGAGAGTGCTCTTCGATTTTGGTCTAGAGGAGTTTTGGCTAAAAATGCACGGTTTGGGAGTTATTGGCGAAATAGTGACAGAGTGTTATTTGAAAAACGAGATTTTTGGTTAAAATGGGTTTTTGGGTGTAGCGGGGCCCACGGCCGGAGCTGGGCTGGGGGGTGGGCGGCGCTGGGCCTGATTGGGCGTGGTGTTGGTGGGTGGCGGTGGAGGGGCCCACGGTGGTGGTGGTTGGTGATTGGGGCCTAGGGTTGCTAATTGAAAGAGGGAAAGAGGAGGAAGAAGAAGAGGAGGAGAAGAGGAAGAGGAGGAGAAGGTGGCGCCGGAGGGATGTGGTGGTAGTGGAGGAGAGGCGGCAGCGATTTGGGTGAAGGAGGAGCCCATTTTTGATTTTTTTTTGAAGGAGGATGGAGATGAAGAATTATGAAGAGAAAATAGAAGCTAAGTGTTTATATGCCAGTTCCTCCCAAATCGTACGACTGCAAACGATCTCCCTTTGCCGTGGATTTTGGATATGACATAGTATACGTGAAGACGAGTCCAACAAACAAGTTTCGTCGAATTCCGAGTTCGTTTGACCGTCCGTTAAAATTCACGAATATGCTCAGATATTGCTCAAAAATGCGATTTTGGCGCACCTTTTCTTCTTGCACGCTCACACACCAACTCCAAACATCATGCCCTTTTGGATTTAACCATTATTAGACGATACAAATCCAGAAAAAAAACGAAATCGAATTCTGAGGTCGTATCAATAATGTTCCTTTGTAAAATGACTGTCCGCTTTTAAATAAATGGTTTTGCTTCGCACGGCCACATACTGACTCCGTTCGACGCGCCCTTTGGAACTCAACAATAATTTGTCATTATGAATCCATAAAAATTTATCTCGTCGAATTCTGAGCTCATATGCAAAATTTCACCTTTTTAAGGGCTATGTATTGCTAACCGAAAACCCCAGCCAATTGTCACTATTCTGGATCTCGGAATATATCGAAGCTTATCCTTTTTGGAGTTGTAAACGACATTTTAAACTCAATGGAAGTAGTTTCGAGTCCAAATTCATCCGTATGCAAAATTGCTATTTTTAAGGGCTATATTTCTATAGCGACTATTCTGAATTTTCAACTGGGCATAACTTTTTATTCCTGCTATGAAATTTATATTTTTCGGATTCGTTGGAAAGATATTTTCAAATAGATTCTAATATTTTTGGTTTCACTAAAATCCAGTTTATTTTGAATCCTATGCATTTATTTGAAATTTGAAATCGAATTTTCGAACTACTGCGCCATTTTCAATTCCTTTTATAACTAAAATAAATATTTATATTTTAACGACGATCTATATAAATATATACGTTCTATTTCTATTAAAAATAAATTTCTCGTCACTATTATTTAAAATAATTCATTTTAAATATTCAAAATTCACTAAAATTGCCAAAATAAAATTTTTTAATTGGCTCATATTTTCCGGGTTGTTACAATCTCCCCCACTTAAAACTTTTCATCCCCGAAAAGGAACGAAGTTGAAAGTTGTTTAATTAATCAACTCAACTTTCATTATTTTATTTATGGCTTAAGTTCTTCAACTTTTCAGCTTCAAAGAACTTTTCAAATTTTTCAAAAATTTGGTTAACACCCTAAATTTCCGAAAAAATTCGCCATAACCTCCCCTGCACCGGGAGCTTTAGGATATTTCAAATAGCCTCCCATGGCCCTCATCAATCCAAAGGGAAAAAGAAAGAGTCAAGCGGCTAGCCAATCGGCTAGCCAATCGGCTCATAAAATCATCAAATCCCAATAAATTTGTAAACATGTACCTATTTGTCGGGCAAACAATTTTATTCTCTGCTCTAGCCTCCTTGCTATGACCTGTTCAATGTAAGTACATGTATATGCATGCAATTTCCAACAATTTTCAATACAGTTCAATATTCGGTTCAATTTGGCATAAATGGTTAAAAATATCAAACCAATAATCAAACAACACAATCATCAATCAATTAGTGAATTAACGTTTCAAATTCATAATTTTGATACATATACAGAAAATCATCTTTTCGATGCTAAATCACAACAATAAACCTATCTAGTTTTGGTTCTCACACCAGTCTAATGGAAATATATAGATATCCCACTTTCGAAACTCGAAAATAAATACTGGTGATGGCACGCCATCATCAGAATCATGTCCGGGTGACTAGAGTGTGATTCTATATCTATCCAGTATATTAAAACTTCGAATATACGTTCATGACGCGTATATGCAAAAAAATTATATACTCGATTGTCCAAATTCAATACAAATAAAATATTCAAATACGTATACTTGAATTTAACTTTCAAAACAAAATTTGTTTTCATTTTTAATACTCTTTACACTCGTTCTAGGAAACTACTGATCCCATCTCTAACGAGTTATTCTTATTGGACATTACTAATCCAATCTCTGATGAATTCTTTTGTTCGGTTCTAATGTGTCTTGTTCTCGAGCTCTGTAAACCAAAGCTCTGATACCAAAATGAAGTGACCCGAACTTCCCCGGTCTCCGAAGAGAAGAGAAAGAATGAATTACTTTGAGGACAAGACCAATCAGAACACAAACAAAAGAACATTTCATTGTTTATTACAACAATTCCATCAGAATACAAGAATATACAGAGTATGAATAAATATTACACATTTGAAAAATATCAGAGATTACAATAAATTACATAGCAGCGGAAAAACAATACAAAACACAACTGAAAGTAATACACGGATACAGAGCTTTCCGAGCATCGTTCCAGCTGTAAACCAGGATCCTGTGAATATAAATCTGCAAAACCAAAACTACTAGCTGCCCGTGTGGAAAATAGGGGCACCCAGAATTTAGGTAAAAACAATAAACTCTAGGTCAGTCATGTGACTGGTGTGAGAACTAAAACAGTTATTAATCTTTATTTTAAAGTTCGATGAATCAAGGGACCACGCCGTATACACGGAACGGGTTTGCTCCCAAGAATACAAGTGCATAAAACAAACAGCGCAATGCTAAGTTAAAAAAAATGAAGCTATTATAAGATCCAGGTCTCATCACACAATGCAACGCAAGCCAGAGGATAGGGTTTTTACTTTATAATAGCCAAAGATGCTTGGTACGTTTTAAAAAAAAATCATTTGATACAATTATAAGTGTATAGTGTCATTACAATTTCAATCATAAGTATCAATCATAGACGACATAAGTGTCCCATACCACTATGTCGCAACACTAGGCTCTACAAATAAAACCGAAAGTCACATATTGGAAATTGGATTCCATCATGAGTCGAGGCATGGGGCAAGCTCCTCTCCGATTCGAGACACTCTAGCAAATGTCTCAGGACCACACACAACGATCCCTTGGATCCTCCAAGGCCGGTCCTCTCTTACTTTTGAGGATTGGCAATTCCTGAACACACGTTTCCCGGTCCTATAGGACCTATATAATGGTCTGTACGTCGGCTCACATAGTGCAAGTTATCGACCATATATTCGAGGCACCTCGCATTCCAACAACCACACAGATAAAAGTATATAAATGTCAGGGCTGTTAGGTCACTGACATCACCCATAGCTAGAAAGAAACGTCGTGCACTCCTTGGGTCCTTATCCCATTTTTGACTCATACTGAGGTGTGAGGCTCGCGAATTAACGCTATACACAAAGCTATGCCACACAGGCTATGCTTTGATCATCAACCACAAGACTTTGCTTTTCAACAGAAGCCTGGATCATTTGCCACTTAGGCATGCCACACTGGCAATTCATGCCATGCGACTGATGTCCATCGATATATAACCTCTGAGCTCGTACGTCTCATAGAAGGGCGTTAAGCAAGAGAATAAATTCTCGGCTGCCAAACAGATGTATATTTAATAGAGATCAATCAACACAGAATAAAATCCAATGTCAGACACACATTCCATTTACAAGTTCGTTCTGGGTCTGAACGAAACCGGAGGCACTTTCCTCGCATATCCATCGATCTCCAAGTACGTCTGGGCGATCACCGACTGATTCCCTCCTCTTGGGTGTACAGGCTAATCAAGATCATCAATAATCATACAAACAATGTGAAGACTTCCGGTCTTCAACCACCGTTTTCATCTTCGATTTATCGTCGAATCGGTTATTCATAATGGGTATAAACCCGGCCTTTCCGAATAATCCGCGTATAAAATAAACAAGTGTTTCACAAACACAACATACACCTCATTCCAATTCAGAATATTCTTTTATTCAAATTTTCACATTTTTAGGGAAAGGTTCCCATTAATTTTATCAGAGATAAATTCTTCTAAATTTATTCTTCAATCTTCCTTTGGATATCATTTCAAACCGTGTTAAGGTTTTCCAAACTAGTCGGGATAAGCGAACCACACCGAAGCAATTATTTATTTTATTTCCCAATCCCAACCTATTCATCCCATGGAGCAAAACTGGTAATACTCCATATCTAACACCACGGTGTTATCGGTAAAATTAATTACCATTTCACGTTCAAATCTAATTAAAGATTTAACTATCGCTTAGAGCAAAATTGGTGATACTCCCTTCTCGATCACTTGAATCTAATTAAAGATTCATTAAAACTCCACTTAGTTTTAATCTTCCCAAAAATCAATATCCTGTCTTTAATTGGGTTAAAGAACCAATGTCATCTAAAATACGGTTCTCGATAAAGCAAAAATCACTTCCATTGTTAATCGAGTTAAAGAACAGGTGTTATTCAAAACACCATTCACAACAAACTCAAAATCTCATTTGATATTAAATATAAGGCTCTGAATAGAAAATATATCGGCTTATATTCAATATCAAATTCTGAAACCAACAAATATCGAATTGGAAATAACGATATAAATATATCTTTTAAATTTCCACAACCATATCTGTATAATCACGAAATCCAACATCGAAATATTCCGAAGATAATTTCGATTAAAATCCATTCCAACTCGTATATTGGAAATTCTAATTATTTTCAAAATCACTTTCAATCCATTTTATTTATTTAAAAATAATCAGATTTTAATTCTAGTTATAAACTAGTTCATTTCGATAAAAAAATATTTTTATCCTTTCAAATGTGGAATTTTTCACCCCAGTTCTTTCCAATTCATATATTATGATTTTACACAAATTATTAATATTTTTAATAATTTTATCAAGGCACGTACATTCGGTTTTCAATAACGGCCACCGAACTGCACTTACAACGACCTTTTCCAAATTTGATTTGGACATAATTCCAGATCCAACCGTTAGATTTCAAATTTCTAATATTCATTGGAAAGCTCTTTTTGATACAAACCCAAAGGATCCGGTTTCAGGAGAATCAGACGGTCGGATCTCCCGTAACGTCAATTCAAAGCCAATGGTCGAAATTCGCGAACTGCCGCGGCGCGTTCTATTCAGGCCATTAATATAATATATATATTATATATATTTCATCGATTTCAATTCAAATGTATTTTATAAATCGTTTTAAATTTGTTTTCAAAACAAATTCAACTTCATATTCAATTTCAAATCAAAATTGAATATTTCACATCATTACTATATAAATGATAATATTTTCAAAATATTATATTTTGAAACCACTTTCTTTTCTATATTCATTACAAAAACGAATATAATAGATAAAAATATCATTCGCATCAAAATGACGCATATCTAATCAACACGGCTTTATATATTTCAATAACTTCGTTATTCTATTCAACAAATGAATATTTTCTTCAACACATGAATATATACTTTATTCAACACATGAATATTTATTTATTCTCACTTACAGTAACAATGTGTATTCTATTGTATAAAATATTTCGTTCAACACATGAATCATTTCAACACATGAATATTCTCAACACATGAGTATCGTCAACACATGACTATTTATTCTTATTTAATATATTTTATAAATTATGATAAAGATGTAAATTTTATTGTTTAAAATATTTTACTCAACACATGAATATTTTCAACACATGAATATTCTCAACACATGAGCATCGTCAACACATGACTATTTATTCTATTCAACACATGACTCTTTATTTTATAATATTCTTTATTTTCCCAATTGGAATGAGGCCCAATCAATTACCATATAATGTTGATTATATGGATTCCATACAACACATGTATATAATAACAATGATAAATAATCAACCATCATCCAAAGTGCACCACACAACTGCATAAGCATTAAATATAAATAATTAACGCTTACATAGTCTGTCAACCAATCGGTTGACATACAATTAAATAATCGGGATTAG
This sequence comes from Allium sativum, assembly GCA_030737875.1. Taxonomy (NCBI): domain Eukaryota; kingdom Viridiplantae; phylum Streptophyta; class Magnoliopsida; order Asparagales; family Amaryllidaceae; genus Allium; species Allium sativum. The sequence continues at coordinate 468,962,562 of CM060910.1, forward strand.
TGTACGCCAAATATCATTCCAACACCCGTGTGGGGTTTAAATCCACAAATACTGAATATTATTTGTGCAGTTGGGACATATGTAAAATTTATCGTCCCAATCAGTATCAGTCAAATCAGTGTACATAAACAAATCGTCCGATTTGTAAATGAATATTTATTTATATTCATGTTAAAAATTATATTTTTAACGACCAAAATATTCTATTCGACCTATGAATATTCTTTTCAGTTCATTTATTCAATAAAATGATATTTTTATTTTACTAACATATTTTAGAAAATTTCGGCAGCATAACGACACGATACTAGAAACGGGACAAGGCCTAGCCTTATCCCTGGTCTAATAATGGCCTGCGCCAAACACATACCAATCTAATCAATTCCATTTCGCTCAAACAACCAAATTCAAACCAATAATTCAATCAACTATATAACCAAACAAACAAGTCGTCCATGGTCTGTGGACGACGGGTGTCGGGTGCTACTAAACACCATCTGCATTCTAGTATATATTTTAACTAGAAAAGAAAATTTAAGGTGAGAAGTTCTCACCCATAAGCTAAACCAATACGTCGTGATTCTTCTAATGTAGAAAATCTTTGTCGCCGCGCTCTCTTTTGTAGTTCTCCGCACTCGAATTCGCCTCTTTGGCTCTAGAACTTGCATATGGCCTCCAAACTTCACCAAACCTGGTCACTAGCCTAAACGCGCCATTCTGGACAACTTTGGTCTAGGGGACTTTCTTCCAAAACTGCACCAATTCGCCGGAAATCGCCAAAAACAGCAGCAGGTCCGTCGACTTCGGACGCGTTTTCCGGACTGCTCCGCAATCCAAAATGTGACTTTCATATAGCCAAATCGAAGAGGAGAGAGTGCTCTTCGACTTTGGTCCTGAGGAGTTTTGGCTAAAAATGCACGGTTTGGGAGTTATTGGCGAAATAGTGACAGGGTATTATTTGCAAAACGGGATTTATGGTGAAAATGGGTTTTTGGGTGTAGCGCGGCCCACAGCTGGAGCTGGGCTGGGGGGTGGGCGGCGCTGGGCCCGATTGAGCGTGGGGCTGGTGCTGGTTGGTGGCGACGGCGGCGGAGGGGCCCACGGTGGTGGTGGTTGGTGATTGGGGCTTAGGGTTGCTAATTGAAAGAGGGAAAGAGGAGGAAGAAGAAGAGGAGGAGAGGAAGAGGAGGAGGAGAAGGTGGCGCCGGAGGGAGGTGGTGGCAGTGGAGGAGGGGCGCCAGCGATTTGGGGGAAGGAGGAGCCCATTTTTGATTATTTTTTTAAGAAGGAAGGAGATGAAGAATTATGAAGAGAAAAAGGAAACTAAGTGTTTATATGTCAGTTCCTCCTGAATCGTCCGACTGCAAACGATCTCCGTTTGCCGCGGATTTTGGGTATGACATTGTAGACGTGAAGACGAGTCGAACGAAACAAGTTTCGTCGAATTCCGAGTTCGTTTGGCCGTCCGTTAAAATTTACGAATATGCTCAGATATTGCTCAAAAATGCGATTTTGGCGCACCTTTTCTTCTTGCACGCTTACACGCCAACTCCAAACATCATTCCCTTTTGGATTTAACCATTATTAGACGATACAAATCCAGAAAAAAACGAAATCAAATTCTGAGGTCGTATCAATAATGTTCCTTTGTAAAATGACTGCCCGCTTTTGAACAAATGGTTTTGCTTTGCACGACCACTTACTGACTCCGTTCGACGCGCCCTTTGGAACTCAACAATAATTTGTCATTATGAATCCATAAAAATTTATCTCGTCGAATTCTGAGCTCATATGCAAAATTTCACCTTTTTAAGGGCTATGTATTGCTAACCGAAAACCCCAGCCAATTGCCACTATTCCGGATCTCGGAATATATCGAAGCTTATACTTTTTGGAGATGTAAACGACATTTTGAACTCAATGAAAGTGGTTTTGAGTCCAAATTCATCCGTATGCAAAATTGCTATTTTTAAGGGCTATATTTCTATAGCGACTATTCTGAATTTTCAACTGGGCATAATTTTTTATTCCCGCTATGAAATTTCAATTTTTCGGATTCGTTGGAAAGATATTTTCAAATAGATTCTAATATTTTTTGTTTCACTAAAATCCGGTTTATTTTGAATCCTGTGCATTTATTTGAAATTTGAAATCGAATTTTCGAACTACCGCGCCATTTTTAATTCCTTTTATAACTAAAATAAATATTTATATTCTAACGACGATCTGTATAAATATATACGTTCTATTTCTATTAAAAATAAATTTATCGTCGCTATTATTTAAAATAATTCATTTTAAATATTCAAAATTCACTAAAATTGCCAAAATAAAAATTTTAAGTTGGCTAAGATTTTCCGGGTTGTTACAAGTCAGGTGGACCAGGGAATCACGGCGGAGGTCAGCGGCTGCGATGGGTTTGGGGTTTGGCTCGGTCGGCTATAAAGAGGAGCAGATGTGGTTCGGGAAGAGAGAGCGGAGGCCGATGGTTGGAGCGCTGCTGACGTGGGCGAGACGAGGGGTGGCAGCGGTTGGAGCTGGGTGCGATTCAGTGGAGGGTGGGTTCAAACTTTAGCAATGGCAAAGGAAAAGGAAAATTGGCGTGGCTTGGTAAAGAAAATGGGTGGGAGGAATAAAAGAATGGAGCAGGAATAAAAATTGATTTGCAAATGGGAACGATGGATTTGAAATAAGTATAAAGGAACCGATTGGGATTAAACAAGGTGAACTTTAGGAAATAAATAAACAATAATAAAAATAAATGTTTTGAAATCCAAAACGTATGATGACTAATTTGTGAAATGAACGAATGCAATATTAATTCGAATGGTGCATCGAAATGGAACGGGAAAAATAAATGTCATGAATAACCAAAAAGGAATGAACGTAAGAAAATATATGGAAGGAGATAAACATTTTAATTTTGAAAATAACAGCCCGTTAAGGAAAACAATAATAGAAATAAATGGACGTTGAACCTTAAAAATGTAAATAGTGTTGGCAAATAAAAGGAACCAATATAAATGTGTTTGCAAATAAATGTAAAACAATTCAATTTTTTAATTCAAAGGACAAATAGTTTTGGCAATATATATTAACAACCAATTTTGTGAATTAAATATATAATAGACGATATTAAAAGAAAAATAAATGTGACAAATAAAATTTGGTAATGTTTGCATAACAATAATCAATACGAATTGAAATTAAATCAAAGACATTATTCCATTAATATTGAAAACGGATTGTATGATTGTACGAGTTTTAAATAATTAAATAAAAATTCAATAATGAATTCACATAAATAATTCAATTAAAATTTACCATAAATAAGATTCTAAAATACCCAATATTTATTTGTATTATTAAATTATATCTATATCAAAACACATTCATTTGTTTTATAAAATAGAAAATTAATTTGGTTTTAATCAAAATAAATATTATTTTATAAAATCCAAACAAATGAAATAAATATAACAAAATTTAAATTAAATCATTAAATAAAATACACTTAAAATCTGAGGTTGTTACATTGCATGTTGCAATAGCTTCAACTACAGGTGATAAAGGTGGAAGAGAGACCAAGAAGCATCATCTTTGATCCAAATTTGTGTTAAATTCCATCAAACTTTGCTGCATAACCAAGATACAGTTCCCCTTACACTCTTCAGTTTAAATTTAGCTAGAATTGTTGAGTTTGTTCTTGAGTTTTGCTGAAATAGCTTACTATGTTTTTATTTTTGTGAAAACAGTGCAAACATGGCCCAGGTCCATGTTTGTACTGCCATATCTTCTCTAATTCTTGATGGATTCCTATGATTTTTTTTCAACTGATAGTTAGTATTGTCTATTATATGCATATCAAATTTTGTGTAAATTCGAGATCGTTTGCACCTCTATATGCTATGTCATAGAACAACCCGAGAGGGTTTTCAAGATACTAGGTGTTTTGTGGTCTGTGTCGACATAGGAAGCTCCTATGTTAACACATGTGTTGATGCAGCTTGGGTAAAATGCCATGCATTTTTTTTGAAGTTGTGTGTTATGCGATTTAATCCTATACATAGTTGCTTCTTTAAGCTTGTTTTAGAGCTGAATTCTTGTGCCAATTTCTATGTGTTGGAGAATATATAATCAAGTTTTCCGCATCGAACATCTTCTGTATATTAGTGGCTTGCTTCAATGACAAAGAAGTAATATTCATCCCAAATTCCTTGTAGATTTTGTGGCATTTTTATGTATGTTTCTAGTGTGGCTTTTCTTGTGTTTTCCAAGTATACATACACATTTCCCTATTTATTTTCAAATGTGTTTTATAATGAATTTCTAACATTATAAGGATAATATTTTTAAAACGATTTCTATATAAGCATATTAATATTAATATATTTTCAAATTTATAAAGAGATTTCGAAATCTTTTTCTCACATTATTTCCCAAAATAAACTTTGACTTTTCTATAAAGTAGTTTCTTATATAAAACCACACAATTTTGCACCCTTCGAAGAAGCAAGGTTGGTTTTAAAATGATTTAATAAACCATGTGGTATAAGACACATATGTTTACTATTTCGGTTGGTTATAGACTTTTTCATTCAAAGCTATTGTGATCTCCAAGTTTTTGTGTTTCTTTTTTCCCGTGTGGAATTACTAACAGTTAGTAAATCAATGTCGAGAATATGTGTACGGGACACACAGTTACCACTATTCGGTTACTGTATAAGAGTCTTTATCCTATGTATTCGCCAGTACTAGACCTTCGGGTCAACTCGATGGACCTTCAAGTCAATTTGGTGGACCTTCGGGTCAGTCCTGTGTTATGACCATTTATTCATCTTATCAAGGTCAGTCCTGTGTTATGACCATTTATTCATCTTATCAGTACCTTACACCTATTGATATTAGTACTAGCGAGGCTTCGAGCCATTTTGGTGTTAGCACGTGCTAGCATAGCTTCGTGCTAACCCACTGATGGTTGGATCCAACATCTAGTAATTTCTTTGTTTTATTGTGTTTATGGGTGATTTCACCATTTCGAGATGACTATTATTATATACATACATTCCTTCGAGTTATTTGAAAATTTCTATGCCTATATGTGATTTATCTCCCTGGTTTAACCTCTTAAATGAGATTCCATGTTTATGTGATTCTTGGAGCTTTTGCATTACTTCCTCATGGTTTCATGCGTTATCCCTTGTGTTACCTTTGTATAAAGAAATGCGGTGTCAAGTACAATTGCCCCTCTTAAAGTATCTCCTTAACATAGTTTAAGTACCATCTTTGAGAACAGGTGTGGGCCCCTCTTATTTCATTCTTTTATGACCTAAAGGAATGTTTCCCTTACTGAGTATTACCTTATCTTATTATGACGGATAATCTTGTTCAAATTAGACTGACTCGTGTATTCATTACTCGGGTCTGACTGAGTTGCGGATTAGGTAATTTTGGCATATGCTTAGTAGTTCACTCTTGGATATCACGTTTGATCGTTTGGATTGGATAGTTTTTGTTGCAGTCGTTTATATTTCTATTGGGACATGTCATTGCACATATTCTTTCATAGGGATTCGATGTGTGTATGTGTGTGTGTGTGCATAGTGGATCGTATGACCACCTATATGCAGTACGATGTAATGTACATGTTGTATCGGTGTATATGTATATCTGCGTCTACTCTTCGGTAGTCTACGTATCTATTTATATTGTGTTTTATTCTAAAAAGATCCTATAACTATTGTAGTGTTGTATTGAATAAGGATTAACTATGTCATTTTGGAAAAAAAAGAAAGAGAGGAAATTGTCATATTTTATACTTGTCTAATACAATTTTCAAATTATCGCTCCTATTAGGCCTATTCCCCATATTAACAGACAATATTACTCTTTAATACTCTGTGTAACGACCCCTATTTTTGGTTGATTTATTTTAAATATTGAATATGGTTTTAAATATTGAGCTGATAATATAAATCAATTTTTATATTGATTTATCTATTTAATAGTCGAAATACGATTTATTTCGAATATATATAATTATCGAAATACGAAAATGAATTTAGCTGAATTCAAAGTTAAAACTGAATTAAAAACAATTCATATAATCAATCTGTTTGAATGAGAATAATAATATTAATTTATTTTGATTATTTTATATATACGTTCAAATTAACTTCAGAATTTATTCTGTTGAGTTTAGTATAACGCTATAATATTGAAACGTCGGTCAGCGCGTTAAAATAGCGGTTCACGATCTCAAGTTGCGAACCTCGAAATATTTGATTTTTTGGATAAACTTGAAATCAAGTCAGAATCTGTTTAAAAAGAATAAGAAATCACTTTATATTGAATCGTATTAAATACTAAATCAAATCGATTAAAATTTGATATCAAATCAAATTTATTAGGAAATCTTTTTAAATTAAATAAAAGATTTGTTGTGTACGTTGGTCCCCCCTTCATCTATATAAACGCAACTACCCTCTCTTCTCCCATTTCCATTCTCTGTCAAAAATTTGATCAAAGCCTATTTTTCGGTCCTTCATAATCAGTCTAAGTATTCAAATCCTTTGAGAAATGGTAACCGATATTTATCCTGTGCCTTTACTTTTTAAAATCGAAATGGAAAAAAGGGGACTGCATCTTCTTCATTTCTCCAGTGAGGCCAAATCAAAAGTTCCAAAACAAAAATAAATAAATACAGATATGAAAATCACATGTTGATTCGATGATTTAGGGAACACCGATGCAACCTACGTTCGTACGCAGGCCTGGGGATCTCGACAACTAGCAGCAAGGCTAGGGTATCAAATAGTGCATCGCGATGTAGGGGACAGTGAATTAGGGCTTTCTGTGTCCACGAAGACGGAAGCGATCGAGGAGATAAGTGGTGGTTGCGTTGTCTTTGGGGTGTTGCTGGAATTTGGGATTTTAGTGGTAGGAAGGGGGTGCGAGCTCTGAAACGTCATAATTGAAGTGTACGACTTCAAATAGTGTATCACGATGATGGGAATCGAAGTCACAGAACTTGGTTAATGTCTGGAGGTGAAAACGAATGTCTGGATGTCCGTTGGTTGCAAGTGAGTAGGGTGAAGGATGCTGTGATTTCAGGAGGTGACGCCAGTATTGTTGCAGCAGGGTGATGTCTCGATTTGGGGGAGCAAGCTAGGTTTTTGTGATCGACTTTGGGGACGAGGTTAATGGCAGTGTTCGAATGTGTGTCAGGAGGAGAAATAGGTGCGAGTTATACCATATTAGAATGGCAGTAATCGAAGTGGAGGTTGAACTAGGATGATGGGTTAGCTCAGAGAAGTATTCTGGTCGGCTAGGAGAAAATAGAGGGGTGCTGTGACATTCATAAGTCCTGTAGTACCATCATTTGAGGGCAGCAAGTCTCAAATTGGGAAATTAAGTCGAGATTGAAGTAAGGATGACATTTGGGCAAGGTTCCCGAAGAGGAGCAGATTTCATAAGGTTACATGAAGCATGGTGAATGGAGGCACTTTGTGAAATTGCCAATTGGAATTAGAATTGATCTTGTGATGATGTCTAGCTGATATGGACTGCAATGAGGTATATATTTATGAAATTAAAAACTTATAAGCTAATATATTTATTTAAATTAGTAGACAAATATTTACTCGTTAATTAAAAATAAATTATCTAGGTGTGAAACAAATTTATTCGAGATAATTCGAGTGATTCATAGCTTTGAAGATTCGACATCTAATTGGATGTTTAGAAAATAAAGATCGCGGTGAGTAAATCTCACTTACCTTTTATTTAGAATTATTTTTATATCATTAAAAATAATTGCTTGTTGCTTGTTGAATGCTTTCTGATTGTTTGAAATATATTAGTTATTTAGGGTTGACTATTATATATATATATATATATATATATATATATATATATATATATATATTGGGTTGATGGTTGGATTGATCCCCGCAGTCTCATTAGCAGATGCCCGCAGTTTCATAGCGGATGATTTCCCTATGCTCCCCACAAATATATTAGTGGATGACCTTCGTACCGCAATATCCTGCCTCGAAGCAGGATGGGTATTATTTATGTTGACTAACGTTTGTGGATGTAGGAAAACAGGTTGGAGGGATCCAAATGGATTCCTCAAAAATATATTATATGTTTGTTTATTTGTTTGCATATATACTGTCATATATGATGTGTTAGACAAATAAATAATTGGTTGTTTGGTGTTTAAATATCACTGGGCTTAAATTTTGATATTTTAAAAAATATCGAAAAAGGAATTTTTCAGATTTAAAAAGGAGATTCTATTTTTCTAGAATAGAATTTGAAATTTCGAATAGAATAGAAATATAAACTTGTTTTTAAGAATAAAAACAAGTAGTTCATTTATAAACGAAGTTTATAAATAAAGTGAAATGAATTATCATTGGATATTTCAGAAAATAGAAATACAAGTGTGACTTTGGGAAGGGAAATATATTTGTCCAAAGAAGAAATATTTTATTTGAAAGCGAGACTTGTTTAAATTGAGTTTGTACATAGAAAGTGGAAAAATTATCATTTGGATAATTTGAATATTTAAATTCAAATGTGAATTTAAAAATAGAAATGGGGAAAATCGTTTAAAAGAAATAAACGATGGAATTTATTCTGATGTCATAATATAAATTGAACTAAAATAAATCCGTAAGGATTTATGATTTTTGAATTCGATTAATTCAAATTTATTTAAATAGAAGTTAAATTGAATATAGAAAATTCAAAGAAAAATTCAAATGGAAAAATAGAATTTGAATATAAAAATTCAAATGGCGTTTGAATATAGAAATTCAAATGGAGTTCAAATATAGAATTTTAATATAGAAAATATAAAGGAAATTCAAATATAGAATTTGTATAGAGTTTGAATATAGAGAATTCAAATAGAATTTGAATATAAGGAATTTGAATATAGAAAATTCAAATAGAATTTGAAAATAGAAAGTTGAAATCATTTCGAAATGGGAACGATGAAATATATTTTCAACATGCGGATTTTTAAACAGAATTGAAATAAATCCGAAGGATTTATAATTTGTAAAAGGAAATGGAAATTTAATATAGAAATTTAAATATAACTTGAAATAGAATTTCAAAATAGAATTTGAAATAGATTTGAATATATTGAAATTCAAATGGAGTTGGAAAATAGATTTGAATATAGAAATCCAAATGAAGTTTGAAAATATATTGAAATTCAAATGGAGATTGATAATGGAATTTGAATATAGGAAATTCCATTTGAAATAGAATTTGAATATAGAAGATCGAAGTATGAATAAATTTATTTCTGAGATAGGGAAACTCGATAATTTTAGAAGATTGAAAATATTATGTTGAATTGAAAATTTGGATTTGATATATATATTAAAAATATATCAGAATGGAGTTGAACTTATTATAAACGAAGTTAAAACGTTTATATATTAAATATAATTAAAAACGAACTCGCCGCAGCACGGTAGTTCGTAAATTGTCGTTTCGAACTTCAATTGAGTATACAGAACTCAATTGAAGTCGGAATTCTTTGAAACAAGAATCGTAGGGACCGGTTGAATAATAGTTTTCTAATGAAAGAGAAAAATCTGGATTTCGTCGAATATATTTTGAGTTATATAAAAATCAAATTTTTAGAAAAACAGCGCCATAACCATTTAGAAACCATAACGGTTTATTTAATTTTATAAAAGGATTTTAAGCGAATAAAATCCGAATTTCTATTTAGAAAATTTCAGATTTGAGTTGTAGATTATATGTGAACTCAGGTGGAGTAATGAATTGATTTTTTGAAACAGAAATCAGATTTTTGAATATTGAATGGAATTAACTAATTTGAATAGTGATTAGTTAATGAGGTTTTGAATTGATATTGGGCTTTGAATAAGTGAATTCGATTTGAAAATTTATATTCGAAATCGAAAAGGAAACTAGAATTGAAATTGAAATTCAATTTGGTTATGAGCAAGTTAAATATTTTGTTTGAACATGTTATGTTCAAACAAAGAAGTGAAGTAGTTAAAATAGCTAATTAAAGAATAAATGAGCGAAACTGAATTCAAACGATTGGATTGAGTTGAATTGAATTGAAAACAGGTGAGCATGTGTTAGACAGGTATGGGATGAAGTATATGAAGATTTTAATTTAAGTGCCCGAAAAAAAGGTACATGTTTAAATTCCATATGAGGTTTTATGCGCCGTATCGGCAAGCCGCTTGGATTTTTCTTTTTCTTTTGGATTGGTGAGGCCATGGGAGGCTATTTGAAATATCCCGATGCTCCCGGTACAAGGGAGGTTATGGCGAATTTTTCCGGGAATTTAAGGAGTTAGAATATTTTTAAGAAATTTTGATAATTAGAAATCAATGTATCAATATATATAGAATTCGATAATGAAACGAAATTAAAATAGAATGTTATAAACGAAAAGGAAATCAATAGGCTTGTAATAGAAAGAGAAACATATATACGTTTAAACCGAATAATTTGTTTGTATGGTGTTGATTATTCGAGGTAAGTGGTTTTGTTGGTTTTGAAGTTAATGATGTTTTCAGTCAAGGTCTGAGAGGTAATTTTACCCCAACTTGATTGATTTCATTTTAAATTGATAAATAGCAAGATCCAATCTCGAAGGGAAGTGTTGAGCAATAGTTAGTTGAATAAAATATTTTGGGTGGTTGTAACGATGTTTTACACAGCATTCGTTTTAACCCAAGTAGTGGAATTTTAGAAATATGAAAGTAAATATTTCTTGTGTATAATTAAAGTAGTCGTGAAAGAGATAAGTGATTGAAAATGTTTTCAATTGCGTATAGAATATATTTTCTAAATATAGAAAATAATAGAAGGCGATATATGGAAATGTTTTCCAAATAGCGTAAGAGGCCAAGATGATTATCGAAATTATTTGGTTAAAAAATATTGATAGGGAAATGAAGAAGTGAATTAATTAATGAAATATTAATTAACAGGCCCAGTGATTGATTGATGTTATGGATGAATGGAATGTACGTTTTTTTTTTCTTCGATAGTTAAATAACCGACTATCGAAGTGTTTGCCAATATGTTGTCAATATGGAGAGACCGGTTGGATTATTATCCATGAAACACTCTGTATTGGCAGTAGCGTTGCGAATCAGATTATACGAAGGTAATCGAAGACAGAGTAAAGTGCAAGGACTTTTTCTATTAATAGAAATTTTGCTTTCAGTTTCGTTCAGTCCCAGAATGAACGTAAATGGACGAATGTCTGATAGAGTATTTCCAATGATCGAATATATTGGTATGTATAAATATATATATGGTGGCAACGGATTTATTCCCTTAGCATAATATCCAGAATGTATTTGTGCAAATCAATGAGTGATTAACGGATCTGACAATGCGACATTCAAAGTGATCGTGCTATCAATAAATAGAATGTAATCGTAGCCTCAGGCCTCAACAACCGGGAAATGAAAAAAATCAGGCAGGTAGCATGACTATGTGGGTTGCTCCCATCAGGATGTATAATCACCTATCTAGAGATTCATTTAATTCCTTATTCTATTCGATGTTGTCCCAATCGGGAAACGGTTGCTGATCCCAACCATTGGTGATATACATTCGATACACTCAAGCGAAATGAGTGGTCGGTCATGTGTGGGCCGGGTTGCAAGATATTCTTGTTGAACCCAGTGTATTCCTCTCTAGAGATACACTATCGGAAGGTGGTTCCATACCTTGTCATGTTGGAATTCCAATCTCCAATAAGCGCCATGCGGTTTTTGATTTTATATTATATATGGAGTGTGAGATGCAAGCGTTCCACTAGATTTTATTTATTTGATTTAGACATTATTATAATATCACTAGATTTGATATCAAAAATATTTTGGGTTATCGTAAGGTAAAAACCATCCGTGTTTATGTGGGGATCGGTCTTACGATTATCATTTCTTTTGAAAGGATTTTGAAAGTTAAAAAAATGGTTGGAGTTTACTCACACCAGTCCCATGACTGACCCCGAGTTTTATTTTGATTTTGTTTTCCCTAAACTCTTGGGTGCCCAAATTTGTATGGGCAGTCAAGTAGTCGGGATTTTTCAGATTCACTTGGAAGAGCTGGAAGCAGGAGGCTTCACCGGTTAGCTATAGACTATCATATATTCCGCTGTGAACCATGTCTGTATCTGGAAACAGGTGTTTATAACTATTCCAGGAATAACTGTTGTGCTCTGATGATGGTATGTATATACAGTTACTAATTTGTATTTCAAAAGTGATGTTATTTAATATATTTTACTCGTTCCGCTATGAGATTTGTCTTCTTTGTTTTCTCCTATTCTAATATTTTCTTTCTTTCTATTTCTCATCCTCTAACTTTTTTCTAATAATGATTCGTATTTCTGTGCAATTTGGGTTGGACATGTGGTGTTATTAGTCAATTCAGATAGTACGGATTTGTGGGTCATTACACTCTGTGTTAGTATAAGCATAGGTGGGGCGTTACACAAATAAAATATGAATACAAAAGAATGTAAATAACATATGAATATAAGCATAGTAATGAATAATTCCTTGTTAAACAAAGAAATATGTGAATATTTCAGAGTGTTTCGTTAGGACCTAATTCACTATTTATACTCTGATTTTCTTTTTATTTTATTCCCTTTAACGGAATGATCCTTTATGCAATCCCTTATAAAAGAGTAATTATATTCAAATAGGAAATTCAATAATATTACATAATTTCAAACAGACATCCAACAGTAATTTATAGCAGCGCAAGTGTTATGTATTTAATTTGGGTGCAAGTTAACTCAACCGAAATTTTATTTATTACCAAAGTTTCTATTTTGAACTAAATCAAATAGGCATTTCATTTAGCAAACATTCCTATTACCTCAAAAATTACAATTCCAAGAAGCAGACAAAGTTCCTGCAAGTGAACACTACTAACCGCTTAATTCGGACCTCATATGAGTATGACATAGGTTTTATAAGTTTTCAACTAATTAAATTAATAATTAATTAAAAAATAAATCATTGGTTAAATTAACCCCAAATTAACAAACTAATAGGGTCGTTATCCCCTTCCTTTTTGTTCGTTCTAGATCGAAACAAAAAAAGGTGGCCTTACCCTTTTGATTGCTCACGCTGCCTCTTCCTAGTCGCTATCGCCTCACCGAACATCACCAGAGAGTCGACCTGACTCTGCCATCCCCTTCCATGCCATACCCAGCTAGATTCCACTTCTTCTCTAGAAAAACCAATAAACTACCTGCCCTTCATCGCCAAAATCCAACCACCTCAGTCCATGTTATTTCGATCCAACCATGCACCGTATTCTCCTCTAAAAACGAACTAGAATTGTAACACCCCACCTCCGCTAGGGTCACTCACAAAGGGAATGCACTAGTTTTGGAGAGGTACTATCGAGATAACATCACAGAATTATCACAAGACAGAACATAAGTAAATAATTAAGTAAACAGCGGAAGAATTTATGAGCAAACTGAACTTCATTTCATTCCAAAATAAACCATGTCTTTTACAAACATTTCAAATAACTTCATTACAACTGTCTTGTAATAATAGCCAAAGAAGCAATAACTTAAAAACAGAAAAACAGCTTATTCCCCAGGTGCAGTAAAATGAAGCAGCCATAGCAAACCGTACATGCTGAGCCAAAGCAGGTGATATCCAAGCTAAGAGCTAGTGTTTCCTCCTTGAGAACCTGGGGGCGAAACGAAAGAAAAAGAGGCGAAAGGAAAAGGGTCAGTCATAAAGACTGAGTAAGTCCTAGTGACTTTCAGTGTAAAAACGGTTAAAACAACCCGTCATGCATGAACTGGAACTAAACTTAAGAATGGTGTCAAGGTGAACAAGATAGACTAAGGTGATCAGGATAAGTCAAGACAAGTCAAGTAAAGCATCACATGTTCGAGATTCGTTGCATCGACTGTACTAGTATACTAAGCCCATATCACAAGTTAATCACGAAATAAATCCCATGGCCCAATATCTTGAAATGACCCTGAAACGGGGTCTGACCCAAGTACGGGGTCCTACGGAGCGATTATCTAGTCGATCGGCTCCCTACAGGTTCTAGCTCGTCAAGTGTCTGTGTCATACGGCTAATCACGAATGTAGTCACCTGTGCTGGGTCCACCTTCGGGTGTATCAGCCCTAGGGTGTCAACCCCTGACACGATTCAAGATGCACAGATAAATCTACGGATACCCAGTGCCTACCCCGGAATACGTGCACGACCGTAGCCCACCGAACCTGCACCGGCGTACCCCACTGCCGTCGTTCACCTCTTACAATCAGCCCAGTAATCGTGCCCCACCCGGCCTAGCCCCAGGGTACCTTGATACATCTAGAGGGTTACTGCTGAAAGGGTTCGTGTCTAGGGTTTCGCCTAACAGATTAGGTCATGTAATTCGTGACCTAACCCGCCTAACCGATTAAGTCATGTAATTCGTGACCTAATCCTTATCCAGTCTAGTCGTGTCAAGATGGTTAAGTATGTCATTTAAATTCGTGACTTAACCCGCCTATGTGTCATATCAAGTTGGCTAAGTGTTGTCGTTTCAAGTCCATGACTTAGCCCTACAAATCGTGTTCAAGTTGGTTAAGTTGTCTTTTCATGTTCATGACTTAACCCTAATTGGCATTAATTGATTCGTTAATGCACCGAACCACTCACATTGGATCCTATTGTTCGTAGCCACTGGATTTGCCGGGCGGTTCCGGGCAGGTTTACGCTACGAACTCAACCCAACCTCGGGTTTCAAGCGCGATGTGACCAACTACCCACATTGGATCCTATTGTTTGTAGCAACTGGATTTGCCGGGCGGTTCTGGGCAGATTTACACTACAAACTCAACCCAACCTCGAGTTGGCCACTTTCTTGTTTTCTAAAGTCATGCCCATGTTCTTATCAGATTCGTGCTATTTTCATAGCATGTTCATATGTCAATTTCGTGCCCAACTAAGGCATGTTTCAAGTCAAGTCATAGAATATTCAATTCAAGTTTTTCGTGCCATATTTCATGTTCTACTTATGCCAAATTTCATGGTTTATGATTATAACCAATTCAAGTTTTGCCTATTCTACCCAATCGTATCCCCAACGCATATAAAAGTACTTCGTTCACAAGCATAAACAATTCAAGAGATAAAGGGGAATAACACCAAACATGTGATAGGCATGTGTGACAATTCCACCATCACTTGCATAATAAACAGGCTATAACATATCACATGGTTTCAATACTACCATGATGATAATTTTGCATAGTAATGGTTCCAACTTAGTTCAACATGATGAATTCGACTTTACATCATAGGCATAATAATCATTGCGGGCATAATAATAATTTTATTACAAACATGAAACATTAAAGGCATGGTAATTCTAATAGGCATAGTGGATTCCAATTTAGTATTTTTAACATAATGATTCCCATCTAGCATTATAAACATAATGATTCCAACTTTTCATCATAACCTAGCGATTCCCAATTTAACATGATAGGTATATTAACATCACAGGCATAGTTTCATTAATATCATAGACATGGTTTAATTAGCATCATAGGCATGGTTTAATCAACATGAGGATTTCAATGAACATAATGATTCCATGGTCATGTATTTGTTCAACTTGCAATAAAATTAAGCCCAACTGATTCATAGCAACATCAACATCATGATAAGTTTAACTTGCAACATTAACATAGCAATATTCCCCAAATTTTGATTCAAAGTTAAACAATATAACATGGATTAATAATAGTTCTTAAATCCGGTTTCAATTCATAGCATGCCCATGTTATTTTAGCGTTTTTGCCTAAAAAGTGACATAGAACTTACAATATGAAGCAAGCAATCCAAATCAAAACTTTAAATCAAATAGCCCCAAATCCGTTGTCTAAAGCGTCGTAGTTGTTGTAGCTTCTAGTTGTAGCCTTCAAGAATCATCCTTCGTCTTCTTTAATTTTGTTCTTTGTATTTTTAATTTAGAGTTCTAGGTTTAATGGCGGCTGCATGAGTGCTAAAATGAAATAGTATGATTTAGGCTAGGTCTTAGGGTCTTTTTATAGTTGTAGGAAATTGATTTCAGCCTTTAGACTAACCCTAGAATAGGTCTGAGCCATCCAAAATCGTCACAAGCCCCTAAAACAAGACCCAGGAGCCAAAACAGGTGCACCAGAAAAACTGGTCCGACCGGGGGAGTCGACCCCTGGGTCGACATGGGTGTCGACCCATTGGGGGGGGTCGACACTGGTGTCGACCCCTGTGTCGACCCTGCCTGGGGCGGGATTTTTCCCGCCTACCCTGAATTCTTAAAATTTGAATCTGTTTTTGAATTTGAATTTTTCGTGAAACTTTGTGAGGCCATAACTTGATCATACGGACTCCGATTTACGAAATTTCGGACTCTATTTCGCGTATTTTTCCGAGACGAACGCAATGGCGCAACCCTTTTTCCCTGATTCAGATCTTAACATTTAATTCTGCCTTGATTCTTGTCTTAACACGTTGTTAAAATACGGGTTGTTACATTCTCCCCTCCTTAAAGGATTTCGTCCCCGAAATCTCCAAGTTAGGGATGATGTGTCCTACCATCCAATCATCCATCTACTCAAAACATCATCCACAAGCAACCATGGTCCTTAAAAGACTTCTAATGTTTTATGAACGTATGCAAGGAGTGTGTGTATATGTTCCTTAGCTAATGCTAATGATCAGGCCTGATTGATTTTCTAAATGCAAAATATGTGTAGTGAAATGAATCCAATATGTATGCAAAATTTTCCTATTATAATCCATAATTTCTACATGAGTGCACAAACATTCAATCATATGCAACAACCAAATGATAGTACAACCAAGTTTCCAAAATAAACACTCATGCATATGCAAGTATGAAACTGTGACTGAGCCGATCTAGTGCCTAATGTGTATTCATGCATCCACGAGCAACCACTTGCGACCACTTGCAACCATTTCGCAATCATAACATGTTTCAATTACATGTTTACATCCAAAAAGATTCTACCTATGGTTCTCAAGATAGGATCGAGGAGATAACAAGATAAAACAAAGCATCTAGATAAAGAAGTTAACGATGTACCCCCATAAGGTCCGGTCTGCTTTTTAGGGCAGTCCTTGCTGATGTGTCCAGTCTCCCCACAATGAAAACATTCACCTTGCTTTCTCTTCCTCTTTCTACAATCCTTGGCTATGTGCCCTTCCGTACTACAGAAATTGCATTTCCTTTTATCACGTGAGTTGTCGTTCTTGCCTCCTTTCTCGGGGTCTACCTTCTTATTCTGAGAATCGTTGGGCTTGACCTCTTTCTTGCCCTTCTTTTCTTCCTCATACAGTAGGGCCATATCCACCAAGCTTTCAAAGGTTGCCCCCATGGGCACATGAGACATGGCCAAACCATGTAGTGGCTCGTTCAGGCCTCGTGCAAAACGTAGCGCCTTTTTCTGAGGAGTGTTGACCAACTCCAATCCGAAGCGAGCAAGCTGATTGAAACGGTTCACGTATTCTTTAATTGTCATATTTCCTTGTTTAAGGGCCAGAAACCGTTCCATTTGGAGACTCTCCTCTGCCGATGATAAGAACTTAAGCCCAAATCTCCCCCTAAAGTCCGCCCAAGTCTCAATGGGCCTAGTAGCGTTGGTGACTTCCCACCAATAAGAAGCTTCCTCTTTCATGAGCCACGCCGCCAACTGTACTTTCCTATTGTCCTCTACCTCAAAGATAACAAACAAGTCTTCGGTTTCCTTCAACCAATTTCGTGCCTCAACAAAAGTCTCAGTTCCTAGGAAATCCTTTTCGCCCATGGCCTTAAAGTCCTTGCATATCTTTGAAAAAGCAGTTTCTCGCGGAGGTTGAGGAGGATGAGGAGGAGGATTGGCTGGGCCTGCCACATTAGCCCGAGCCTCGAGGAAACGACGGAACCAAGTGGGTATATTGACCCCCTCGGGAAGATTTAGGTCGTCGGCCATGATAAGCTGAAAACGAAAAAGGAAAAGATTCAAACGAGGAAACAAAGATAGTGCTAATGGCTTTGGGGAATATGCCTTTTAATCAAAACAAAATTTTCTTGAAAATTTGCTTCTTTGTAAAGGATTTTGAAAAAAATTCAGAAGGTTTTCAAAACTTTTGCCCAGTCTTGGAAACCTTCTGCTCTGATACCAAGTGTAACACCCCACCTCCGCTAGGGTCACTCACAAAGGGAATGCACTAGTTTTGAAGAGGTATTATCGAGATAACATCACAGAATTATCACAAGACAGAACATAAGTAAATAATTAAGTAAACAGCAGAAGAATTTATGAGCAAACTGAAATTCATTTCATTCCAAAATAAACCATGTCTTTTACAAACATTTCAAATAACTTCATTACAACTGTCTTGTAATAATAGCCAAAGAAGCAATAACTTAAAAACAGAAAAACAGCTTATTCCCCAAGTGTAGTAAAATGAAGCAGCCATAGCAAACCGTACATGCTGAGCCAAAGCAGGTGATATCCAAGCTAAGAGCTAGTGTTTCCTCCCTGAGAACCTGGGGGGGGAAACGAAAGAAAAAGAGGCGAAAGGAAAAGGGTCAGTCATAAAGACTGAGTAAGTCCTAGTGACTTTCAGTGTAAAAACGGTTAAAACAACCCGTCATGCATGAACTGGAACTAAACTTAAGAATGGTGTCAAGGTGAACAAGATAGACTAAGGTGATCAGGATAAGTCAAGACAAGTCAAGTAAAGCATCACATGTTCGAGATTCGTTGCATCGACTGTACTAGTATACTAAGCCCATATCACAAGTTAATCACGAAATAAATCCCATGGCCCAATATCTTGAAATGACCCTGAAACGGGGTCTGACCCAAGTACGGGGTCCTACAGAGCGATTATCTAGTCGATCGGCTCCCTACAGGTTCTAGCTCGTCAAGTGTCCGTGTCATACGACTAATCACGAATGTAGTCACCTGTGCTGGGTCCACCTTCGGGTGTATCAGCCCTAGGGTGTCAACCCCTGACATGATTCAAGATGCACAGATAAATCTACGGATACCCAGTGCCTGCCCCGGAATACGTGCACGACCGTAGCCCACCGAACCTGCACCGGCGTACCCCACTGCCGTCGTTCACCTCTTACAATCAGCCCAGTAATCGTGCCCCACCCGGCCTAGCCCCAGGGTACCTTGATACATCTAGAGGGTTACTGCTGAAAGGGGTCGTGTCTAGGGTTTCGCCTAACAGATTAGGTCATGTA
Organism: Allium sativum; assembly: GCA_030737875.1. Classification (NCBI taxonomy): domain Eukaryota; kingdom Viridiplantae; phylum Streptophyta; class Magnoliopsida; order Asparagales; family Amaryllidaceae; genus Allium; species Allium sativum. The sequence continues at coordinate 468,981,874 of CM060910.1, forward strand.
ATTCATGACCTAACCCGCCTAACCGATTAAGTCATGTAATTCGTGACCTAATCCTTATCCAGTCTAGTCGTGTCAAGATGGTTAAGTATGTCATTTAAATTCGTGACTTAACCCGCCTACGTGTCATATCAAGTTGGCTAAGTGTTTTCGTTTCAAGTCCATGACTTAGCCCTACAAATCGTGTTCAAGTTGGTTAAGTTGTCTTTTCATGTTCATGACTTAACCCTAATTGGCATTAATTGATTCGTTAATGCACCGAACCACTCACATTGGATCCTATTGTTCGTAGCCACTGGATTTGCCGGGCGGTTCCGGGCAGGTTTACGCTACGAACTCAACCCAACCTCCGGTTTCAAGCGCGATGTGACCAACTACCCACATTGGATCCTATTGTTTGTAGCAACTGGATTTTCCGGGCGGTTCCGGGCAGATTTACACTACAAACTCAACCCAACCTCGAGTTGGCCACTTTCTTGTTTTCTAAAGTCATGCCCATGTTCTTATCAGATTCGTGCTATTTTCATAGCATGTTCATATGTCAATTTCGTGCCCAGCTAAGGCATGTTTCAAGTCAAGTCATAGAATATTCAAGTCAAGTTTTTCGTGCCATATTTCATGTTCTACTTATGCCAAATTTCATGGTTTATGATTATAACCAATTCAAGTTTTGCCTATTCTACCCAATCGTATCCCCAACGCATATAAACGTACTTCGTTCACAAGCATAAACAATTCAAGAGATAAAGGGGAATAGCACCAAACATGTGATAGGCATGTGTGACAATTCCACCATCACTTGCATAATAAACAGGCTATAACATATCACATGGTTTCAATACTAGCATGATGATAATTTTGCATAGTAATGGTTCCAACTTAGTTCAACCTGATGAATTCGACTTTACATCATAGGCATAATAATCATTGCGGGCATAATAATAATTTTATTACAAACATGAAACATTAAAGGCATGGTAATTCTAATAGGCATAGTGGATTCCAATTTAGTATTTTTAACATAATGATTCCCATCTAGCATTATAAACATAATGATTCCAACTTTTCATCATAACCTAGCGATTCCCAATTTAACATGATAGGTATATTAACATCACAGGCATAGTTTCATTAATATCATAGACATGGTTTAATTAGCATCATAGGCATGGTTTAATCAACATGAGGATTTCAATGAACATAATGATTCCATGGTCATGTATTTGTTCAACTTGCAATAAAATTAAGCCCAACTGATTCATAGCAACATCAACATCATGATAAGTTTAACTTGCAACATTAACATAGCAATATTCCCCAAATTTTGATTCAAAGTTAAACAATATAACATGGATTAATAATAGTTCTTAAATCCGGTTTCAATTCATAGCATGCCCATGTTATTTTAGCGTTTTTGCCTAAAAAGTGACATAGAACTTACAATATGAAGCAAGCAATCCAAATCAAAACTTTAAATCAAATAGCCCCAAATCCGTTGTCTAAAGCGTCGTAGTTGTTGTAGCTTCTAGTTGTAGCCTTCAAGAATCATCCTTCGTCTTCTTTAATTTTGTTCTTTGTATTTTTAATTTAGAGTTCTAGGTTTAATGGCGGCTGAATGAGTGCTAAAATGAAATAGTATGATTTAGGCTAGGTCTTAGGGTCTTTTTATAGTTGTAGGAAATTGATTTCAGCCTTTAAATTAACCCTAGAATAGGTCTGAGCCATCCAAAATCGTCACAAGCCCCTAAAACAAGACCCAGGAGCCAAAACAGGTGCACCAGAAAAACTGGTCCGACCGGGGGGGTCGACCCCTGGGTCGACATGGGTGTCGACCCATTGGGGGGGGGGTCGACACTGGTGTCGACCCTACCTGGGGCGGGATTTTTCCCGCCTACCCTGAATTCTGAAAATTTGAATCTGTTTTTGAATTTGAATTTTTCGTGAAACTTTGTGAGGCCATATCTTGATCATACGGACTCCGATTTACGAAATTTCGGACTCTATTTCGCGTATTTTTCCGAGATGAACGCAATGGCGCAACCCTTTTTCCCTGATTCAGATTTTAACATTTAATTCTGCCTTGATTCTTGTCTTAACACGTTGTTAAAATACGGGTTGTTACAAGAATGCCATTTGGGACCTTCGCATAATATTTCCTCTAGCGCCTTGATCATCCACAACCATTGGATGGAGGGAGATAAAAATTCCATCCCTCTCAGTTTTCTTTGGTTTGGGAAAAGAATGTGAGGGTAAAGGTCCTTATATAGGCTATCTCAACAACATTGTTCATGCTCAAAAACCAATGAACTCCAATCGAGGCTTTCTCACTGGTGTGTTACACTATATATCCATATTTGAAATTCAATGAAGCTAGTTTTAGGGCCAAATATCAAGTATACAAAAGTTAGGTTTTGAAAACCTATAATATTAATTGAAGTTCTAGAATGAAGTCTATATGTTTCAATCTTGCACAACCACACAGTACATCTAATCATCAAAAACTCGTTGGCATACAACTTATTTCCTAAATATTGTAGCACAAGTCATGTAAAAGTCTGGGGATAGTTCACAGAAATGCTAATTTCCATATTTAATTTTTTTATCTCCCGATCAAGATATCGATTCAGTCCAACTTAATTATTATTACTTATAAATTTATAAAATTGATTTATAATCGATATTAATTAACTAAATGATATCAAACGAGATTATTGAATCTATTTAATTGATATTTAATCACCAATCAAAATATTTAAATAATCACTAAACTAGAATTCAAATCGATAAACTCCAAAAATTCAATTATTCAAATATTTAAATTAATTTAATATTCGAAATATAATAACCAAAATTTTGGGTTACTACATTTTTCCTCTTAAAAATTTTTTTCCTCGAAATTCCCAAAGAAAGAGATTGATTAGAGACCCTTAAGTTTAAACTGCTTATCAAAATTGGCTACTAACTTATTTGACTAACTCCTCGTTTGTGAATTTTTTTGATATACTTTCTATGCGTGACTCCATCTGAAATACTACGAATCGCCATAATGGTCCCCAAACCCAACTCAAAAGAAAACAACTGCCAAATACCCCATATCTGGAACAAAATAACTAATCAAACCCAATATACCAATACTTACCTACTAGGTACCTTTTTTATGTTTTGTTTTATTTAGCGTGCAAATAATTATATCTGTGCTAATGTAGGTCCATAAGAAATCAAGCAGCAATCTCTTACTTCCTTATACTTACATAACCGAAAATGCAGTCAGGCGACAAAAGTGTAATATGATGCAATAAGTAATCATAATGAATTGTAAAACGTAACAATCACACACAATAATATCACAAAGGATGTTCTGTAATAAGATAATATGCGTTTAATCATTTAAAATTATAAATTTATAACTAATTTATCGGGTTTTATATTCAAAGTTATCTGAAGAGAAATAAAACCAAAAAAATTATCAATTATGATAAGACGGGGAACCTCCTATCGAAGCATAATATAACTCTAGAAAAACATGGAGCATTCAAGGATATTCCAATTTCACCTAAAATGACAACTAGAGAAAAAATATACCTAACTAATCTTCCAGTAGGAAAACTCCTAACCGTCTAAATTTAGTTACAACAAAATATTAAAAATTACCTTAAAATATTTTTTTCTAAAATATTATTTTCAAAATCATAGATATTAAGTCCTAACAAATAATAGAATTTTTTTATAAACTGTAGTTTGTAAAAGCCTATGATTGATCCATTTAAGGCAATCAAATTCCTTAAAAGGATTAAACCAACATAACAATCATTCAAATTCCATTATGGAAAGACCTGAATTTGACAATACTTGAACTGTCGAATGAATATCAACCAGATTTAGAATTTTCTTAAACACATGCTAATTATTCAGTTATACTTAAGCTCGTACAATATATGAAGATCATTCGTACGAACTAGTATCGCTCATTCGATCTCTCTACTGCAGACTTCGATCGGGTATCTCGACTATAACATTTATTTTCCTCACATAGCTACGTATTATGATAAAAAAACTTTAGTATTAAACCAAGAATCCAAATCAAGCGTTCACTATCAGAATCAAGTGAGAAATCCCTTTTTAGATAGATGCAAATTGTTGAGAAATATGTATTCAAACACTAAAACAAGAATGATGCGAATAAAATGACCTATGTATATACTACTTGATTGTCGATTGATTTCTTAACTAAGCCAATCTTTCCTAAATTATTTTTCCTTTTATTAATAGTATTTTATTCTACATCGAATTATTAATGAATTACTTCATAAATTTCAATTATGTTTATAATCATTTTATAAAGACGAATCCTTATAAAATATCAAGGTAAACCTTTCCCTAATTTGATTTACTTTATATAATAATCTCTTAAGTTCTAAGAGCATGTATAAAACACTAATTCTATTTTACTTAATAATTTATTTATTTATTCTATTTCAAGACTCAAATAAGTACTCAATGAAAATAATGATTTTGAACTAAGTCAATTCATCTGACATTTTTATCTTTGAATGTTCCTAGGGAAGATGTATATGGATTATCTCTACTAGCATCAAATAAGACTTAAATTTTTATACTAATTTATTATTCTTATAAACTAGGCTAATTAAGACCTTCTCATCCAATTTTAACTCATAAGAAAAGCCAAGTTATAATATCTCTTCTATTCGAAAGTTTAAGATTCATATTTGTCAAATTAATATTAAAAATGAATTTTTATTTTAAATTAATTTCCTTTAAGGAAACTTAAAACTTCGATACCCATTTTTTTTCTAAAAATCCTTTTTGAAAATCATACTTCATTCATTTCTAAGTATATATACAAATAATAACTTAAATAATCTATTTACTAATACTCGTCTTCGGCTCGTTAGGATTCAAACTAATCTCAATCGCACAGTGAGAATGAGTACAGTTTAATAAGGATATTACAATGGTTGCCTAAGAAAACATATTATCATCACTTAGAATATTATTCAGATTATTACAAAACTAACTTATATATTTTCTCCACGGACTATTTAAGAAAATGCATTTTACATCAAATTTCAAAATATATAAATTCATAAATATTTTTAATTTATACTACAATTTCTTTTGCTAGAATCTTTTTGAATTTTTTTAAACAATACCGAGATTCAATTAATCAAAGCTCTTTTCAAAACATATGTAACGACCCGCCATTTGACCACTCCAAGTCGGTAACTAAACCAACTCGGAACATTCAAAAACGACAGCTCGTTATTCGCTTACAGGGTTTAAACAGAACAAACACATAGAATCACAAAATATAATACTTGCAACGGAATAAATTATTATATAAATATCAGAGTTTACACAATATTTTGTACAGCTTAACAAATAATATAATGTATACATAAAGTTTAGATGAATAAAAATTTACACTTTATTGTCGAGCTTTGCGTGCATGCGTATTCACGTGCCTCTCCTCTTTGCGAGCTGAAATCTTTAAATCTAGAACACTCAGGTCTGAACCGAGCATTCCATGCAAAACACAAAACGCTCGAGCCAGGTTTAATCTTTGTTCAAGTAAATTAACTTCAATTATAATAATTAATCCTAACTTGCATACAAAGCTATTAAACTGCCATGTATCAAATTTTACAAAACTTAGTGTTTCATTCCATGCATTCATATAGGCCAGCAAAGCATATGTCCAGATTTTCAACAAGGTGAGGGTGTATGACCAACATGTACAAGGCATATTTTCCAAGGCAAACAGAAATCGTTTGTTACGGGTTATTCAAGGATAGGTAAACATTGGACGATCATACACTACATCCATAATTAACAGCAAGGGAACCTACTACTTAGGTGTAAGTTTAAATACGACAACAGGTATCACGTAAGAACATGCTTGTGTTCAAAGAGAATACGTCATGGTTTCAAAACAATTCATGCAGGCGAGAGACCATTGGAGGAAAAAACAATTTAAAAAAAAAACATTTGTATCTACCCTTATCCCCTATGAATTAATAACTCATGCATGCAGCACTGAAGTGAAAAATCAAATGTGGCAAGTCATTTATCAACAAATTCTAGCTATAATAGATCTGTTAAATACATATATGTACTTGTGAAATGGGACAATCATAGATAAACGTTCCACGTGTTCTCAACAAGGCTAATATCATGCGTAGGTAACATGGGCCATACACAATTTATGTAAAGTCGTAAAACGTTAACGTATAAGGCATGCAAAATGCTACCGTCAAGAAGAATTCTCATAAATTAGGGTGTCCACAATTCAACAAAGATAAGGTAAAGGCATGTGTCACTTGACGTTATTTTCTAAACATATCTGCAGTTAATCTAAGTAAAAGGTATTAGTGTATTACTCTACATATTGTTTGAGCCTGTGACAAATGAAATTAAAGAGGCTGCTAGTGGACATATTTGCACATAGCAGGTATAGTAAGCGAATTAAAATGCCAAATATGGTTTAACATCCAACGGAAAGGAAGAGCCGCAACAACAATGAATATGTACCTCATCTTTAGCCAAAGTATATAAAGGCCAAGTTCTTTCAGGTTTATAATTTCAGCAAGGTAATATATTGTGAAAAGAAAGAGAGAACGAATGAAAGGGAGCCTAGTGATCTACGTACTCTAGCAGCGAATACCAGCCAAAGGTGTTCTTTCATAGGTCGGCGGCCAAGCATCTCTTTGTGTAGCGAAGTCAGTTGGTTGATTGGGGCAAAGCACAACTCAATAATAAGTCCTTTTCATAGGTAATTCATGTTGTATGGAGCTACCTAGCTCAGGTATGATATTAAGGAGGACTTGACTTATATTATAGAACGTATAAGAAGAGATAGGCGCGCAATCAGACTGAAAGCCTTCCGTCCGTGAGGCAAGTCTTTCTCGCTTCTGCTGGCATAGTTGGTTGCTTGGTTCGGACTAGCTTCACTTGGTTCTTCGGCTCCAACTAGCGTCATCTCTCCGTTAGGCTTATGTTTTCTCGCAGAGCTTATATAGTAGGTTCATCAAAGCAAGATATGAGAGAAGCGAGAGGCCTAAGTATGCATGGAGCATTGCACAACTCCTCTGGATGCGCTTCTCCCAGGTATTTCATTCTAGAATCTGGCTTATTAAGGAGCAGATAACAAGAAAGATGGATAAATTTTAAGACAAAACCACATACATATCCAGGTTGCAACAGGTAGGCAAGGTAGATGAGCTTACTTGTATGTATTCCAGATTTCGTCTAAGTAGCAAGGAGACATGTGTTGAGATCATGGCGTGGGTATGAGGTATATATGCAAACACAATATGTGTTGCACGTTAAAGAAAATAAAACAAAATAAAGACAACAGGCTATTAAATTCATGTGTTCCAGGTTCCAGGCAATAATCAACTTCGCAAGCATGCATAATCGAAGTGCCAACAACAACCCCAAAATTTATCGTGGTCAAGACACAATGCAAGTATACTATTTAAGTTTAAACACTGAAGTTAGAATATTGAACAAGATAAATCGTGAGCTACGAACTCACCTTTGATAGCGGAGCGGCGATTGAACAAAGATAGAGAATTTTACGGCAGGCGATTTGGAACGGAGCGGCTCATAGACCAGGCGCATTGACAATGGTGCGAGTTGGTGGCTCTAGAACCAGGCTGTGGCGCGCACTTGGATGGGTGCTGACGATAGCTGGAGGCGACAAACGATTATTGGTGATATGGGGGAGAAAAATTGATTTTTGGAGAGTTTTCTGCTGCCATTTTCGAGATTGGGAAACTGCGATTTTTATTTATTTATATATGTAGATAAGCTTCATCTTAGCTACGAAGAAGAATAGGTAAAAGAGTGTAACAATTAAAAGAACAAATAATATGGAGGAAGTGATGGGCGGTTATACAAGAATTTGAGCTTTAAGTTGAACATTTCAACTATGATGCATGAATTCCTATAGTTCCTAAAGAATAGGTCTAAATATGGGCAATATAGATTCTTATTCATTTACTAAATATACAATCACATATTTGCTTAAATATGGTAGGGCCAAATAGTTGGGTTTGCCTGGAAATAAAATCCAACCTTTTCTACAGTTTCAAATTATTAAAACATACGACATAAAAATGGCCTTTGTTTAAATGCGTTGATACCAAAGAAAGAACGTCCTTAGTTTAATTGGGAAAAAAGTTTGAAATGGTAGAATTCAAAAGACAGCTAACGCCATGCATGCTTCGTGAGACAAGTGATGGCAAAACGTGAACATATATATGCATGCAAAGAGGTTAAGGGATTAGAATGAGTTAGGTGGAAGTCAAAATACAATATCTGCAAGAGGTTGCGTTTCATGAATAGAAAAATGAAAGTGAATAGTGCATTTCAAAGTGCCAAAATCTTAAGTTACATGCATGCAAAAGAAACCCATGGAGAAAAATATTCAAATTGGGTGAATAAGTCTGTGAAAACATGGGCTGAAAAAGGTAGTTCATAGTATAGAACACATAACCATTCCAAAAACACACACATATGGACACAAAACTCAAAAAAATGCATAGTGCATGGTACCGATATAATATAACATGCTATTTTATTGATACAGGTGTCCTTCGGACACTAAAATATACAAATGAATATACTACGGTGATCAACGCGATGAGATGAACGTGAGGAAACAAAAATATCAGTGCCGCGACTTCCTATCAAAACTCCAATTTTTAAATAACGGTATGCGTTTTATTCGTACAGAAAAATTCAAATAGAGCGAAAAACATCTGAATTTCGTGAAACGAATTATGCCGTCATCTTTAGAATGAGGAAAATATTTTTTTTACATTCGGACATTAAGTTTTTTTTTTTAAAAAGATCATTCGTTCAATATTTGAACTGACTTACGCTGAAATAACGATACCAAATGAACTTCCATATTTTTCTATGAAATTTATTCCTATGCTATGTCTAGTTAGACGTATCTCAAATATAAAATTTTGGAATTTAATTTTTTATTATTATTTAAGATATATCGGTTGCCGCTACCGCAAATAATCATTCAAAACTGATTCAAATGAAGCAACTAAAATTTGCGTTTTCAATATAAAATTATTCAAATCATTTCCAAATGAAAATAACAAATTTTAAAGATAAATGTTTCATTATAAATCAATTTCATGTTTTATTTTGCATAGGACAACGTACTTGAAGACGAGGTAAAGGTTGCCTACCGCTATCAGAAAGAAAAAGCAAACAGTCTACCGGCTGAATCTATACTTGTTGGCGAAAAAATACAGTCTAAGTTACGTTTATCATTTAATGCTTATTTTAAAAACATTTTAAATCAATAATTAAATTAAGTTCAATAACTTAAATGATCAAAATTAACGGGATGTTACAATCTCCTCTACTCAGAATTTTTCGTCCTCGAAAGGGAGAGGTTGTAAAATAAATATTCTTATGTATACAGTAAAATACTTATACTAATATAACTTAGTCTAAAACAAAATAAAGTAGGATATAAAACTCAAAAATTACATATAAATCTAAATTCATCAAAATTATTTTTATTAAACCTTTATCTGTACAAAACTTAAATTTAAACAAAAAAAATTCTCATGTTGAAAATTTTAAACAAAGGCATTTTATTATGTTAAAAAGTTGTGAACTTGAAAAACCTTTAAACCCTCTTTCTAGTTTATTTGTTTAGATTATATAAGGTTCAATTCCAGATTATTGTTTTATTATTTAAAGTTTGAAAATACTGGATAACTCGAAGTTTAACAAGTATATTTTTGTTCTTACAGAAATTTAGGTATACGTGGTACCGACGCATGACTAAAAATCTCCAAGTACTAAATATATACTTGTTTCAACTTCTAATGATTTAAAACTTTTAGAAAAATAGACATGGAAAGTACTTCACTTCCCCCATGGATCGTAGACACGCGGCGGTTACACTGCTATCCCTGTAGAATCGCTTGTGCACGTAGGTATCACGCCCCATCGAACTTCGCCATGGTTGTTGTCATAGATCGCAGTTACATGGCGGTTCGCCACTATCCAAGTGGAATCGCTTGTAATAGTAGGCATTGCGCACCATCGAATTTCTCTATGGCATATAGATAGCAGTTATGCGGCGGTTGCGCCACTATTCCAGTGGAATCGCTTGTAACTGTAGACATCATGCCCCCATCGAATTACACTAGAAAATCAATCATAATAAAGTGAGATTCAAATTTCAATGGATACTCCAATCAATGGAGTTCCAACGTAGCTACGGTTTTCAAATGACCCAAGGTCTCAAACATTACCTACCGAGTAGGAACACACTAGAAGGTACTTCCTCATATCTTTGGTTTAGAAAACATAAGGTCCTATATACATATAGTACATCATTTCATTTTCGCATATATTGCACTTATATAAATATAAATTTACATAAGATTTTCTTTTTCAACATATCATTCTTATATAGATTCCGTTATATATAAGTTTTTCTTTCAAATCAATTACTTTCCAAATCAATAGTTTTTAAATTCATCACCGCTCTTATAAAAATCTTCAAATATAAGGTTCACAAACTTCATATCAAATACTCAAAACCAAATATTCCCGAAATTCCATTTTTAATACCAATTCAGTTTTGATTTTAAAATTGATTTAAATATTCAATATCATTTCAAAACTAGTTCATATTTCGCAAATCAATTAATAATTAAAACTTCACATTCAATTTAGTGAATCTTTACATTCAACTATTACGGACTAAATTGCTCAGATCAGGAATAATTTTTTTAATCTCAAAATATTTAAATAAAAATGGTTTTAAAAATAGTAAGCTTGAAATAAAATAGTTTTGAATAAATAAGTCTTTGCAAAAAATAGGATTTGAATAAATTAAAAAAGTTTTGATATAAAATAGTTTAAGTAGATTAAATAGGTTTGAATATTTTTTATAGATTTAAACAATTTAGATATCTTTTAATAAGAAAGTTTTGATATAAAATAGTTTATGTAGATTAAATAGGTTTGAATATTTTTTATAGATTTAAACAATTTAGATATATTTTAATACAAAATAGTTTGCATAATAGTTCAAAAAATCAAAATAGATTTGGTATAGAATAATTAAATAAGATAGATAAATGTTATACTTTAGTTCACATAAAACAATAGTAAAACATATAATAGTTGTTAAATAAATAATACTAATTTTAAGAAATATTCCAATCTAAATCAATTTCCCGAACTTTACAAAATTTAGCTAACATCGATTCCAATGTCAAATCAAACTCAAATTTAACTAAAAATTCTATTGGAAACCTTTCAATTTGACTAAGCGTTCAAGTTAGATCACAATACAAATTTCTCATTCAATTTCTCATCTTCAATTTTTGTGTGATGTTTGAATTTTCATTCATTCCATGTTCTTGATTTTAAACAAATTTTGAAATTTCCAAATACTTGGAAAATTAATTTCATTCAATAATTGGAAATCGAAATTTAATCAATTTACAATACAATTTAACTTAAATCAAGTATTATACAAATTCAAAATTTACAAATATCCAAATCGTAGGCTTTATTACTCGTTTCAATTTATAATTTATATCAACCTTCATGGAAATGGTTTCAAATCATTTCGCAACGTCCTTGAAATAAGATTTCTAGCAATTACAAGAGAATATTTTCCAAAAGATTCATAAACTCATATACTTTTCCTTTTAAAATTTCATTTCCAAAATCCTTTACAAAATTATATTGGATTTTATTCATTTTGGTTTCAAATATTTAAATCTCGTTTGAAAAAGTTACATTATTCGAAGAGTCGGAAAATCATTCCGGAATTTAATTTATTATTATTATTATTTAAGATATATCAGTTGCTGCTACCGCATATAATCATTCAAAACTGATTCAAACGAAGCAACTAAAATTTGCGTTTTCAATATAAAATTATTTAAATCACTTCTAAATGAAAATAACAAATTTTAAAGATAAACGTTTCATTATAAATCAATTTCATGTTCTAATTTTCCTAAGGAAACATACTTGAAGACCAGGTAAAGGCTGCCTGCTGCTATCAGAAAAAAAAACAGACAGTCTACCGGCTGAATCAATACTTGTTGACGAACAAATTCATCTAAGTTACGTTTATCGTTTAATGCTTATTTTAAAAACATTTTAAATCAATAACTATATTAAGTTCTATAACTTAAATGGTCAAAATTAACGCGATGTTAGAACATACTTCATAAGTCATACTTAACTAATCGCCATTTCGTATATAATCACCTTATATTATAATAATTTTCCTTATTGTAATATTTTTTTCTCAAATACTGATTTTTTCTTTTTGTTATTTTGCCATTTAGATTATATTAAACAACGTCTATAAAACAATGATTTTTAAATATAATATCTTATTGAACAACTCATAGACGACCTATGAAACTTAATTTACGGAGGGTTTGAATCTAGTTGTGACGGCCCGCCCCGCACCAGCCGGCATTTCCTCCAAAAGTGCGTTGTACACATGCCCGACTAGCACGGAACGGTCGCCAAAGAAAGGAAAGAAGAGAATGAACTAATCAAAGAACCTGTAAAATGTCTCACAGCGCATGGAACAAAATATAATAATAATATACTTGACATAAAACAGGCGAGACAGTGCATAAGCTGAAAACTAAACCAACATAGCAGCGGAAATCCAAATACAGCTTATTACAACTTTCCAAATTTAATGTCTCTAAACAAAAGAAAGGTAAAGTAGAAGATTCACGACTAATGCCCAAGCAGTGATCTTCAACAACACAGGGAGAATACTATATATATCATACGTGGAAGCCTCCTGCTCGTCTCCAGATCAGCTACTCGCGCACCACCAGCTAACCTGTCTCTAGTCTGCTCGTGTGAGCACCCAGAGTAATAAGAGGAGACATAAAACTCTGGGTCAGACATAAAGCCTGGTATGAGCGATAAGCAACAAAACATAACAATAACAGGTATAATCCAATCATACCTGAACTTGGACCTGCAACCAAAGAGTTAGCACTACATACCGTACAATACTCTAAGGTGCCACTAACATACTGTGTAAGAGATACGGGGGTGGGGGTGTGCATGTCATAGTGGTGTCAAACAATCAAGCATAGCAATCATCCTCACATACCTCACTCAGTGCGTAAAGCATACGATATCCACTACTTTGGTCACCTAATACTTTGGGCCATGACGGAATCCAATCCCGTGTAACTATCACTACAAGCCCACCATCCATCTCTCAGTGGTGAACCAAAGTTATGAATACTGACAACCCCTTTGCACACGTCCCGCAGCAAAGCCCAACCATGAAGTGAACTCATCGGTTCCCAACTGGATCCTGAGCTCTAACTTCCCATTTGGACTACCTTTGCATCTCGGGTTATTGGTCAATACTGGATCGGGTCGGGTTCTCCTTTTAGCCATCGGTTCGGGTCGGGTCCTCTACTTTGAGTTGGTTCGGTTCGTAGTCTTCTCCTGTAGCGGTTCGGTTCGGGTCCACAACATTGCATCGGTTCGGGTCCACAGCGTTGCATCGATTCGGGTCGGGTGTCCCACTTCGGGTCGGGTTGGGTTTCCATCTCCCATTCAGTTCGTGCTCCCGCTCTGATCAGCTCCCTCGTTCTTCATTTACTCCGATCCGATCCCTTCGCCTTACTCCAGTCCGAGCCCTTCATCCTTAAGTCGATCATATCCGAGCCCTTCGTCCTTAAGTCGATCCTCCTCCTTTATCTGATCCGATCCCAATATTGCTAGCATGGCCTTCCTTTTTGCCAGATTCTCAAGTGCCAAGTTCCGATCCGATCGAATCTCTTGCCCAGTTCACTTATCCGATCCGAGCCCCCATATCCGATCCGATCCGAAACCCTACACAACTTTCTGCAACTTTTTCTAGCAACTTGTTTACGCCATTCGACGACGTTTTCGACCAATCTAACTATTCTAATCAACCACAAATCATTCCAAACAGTCATAGCAACATAGCAAACTAACCACAAACACCAAAACAATGAATTTACATGTCAAAATGGATCAAATATACCCAAAACCCCATAATTTCCCTTAAGCATGTTTAAGCAAAACTAATCATAGGGTTAACAAAACTTAATCAAATTAAACCAAATTTCTACCAGAGGCATAAAATATTATTTTCGAATTTATGAATATTTTTCCAGAATTTATTAGTGTATAAATTCGCTAATCTTCACTAATTACCCTTAATTAACTGTAATTAGTGCCAAAACAATGCTAATCACTCACCATGGCCACAAATAAGATTCTCAGAACTGAAACCTCGCTGGTTTGGGTGAATACTGATGTCTAACAGCAGCTCTAACCTTGCTTTCGTGTTTTCTCTCCTTAATTTGATGTAGATTAAGCCAAAACTTGATTAGAAAGTGATTAGAAGGTGATTTGGGTGTTGGAGGCCATTGCTAGAGCTCCAAGAATGAAAGTGGCGGCTGAAAGAAATGTTTTCTAACCCTAATCAGCCCCTATACATCTCAAATCCCGAAATCCCCTTTGGGCCTAGCTGCTAATTACCCGGTTAAGCCCAATTAAGCTGTTTTTCACTATCTAAAACTTGTTTCAGCCATATCTCCCAAACGGTGAGTCCGTTTGGCTAATGTGACCACTCTACGGAATTGTAAACCATCATCCGAAGCCAATGGAAGTGATTTCAGTTCAAAATTCCTTTCCAGTCAAAAGTTATGGCCAAAACAGTACCAACTAGGGGTAAAATGGTCATTTAAAAATTGACAAAAATCATGAACATGGGAAATGACCCCAATAGTCGTCTCCCAAAGTTACATGACCGTACGACTTCTTATGTGAAAGAAATAAATATTCTACGATCCTATGATGCGTAGAATACGGGTCGTTACACTCTCCCCCCCCCCCCTTAAGAAATTTCGCCCCCGAAATTCCCTAACCAAAACACACAAAGGGTCCCGCATGCCTATCAGCCATAAAACAACAATCAACATGCAAAACAAGTCTACCCTAGCATGCAGTTTACTAACAAGGGAAGAAACTATCACTACCAAAACCTTACCAGGCAAAGAGTTCTGGATACTTCTTCTTATATCCTCCTCTGTTTCCCAAGTACAGTCTTTTCCATTCTCACCCCACTGGACTTTGACTAGTTTCACCGCCTTCCTTCGAAGCTGCTTCGTATTGTTCCTAACAATACGCATAGGCTTGCGGTTCTCAACCGCACCGGGTTCAACCTCGATATCGTCCAACTGATCTGGTGAAATAGCCACATTAGGGTCTTGCACAAACTTCCTTAACTGGGAAACATGAAATACGTTGTGAACTCCCGCCATCTTGTCAGGTAGCTCTATTTCCTACGCCAAATTCCCAACTTGTTCGAGGACTGGGAATGGGCCAACAAATTTTGGTGCTAACTTACCTCTCCAACCAATCTGAATCACATTCTCAATGGAGAGATCTTGACGAACACCAAGTCGTTAACGAAGAATTCCAAATCTCTTCGTCACTTATCGAGATAAGTCTTCTGCCTATCTTGGGTAGCCTTCATTCTCTAATATATAAATACCATCATGACCTGACCTAGTCCTTGGTAAACTATCAATATAATCCATTTGAGACTTGTTCTCATTTCCATTTAGGAATTTCTAATGGTTGTAACAAACCACTAGGCTTCTTTTGCTCAGCTTTTACTAACTGGCAATTTATGCATTTGGACATAAACTTCCCAACGTCTTTCTTTATCCTTTCCCAGTAGTAGATCTGCTCCATGTCTCAATACATCTTGTTACCACTGGGATGTATAGTCAATTTCGAGTGATGATATGCTCTAAGCACTTCATCTCTCAGTCCGTCTATGTTGGGTACAACTAGTCCCTTATTCTTTCGAAGCCATCCTTCTCGATCAAATCCTTACTTGATCATTCTCTTTCCATCGATTCCCATCTCTACCCTAGAGATGGTTTCCAATAGATTAGGATCGTCCTTCTAACTGGAAACAATCCACTCAATCAAAATCGATCTAATTGTCAAGCTTACTAGTGTTTCTGAATCCAATTCACTCTTGGGCCCAAAATCATATCCTGTGATATACTTTAGTTGCTTCCATCCTAGAGACAAAACCCCTAAACTGTCATGTCTCCTACTCAATGCAACTATTACCGCACCCACATCCTTTACTATGATCACTTTGCCCAATGGAGTCATGGCGACTCCACTGCACTGATCTATAGCCACTAGTCCTTCGCTATGTCCACTCTGCCCCATGAAGTCATAACAACTCCACTTCACTGGCTCATAGCCTTACTAATCCTTTACTATGTCCACTTTGCCCCTCGAGTCATGACGACTCTACTGCACTGGCTCATAGTCCTACTACAATCACTTTGTTCCCCATCGCTGGAACCCTACAGGTGATAGTCTACTCAAAGGAAGAAAAATAGGAACAACATAGCAACCATAACATCCATCAAACAAACAATACCTATCACCTGCTAAATTCATAAACACATCGACACCTACATGACTGGTCTAACCAATCCCAATATGTCGATTCTAGTATGTCTGGTCCAACCAACATCAATAACTAATGGAAGCCCAACCTCCATACATACACCGATGCCTACTTGACTGGTCCAACCAATCCCAGGCCAATGGAAGTCCCGCCTCCCTACAGACTACCGTACGTCCAACGTACGTTTATCCTCCAAGGATAATTAAACTAATGGAAGCCCAGCCTCCAATCGGACTACCGTACGTCCAACGTACGTTTATCCTCCGAGGATAACTAGATCACGTCCAACGGATCCAAGGTAACGGGCGTCCCCAGATACCCCTGCTTTTAGTCCTCCTAAAATACTTGAGTCCAACCCAAGTCTATCCATTATCTTGCTTCCCTCTCGAGTCCAACTCGAGCTGAATCCAATTCCTTGCAGCCTTCTCGAGTCCAACTCGAGTCAATCTATAACTCAGACCCAGTCTTGAGTATCCATTAGTGACAAACTCTAGTCCAACTTGAGTCGTCCCCTATTCGTTTCATCTCCAAGATCAACGAACACCCATTTTCTTTTACGAGTTCAAGTCCAACTTGAATCGCCCTAATCTTCGTTGTATCTTCCATTATCAACGAACACATCCTATTCCTTCAAAGTCCTACTATCCAAAGAGAACAATTACATAGGGTTCTAAACAATCCATTACTTTGCATCTTTCTCGAGTCCCAGTCGAGCAATCTCATAACCCTATCGAGTCTAACTCTGGGCAGTCTATACCATTGAACAGTCTTATCATGTTCCGCCTGCCCATCACTCCTCGAGTAAACCAAGATATCATCCAATGAAAAGTCACAACAACTATTTACCCCTCACGCAAACCATCCTTGTCGAAATCGACATTCCCCAAGCACAAGCCCCAAAGGCCTAAACCAATATCAGACAAACACCCAAGGAACATCTCCTCCGAGTTCGGACAACCCACGTGAGGTGATACTAGCAAAACAATATAGCACTGGAGCACTCATTTGCCTCCCAGAGACAACTAGAACTTATTACAACGATAACCTCTTAGCTTCCTTAACTCCAGTTACTATCGCCATCACTAGGTAGGTACCTAATACCACCCTATTCCTTTTGAGTAGATCGACTCCCCAAAATAATGCTAAACCCACTAAAGCCTAAACAAAGCAAACATAAACAAACATACATCCATGACTCGATAAGACCAAACCACAACAAATCATACTAAGATCAATCGAACCACCTATCGGGCTCGTCACAATTAGAGGTCTATCGACTATCTCGGGTTTGTCAAACAATACCCGAACAGAAACATCTTAAATAGAAAGCATACCTTTTATAACGACACCCTTTCCCTTCTGCGCCGCACTTGGAGCATTCGACGAAGAAGGAACAGCGTTGATAGCATACGCTTTCACAATCTTCTTCTCCCTAGGATGTTGTGGGCAATCATCCTTGTGATGTCCCGCCTAGCCACAGTTAAAGCACTTCCTTTCCCCATGCTTTTCTCGACAATCTCTGGCATAGTGGCCCTTCTTGCCACAACTAAAGCATTCGCCATCTTTCTTATTTTTCTTATTCTGACCATCCTTGGTCGGGTTTTGCTTCCTCTTGTTCTGAGAATTCTTCTTGCCTTCACCGCCTGCTTGCGGCTTTGGCTCCTCTGCAGATGCCGTAGCAACCTCAGTCTTCGACTTAGGGAAAAGGCTCTCTGACCTTAATGCCTTTTCTACAATAGATTCGAACGTCTCATCGATATGGTTTATAAGTCTTTACCCCAAGTACTCATCCAAGCCAGTTATGAACTTCCGTTCTTCTTTTCGACTGTATCGATAAGGGACCATCCATATTTCGATAAAGTATCGAATTCCGCGATGTACTCCGAGACTGCCCTACCATTCTGCTTAAGCTCCAATAACTTCCTGAACAATTCTGATTTATGAGCAGCTGGAATAAACTTATCACAAAAGCGAGTCTTAAACTGATTCCAAGTAACTTGATCCTCTGGAGTAGCTGTCTTAATGACATTCCACCAATTCATCGCTCGCCCTTGCAACTGACGAGACGCTAGCCTTCTCTTCATCGCATCCTCGATACCCAAGTCGTCGAAGATACGATCACAGCTATCCAACCAATCCTGAACATCTGTGGCCGACTCCGTTCCGTGGAATGGCTTCCCACCAAGGTTAGTGTAATCCTTGCACAACTTAGCAAAATCGGCCCTAGGCGCCTGCACTACTGCACCACCACCATTAGCAGCATTAGGAACGGCTCCCCGAGCATCCCTAAGCATCTCTCTCATGAGGTCAGTGAACATAGTCCTCATATCAGGAGCATTCCCATTATTGGCTCCACTACCAGCACCTCTCAAATTTCGGCTCATCGTCAAATCTGTAGAGAGAAAACGATTAACCATCTCCATAGTGGTGCCAGTGCAGTACGACTTCATCCTTAGCTATACTAATAATATATATAGATATAGCTTTTGAAAACCAAAATAATCACAAATACGCGCTCTCATATACGTACTATCTCTCCCTGGTGTCTTTCCCTAGGTTAACTACGCAACCTAAAGCTCTGATACCAAATGTGACGGCCCGCCCCGCACCAGCCGGCATTTCCTCCAAAAGTGCGCTGTACACATGCCCGACTAGCACAGAACGGTCGCCAAAGAAAGGAAAGAAGAGAATGAACTAATCAAAGAACCTGTAAAATGTCTCACAGCACATGGAACAAAATATAATAATAATATACTTGACACAAAACAGGCGAGACAGTGCATAAGCTGAAAACTAAACCAACATAGCAGCGGAAATCCAAATACAGCTTATTACAACTTTCCAAATTTACTGTCTCTAAACAAAAGAAAGGTAAAGTAGAAGATTCACGACTAATGCCCAAGCAGTGATCTTCAACAACACATAGAGAATACTATATATATCATACGTGGAAGCCTCCTGCTCGTCTCCAGATCAGCTACTCGCGCACCACCAGCTAACCTGTCTCTAGTCTGCTCGTGTGAGCACCCAAAGTAATAAGAGGAGACATAAAACTCTGGGTCAGACATAAAGCCTGGTATGAGCGATAAGCAACAAAACATACCAATAACAGGTATAATCTAATCATACCTGAACCTGGACCTACAACCAAAGAGTTAGCACTACATACCGTACAATACTCTAAGGTGCCACTAACATACTATGTAAGAGATACGGGGGTGGGGGTGTGCATGTCATAGTGGTGTCAAACAATCAAGCATAGCAATCATCCTCACATCCCTCATTCAGTGCGTAAAGCATACGATATCCACTACTTTGGTCATCTAATACTTTGGGCCATGACGGAATCCAATCCCGTGTAACTATCACTACAAGCCCACCATCCATCCACTACAACAAAAAACACTTTTCGCAACAGGCAATATCTTTTGCAGTAGACCAATTGCAATAGACCCACGCCTGTTGGTATAGGCGAAGTTGCAAAAAGTTCACAACATTTTCGGCCTGTTGCAATAACCTGTTGCAGTAGACTTTTTTGCAACAGGCTTTTGCTGTTGCAACAGATCCTTTTGCAACAGTATATGCCAGTTGCAATAGATTTATAAATCTGTAAAAAAAATTACGGCTTACAGATACTACATATTAAATATATTCGTTTTAGTAATAGTGTATGTCACAGAATGAAATAAACAAACAAATAGTTACACTACATTCATTTTTAAAAAAGAGATCTTCTAATTAAAGATAGATTACAATAGATTATTTACATGCACAACCGATCGTTTATTCAACTAATACACTGTAAGATAATTTTATTCAGCAACTCATACAACACATCACACATTTATATCAAGCCTTGCATATCACGTCGCAATATGACACAAATACATAAAACCATCAACTTTATTAACATTCGAGCACCTAAGCTTTCTTTCTTCGGAAAGCCACCCAACAAACTTGATGAGTGCTTCTCCGTTTATTCTCTCATCAACCGGCTCGCACACCCCTGTGTTTCCAAATTCACTCTTTGTTCAAAAGACCTTTGCCAATATCAACCAAATCCAGCAAGTTTTTCCTCGTTGAGACATCCACGAACGTCGTCCAGTTAACTCATCATCCTACAGAAACATATTATTCACCATCAATAGACCTACAGAAAAACAGAAACATGCTTATTCAAAAGGTCAAAATAATAACAATTTCTCCCATTAAATACAGTAACCATACATTCAAGCCATCAAGGAAATTTAAAACATGAGTCAAAGATTACTGTCTTTTTTTGCAGTTTAAAACAAAATTAAAGTTCATGAGAATTAAATATTCAAAATATAAGTAGCAATCTTAGAAAAATGAAAACATAAGTAAGAAAGGTAAATAAATTATGAATCAGGTAAGCGATTATTTTAAAATTAGTTTTCAGTGTCACTCTTATTTCTTGATAATCTCGTGTATAGCAAGCCATGTAAATAAAGAGGGAATGAAGTGCTCGGAACAGAGCAGAAGCATGAATATTGCAACAACAACTGATTCTTCAGTTAATAAATAGTGTGAGCAAACATAAATGCATAAGCATGAATTCAACAAAATGGACAATGAAATGAAACCATACCTGTGATTGTGAGTGGAGTGGTATGGCATTTGGCTTGTAACCCAACAGGCTGGGATCAAGTCTCATTCTCTACATTGATTTTCACCCAGTTTCTTGTTTTACCAATTCCCTTCTAACTTTGCCTAGCGCAGCATATTGTACTGGGGCGGATCTGCATGCATGCTACACTATAATAAGTTTGAAAAATTTATGCACCAATGCTAATGAAAAACAAACTGGGCAGTCTCTCTCAACATTGCAACTAAACGCATTTGTTTCATTTTGCCATTAAATTGGGATATGACTTTGGAAATGACTTATCTACAAATTCTAAACTTGAAAATATCTAGGACCCTCAATTCTGAACCGTCAGTTGAATACCAAACAAATGTAAACAATGCCATGATTCAAAGAAGAGAATTGCTAGTCACTCACCTAAAATCAATGGTCCCACATATACATTCCAAATCATGTGTTATGGACCTTCTACCAGCACATTGCAACGCAGATGCAGGTGATAAATTGCAACTGAAATTTACGTCTTGCATCTGAAAAACATAAAATAGATATAACTATGCAAATATTATAGAACCCAAACATAATACGTTTGAATGAACACGATCAACATTGTGACGGCCCGCCCCGCACCAACCGACGTTTTACTCCAATTGTGCGCTGTACACATGTCCAATTGGCATGGGACGGTCGCCAAAGAAGAGAAAGAAAGAAGAGGAACCAAATAAAGAACCTGTAATATGTCTCACAGCGCATGGAATAAAATATAATAGCCAACATATACTTGACATAAAACAGATGAGACAGTGCATAAGCTGAAAACTTAAACTAACATCATCAGAGTAGCGGAAATATCAAATACAGCTTATTACAACTTCAAAATACTGTCTCTAAGATAAGCAAAATAGGTATGCTACTAATGCCCAAAGTAGATACCAATCACGACACAGGGAGAATAACTATATATCATACGTGGAGCCTCCTGCTCGTCTTCAGTCCATCTACCAAGCGCACTACCAGCTATCCCTGTCTCTAGTCTGCTCGTGTGAGCACCCAGAGTAATAAGAAGAAACATAAAACTCTGGGTCAGACGTCAGTCTGGTATGAGTGGTAGCAAGCATAAACAGAATAATAACAGGTATACTAAGTCATACCTGAACCTGGACCTGCAATCAAAGAGTTAGTACTACACGGTACAATACTCTAAGATATCACTAACATATGGTGTGTAAATATACGGGGGTGGGGATGTGTATGTCAAACAATCAAGCATAGCAACCATCCTCCCATCTCTCACTCAGTGCGTAAAGCATACGACATCCACTTCTTCGATCACTAGAGCACTTTACTAAAACGACAGAACTCGACTTTGTACGACTATGTACATTCCTACTACCACCAACGCCATACCTATGGGATCACGCCCAACGTTTCCATGACCCCACTCCATTGGTAGGTAGCTCCCTAGTCGCACCATATCCAAAGCCCGAGTTTGTCTCTCTACCTCCAACACCTAGTGATCCAAAGTCATAGATATCGACAACTCCTTAGCACACGTCCCGCAGCAAAGTCCAATCACGAAGTGAACTCATTGGTTCCCGTCTGGATCCTGAGCTCGAACTTCCACTTGAACTACCTTTGCATTTCGGGTTATGGACCTCCATTGGATCGGTTCGGATCCCTTTCATCATCATTGGGATCGTGGCCTTCATCGTCTCGGTTCGTGACTACCACCTCGGATCGGATCGGAGTACTCGTGGCCTCCAGTCCCATCCGGATCGGATCGGGTTCTCCATGGTACACTGGATCGGTTCGTGGCTTCCAGTCTCGCCTGGATCGGATCAGGTTCTCCACCACGCAACGGCTCGGGTCACGCCTCCTGGTCATAGTTCCAAGCGCCTCGCCCTCCTCCAAGTCTTTGATTCGTTGTCCTCAAGGTGATCAGATCGGATCGTGTCGTTATCACCCCAAGCGGGTCGGGTCGGAGTCTTCAATCACCAAGTCTTGAATCGCGACTTCTCGGATCGGTTCGGATCCTTCAGCTCGTGGCACAGCTTGCCCCGCTATAACAATCGGTTCGGTTCGTGGTGAGGGGAAATGGGCGGTTCGGATCGGGTAGGGGGCGATCCGATCCGATTTCCTGCACCGATTCCTACAAGTGTTTGTACGCCTCTCGACGGCGTTTTCGACCATTCTAACTATTGAAACCAATCACAAAGCATACCAAAGAGTCATATCAACACATACAAGTGACCTCAAACACCAAAACAACCATATGATATGATAAAATGGATCAAACATAGCCAAAACCCCATGTTTTCCCTTAATCCCTCTTAATCATGTTTAAGCATATGATTAGCAAAACTTATCTAAATTAACTCAAACTCATATCAGAGGTCTAAAACATGATTTATGAATTTATAAACATTTTTCCAGAATTTATTTTCGTTTAAAAACACTGATTAGCACTAATCACCCCAATTTAGCCAAAATTAGTGCAAAAGCAAGCTAATCACTCACCTTAGCCACAAATTAAACAAGGTCTGAAATAATTCTCTGATTTAATGCGAATCCAAATGCTAACAGCAGCCCCAAGGTTGATTAGGTGAAGATCTTCTTTGATTTGGTCTTGCTAATCTCTTTTTCTTCAAGTTGGAGTGGTTTGGAGGTGATTTGGAGACTTTAGAGGGTGGAGGCCATTATTAGGTTTCTTGGGGACTAAGTGGAGGCTGGAAAACTGAAATGGGATCAAATCCTAGACCAACTCAGCCCTCTCCTAACCCTAATCCCGAAATGGGTCATGGGCCCAAATCCTTAACTACCCGGTTTGGCCCAATATGCAGTTTTTCACCTTGCAAACCTTGTTTCAGCCATATCTCCCAAACGGTAAGTCCGTTTGGCTATTATGACCACTCTACGGAAAGAGAAACCATCAAACGAATCTAATGGAAGTGGTTTCAGGTCAAAATTCCTTCCCTATCAAAAGTTATGGCCAAAACAGTACTGGCTAGGGGCAAAATGGTCATTTAAAAATCGACAAAAATCATGAACAGGGGAAATGACTCAAATAAATGTTTCCCAAAGTTATATGACCATACGACTTCACACGGGAAAGAAATAAATATTCTACAATCCTATGATGTGTAGAATACGGGTCGTTACACTCTTCCCCCCTTAAGAAATTTCGCCCCCGAAATTCCCTAATCAAAACACACACAAGGGTCCCGCATGCCTATCAATCATAAAACAACCATCAAACATGCAAAACAAGCAAAACAAGTTTATCCTAGCATGCGGAATAACTAAATCGCAAAGTAAATCTTACCAGGCAAAGAGTTCTGGATAAGCCTTTCTAATGCTTTCCTCTGTCTCCCAAGCACAATCATTTTCGTCCTCGCCCCACTGAACTTTGACTAGCTTCACCGACTTTCTTCGAAGTTGCTTCGTATCATGCCCCACAATACGAATCGGCTTGCGGTTCTCAACCGCCTCAGGTTCTACTTCGAAGTCCTCTAACTGATCAGGTGAAATAGTCACATTTGAGTCGTGAACGAACTTCCTTAGTTGGGAAACATGAAACACATTGTGAACTCCTGCCATTTTCTCTGGTAAGCCAACCCTATACGCCAAATTCCCAACTTCCTCGAGAACTTGGAAAGGACCCACAAATCTTGGTGCCAACTTGCCTCTCCTGCCAAATCGTATCACGCTTTTCAACGGAGAGATCTTGACAAACACCAAGTCACCAACGGAGAATTTCAAGTCTCTTCTCCTCTTATCAGCATAGCTTTTCTGCCTATCCTGAGCAGCTTTCATTCGTTGCTGAATGATCTTGATCTTATCGGAAGTTTCTCTCACCACATCTGGTCCAAGCACAAACTTCTCGCCAGTCTCTATCCAACATGATGGTGAGTTGCACGGTCTTCCGTACAAAGCTTCATATGGAGCCATACTGATACTGGATTGGTAGCTATTATTATATGCAAACTCCACTAGATGCAAATGGTCATCCCATGATCCACCGAAATCCAATATGCAAGCCCTCAAGAGATCTTCCAATATCCGATTCACCCTCTCCGTCTGACCGTCGGTCTGAGGATGATACGCGGTACTGAGATGTAATTCTGATCCTAAAGCCTCTTGTAAGCTCTTCCAAAATCCACTAGTAAACAACGGATCTCGGTCACTCACAATGCCTTTGGGTACTCCATGAAATCTCACTACCCACTTCATATACAGTTCTGCTAACTTAGCTGCAGTTCTGTTCGACTTAACTGGTATAAATCTTGCACTCTTGGTCAGTCGATCCACAATTACCCAAATGCTATCATGTCCCGATCTAGTCCTCGGCAAACCATCGATGAAATCCATCGAAACTTGTTCCCATTTCCATTCGGGAATTTCTAATGGTTGCATCAACCCACTAGGCTTCTTTTGCTCGGCTTTAACTAGCTGGCAATTTATGCATTTGGATATAAACTTCCCAACGTCTCTTTTCATCCCTTCCCAGTAGTAAGTCTGCTTCATATCTCGATACATCTTATTACCACCGGGGTGTATAGTTAGCTTTGAGTGATGACATTCTCTAAGCACTTCATCCCTCAATCCATTGACATTGGGTACAACAAGCTTTCCATTCTTCCGAAGCCATCCATCTCGATCAAGCCTATACTTGTCCATCTCCCCATCGACATTCATTTCCAACTTGGAGATGACTTCCAATAAGTTAGGGTCGTTCCTTTGACTGGAACCAACCCTCTCAATCAAAGTGGGTCTGATCGTCAAGCTAGATAGCATAACTGGATCCAATTCGCACCTTGGTCTGAAATCAAACCCCGCGATATACTCCAGCTGCTTCCATTCAAGAAACATTGCCCCTAAGCTGGCATGTCTCCTACTCAAGGCATCGGCTACCGCATTACCCTTCCCAGGTGTATACGCGATATCAAAATCATACGAAGCCAAGAACTCTAACCATCTCTGCTGACGGAGATTCAGATCTTTCTGAGAGAAGAGATACTTTAATGATTTATGATCGGTAAACAGCTCAAATCTTTCTCCCAAGAGGTAATGTCTCCACATCTTCAGCGCAAATACGATCGCTGCCAATTCCAAATCATGGGTAGGATACTTCTTCTCATGCGGCTTTAGCTGTCTACTAGCATAAGCTACAACCCTACCTCCTTGCATCAATACCGCACCCAATCCGGTACCACAAGCATCCGTGTATACCGTCATCTCTTCATTTCCCTTAGGAATGACCAACACTGGCGCACGCGTCAACTTTTCCTTTAGACTCTTGAATGCTTTTTCACACCCTCCGTCCCAAACGAAGGCTTGATTCTTCTTAGTCAACTGAGTCAACGGTGCCGCTGTCTTGGAGAAGTCTTTGATAAACTTACGATAATATCCAGCTAACCCCAAGAAACTTCTTACATCCTTTGCATTCTTGGGCGTAGACCAATCTTGTACCGTAGCCACCTTTGCAGGGTCCACGGCAATACCATTCTCTGAAACAACATGGCCCAAGAATCTCACTTCCCTCCTCCAGAAGTGACACTTAGAAAACTTCGCTTTCAATTGGTGTCTTCTCAACACCTCCAACACAATTCTCAAATGTTCCTTGTGTTCCTCTTCTGTCCTCGAGTAAACAAGGATATCGTCTACGAACACAAGAACAAACTTATTCAATTGGTCTCTGAATACTCTATTCATAAGATCCACGAAGTATGCTGGTGCATTGGTCAACCCGAATGGCATGACCAACCACTCATAAAACCCAGACGGCGTCCTAAATGCCGTTTTAGCTATACTATCAGCTGCTACACGGAGCTGATGAAATCCTGTCGCGAGGTCCAACTGGGAGAACACTCTCGCTCCTTCCAGTTGATCAAACAAATCATCTATCCGTGGTAGAGGATACTTATTCTTCCTCGTCACCTTATTTAACTCGCGATAATCCACACACAATCGAAGGGAACCATCTGCCTTAGTAGCAAACACAACTGGTGCCCCCCACTCGGAGACACTTCTTCTAATAAATCCCTTCTTCAAAAGATCACTAACTTGCACCTCGAGCTCTCGCTGTTCTCGTGGTGCCATACGACGAAGTGGCATCACTATAGGTCTGGCATCTTTCACTAAATCAATACGAAACTCAATTTCTCGGTGTGGTGGAAGTCCGGTCACTTCCTCGAAGATGTCCGGGTACTGGCCAACCACGGGCAAACCTGATAACTCATCATGCGGAATGTCGAGGGAATTTACAAAACTAGCCATTACCCCATCACAGGGTAGATTACCAAACACTACCCTCCGCCCATCATCCGCCCTAACTGTCACCAAAGAGCCCTCACAGTCTACCACCACCCCGTATCTTTGGAGCCAATCGACTCCCAAAATAATGCCATACCCAGTAAAGCCCAAAACAAAACAATCACAAACAAACATACATCCATGACTCGATAAGACCACATTACGACAGATCATACTGAGGTTTGTTGAACCACCAATCGGGTTCGTCACAGCTAATGGTCTATCGACTAACTCGGGTTCCAATCCCAACCTATCTACCAGGTCACTAGATATGAAGGAATGGGAAGCCCCGGTATCGAACAAAACTCTAACAGGAAGATCATAAATGGAAAGCATACCTTGAATAACGACTCCCTTTCCTTTCTCCGCCGCAGTTGGGGCATTCGACGAAGAAGGAACAGCATTGATGGCATATGCTTTCACAATCTGATTCTCCTTCAAAGGTTGCGGGCACTTATCCTTAAAATGTCCCTCTTGGCCACAGTTAAAGCACTTCTTTCCCACTGTCTTGGCCCTACATTCCCTTGCATAATGGCCCTTCTTTCCACATTTGAAGCACTCGATTTCTTTCCTGCTTTTCTTCTGGCCATCCTTAGCTTGGTTCTGCTTCCTCTTATTCTGAGAGTTATTCTTGCCTCCACCGCTTGCTTGCGGCTTTGGCTCTTCAGCAGATGCAGCAACAACCCCAGTCTTCGGCTTAGGGTAAAGACTTTCTGACCTCAAAGCTTTTCCCACGATCGACTCAAACGTCTCATCGATGTGATTAATCAGCCTCTCCCCTAAGTATTCATCCAAACCAGTGATGAACTTCTCATTTTTCTTTTCGGGAGTATCGATTAGAGATAACCCATACTTCGACAAAGTGTCGAACTCAGCAACATAATCCGATACTGCCCTTCCATTCTGCTTAAGCTCCAAGAACTTCCTAAACAATTCCGATTTCTGGGCAGCTGGGATATACTTGTCGCTAAAGCGAGCTTTAAACTGATCCCAAGTAACTTGGTCTTCTGGTGTGGCTGCCCTAATAGCATTCCACCAATTCATCGCTCGTCCTTGCAGCTGACGAGACGCTAGCCTTCTCTTCATCGCATCCTCGATACCCAAGTCATCGAAGATACGGTCACAACTATCCAACCAGTCCTGAACATCCGTGGCCGACTCTGTTCCGTGAAACGACTTTCCACCCAGATTAGTGTAATCCTTACTCAGCTTGGCGAAATCGACCCTAGGCGCTTGCACCGCTACACCTCCAGCATTGGCAACATTAGGAGCCTCCCTCTGAATATCCACAAGCATCTCTCTCATGAGGTTGGTAAACATAGCCCTCATGTCAGGGGGATTCCCATTATTGGCCCCTCTGCCAGCACCTCTTCCTCGGCTCATCGTCAAATCTGTTAAAGAGAAAACGATTAACCATCTCCATAGTGGTGCCAGTGCAGTGCAATGCGACTTCATCCTTAAACATACTAATACTACATATAGATATAGCTTTTGAAAACCAAAATAATCACAAATACGCGCTCTCATATACGTACTATCTCTCCCTAGTGTCTTTCCCTAGGTGAATTCCGCAACCTAGAGCTCTGATACCAAGTGTGACGGCCCGCCCCGCACCAACCGACGTTTTACTCCAATTGTGCGCTGTACACATGTCCAATTGGCATGGGACGGTCGCCAAAGAAGAGAAAGAAAGAAGAGGAACCAAATAAAGAACCTGTAATATGTCTCACAGCGCATGGAATAAAATATAATAGCCAACATATACTTGACATAAAACAGATGAGACAGTGCATAAGCTGAAAACTTAAACTAACATCATCAGAGTAGCGGAAATATCAAATACAGCTTATTACAACTTCAAAATACTGTCTCTAAGATAAGCAAAATAGGTATGCTACTAATGCCCAAAGTAGATACCAATCACGACACAGGGAGAATAACTATATATCATACGTGGAGCCTCCTGCTCGTCTTCAGTCCATCTACCAAGCGCACTACCAGCTATCCCTGTCTCTAGTCTGCTCGTGTGAGCACCCAGAGTAATAAGAAGAAACATAAAACTCTGGGTCAGACGTCAGTCTGGTATGAGTGGTAGCAAGCATAAACAGAATAATAACAGGTATACTAAGTCATACCTGAACCTGGACCTGCAATCAAAGAGTTAGTACTACACGGTACAATACTCTAAGATATCACTAACATATGGTGTGTAAATATACGGGGGTGGGGATGTGTATGTCAAACAATCAAGCATAGCAACCATCCTCCCATCTCTCACTCAGTGCGTAAAGCATACGACATCCACTTCTTCGATCACTAGAGCACTTTACTAAAACGACAGAACTCGACTTTGTACGACTATGTACATTCCTACTACCACCAACGCCATACCTATGGGATCACGCCCAACGTTTCCATGACCCCACTCCATTGGTAGGTAGCTCCCTAGTCGCACCATATCCAAAGCCCGAGTTTGTCTCTCTACCTCCAACACCTAGTGATCCAAAGTCATAGATATCGACAACTCCTTAGCACACGTCCCGCAGCAAAGTCCAATCACGAAGTGAACTCATTGGTTCCCGTCTGGATCCTGAGCTCGAACTTCCACTTGAACTACCTTTGCATTTCGGGTTATGGACCTCCATTGGATCGGTTCGGATCCGTTTCATCATCATTGGGATCGTGGCCTTCATCGTCTCGGTTCGTGACTACCACCTCGGATCGGATCGGAGTACTCGTGGCCTCCAGTCCCATCCGGATCGGATCGGGTTCTCCATGGTACACTGGATCGGTTCGTGGCTTCCAGTCTCGCCTGGATCGGATCAGGTTCTCCACCACGCAACGGCTCGGGTCACGCCTCCTGGTCATAGTTCCAAGCGCCTCGCCCTCCTCCAAGTCTTTGATTCGTTGTCCTCAAGGTGATCAGATCGGATCGTGTCGTTATCACCCCAAGCGGGTCGGGTCGGAGTCTTCAATCACCAAGTCTTGAATCGCGACTTCTCGGATCGGTTCGGATCCTTCAGCTCGTGGCACAGCTTGCCCCGCTATAACAATCGGTTCGGTTCGTGGTGAGGGGAAATGGGCGGTTCGGATCGGGTAGGGGGCGATCCGATCCGATTTCCTGCACCGATTCGTGCAAGTGTTTGTACGCCTCTCGACGGCGTTTTCGACCATTCTAACTATTGAAACCAATCACAAAGCATACCAAAGAGTCATATCAACACATACAAGTGACCTCAAACACCAAAACAACCATATGATATGATAAAATGGATCAAACATAGCCAAAACCCCATGTTTTCCCTTAATCCCTCTTAATCATGTTTAAGCATATGATTAGCAAAACTTATCTAAATTAACTCAAACTCATATCAGAGGTCTAAAACATGATTTATGAATTTATAAACATTTTTCCAGAATTTATTTTCGTTTAAAAACGCTGATTAGCACTAATCACCCCAATTTAGCCAAAATTAGTGCAAAAGCAAGCTAATCACTCACCTTAGCCACAAATTAAACAAGGTCTGAAATAATTCTCTGATTTAATGCGAATCCAAATGCTAACAGCAGCCCCAAGGTTGATTAGGTGAAGATCTTCTTTGATTTGGTCTTGCTAATCTCTTTTTCTTCAAGTTGGAGTGGTTTGGAGGTGATTTGGAGACTTTAGAGGGTGGAGGCCATTATTAGGTTTCTTGGGGACTAAGTGGAGGCTGGAAAACTGAAATGGGATCAAATCCTAGACCAACTCAGCCCTCTCCTAACCCTAATCCCGAAATGGGTCATGGGCCCAAATCCTTAACTACCCGGTTTGGCCCAATATGCAGTTTTTCACCTTGCAAACCTTGTTTCAGCCATATCTCCCAAACGGTAAGTCCGTTTGGCTATTATGACCACTCTACGGAAAGAGAAACCATCAAACGAATCTAATGGAAGTGGTTTCAGGTCAAAATTCCTTCCCTATCAAAAGTTATGGCCAAAACAGTACTGGCTAGGGGCAAAATGGTCATTTAAAAATCGACAAAAATCATGAACAGGGGAAATGACTCAAATAAATGTTTCCCAAAGTTATATGACCATACGACTTCACACGGGAAAGAAATAAATATTCTACAATCCTATGATGTGTAGAATACGGGTCGTTACAAACATGATTACTGAAAGCAGTCTGGATGTCACATTTGGACTACTGATAAAAAATAAACAGGGCCCCAGAAGGCAGAATTAGGATGTGAATAAACATAACGAGTAATCAAAGGGCAGCCGGTTTTTATGTACACCATTTCTTCATCCCTGTACAAATATCCATCATATGCTTGCTTAAAGCATACAAGATATAACATATCATCATTGACATAACAATACTACAAATACATGAACATCAAGCACTTGCAGCTGGTCCAAAGTACATACAAATGGGTGCATTCACCCTAAAAATCGACAGAACCGTCGAGGGCATAGTCCAAATCCCATCCCCACAAATGTATATTTAACTTCCAAATTTATGTAATCACACACACACGCGTGAGCGAACAAGGGCGCACGCGCGCGCGCGCGCACACACACAAACACACACACACACACACATATATATATATATACATATATATATATAATTGGTATGTTTTTATTAATTTCTGAAATAATAGTACATAATAAGATTAACATACTAACATAGGGAAACATAAAACAAACACACAGAAAAGCTGAAAGAACACAAACCAAATTACATATAGAGATAAACTAATGACTAAGATAAAGTTTAACCCAATCTCTCTAGGCTTGCACTTGGACTTAACCATGAGATTCTTAAGTACAAGTAAAATCCATAATTTTAGCTCCATAACATGTCATGTTCCTTAAAGAGCAACCGGTAATCATATCAGTTAAAATAACTGATTTGGAAATCACACTCTTGTTGCTAAATCCCATGATGATGATGTATGTTCACGAATGAAAACTTTGCAGTGCATCACACAACTGGGAAACCAATTATCACTTTTAATCTTCCTTTTGTGAAACTCATATCATAACTCTATTGAAACTCGTTAATTTTAAAAGTAAAAGCCAATCCAAAATATATTTGTACATCATGTTCAGGTTCTGGGTAGGCGCACAATTACTCTTCATGTTACTTTATATATATATATATATTGGAATTGTTAAAATCAATTACAGTAACTGTTACCTGAGTGATATGATACTTAATACGCTATAGTTCGACCAAACTAGAAGCTTTACGGCCGTTTAACAAACTTAAGGATCAAAATTGGAAAAATTACCCCTTCCTTAAACCTTTGATTAATAGTTTCATCTTAAACGTAGGGTAGTAAATACAACAGCAGACTTCAGATCCAAACGTTGAAGAAGAAACCGATTACCTCACCCAAATATATATTTTTACTAGGCATAATTTCACAATCCAAAAAAAACAGTGCTAAAAACCATAAACAATCGAATTTAATCTTACCTAATAATTAAGGATGGTAGATCGAATTCAATTTGCAGGAACCCATATCCGAGCGTGCGCAGGATCAGTTTGAGAAAATGAGCGATCTTCAGGATGAAAAGTTGAAATTGAGGACCCATAAAACGAGATCTGAACTTCAGGATGAAAAGTTGTAATTGGTCGAGGAAATTGTGAATCGTGATGGGAACGACCATGAGAAGAAAATAAAACGGGATCTGAACTTGAGAGTTTGTGATCTGAAAATTTCACTAGATTGTGAAACGTGAAGGTGGAGGATCTGGAAACTTCGGCAGATTTGGATTATTGGGTCTGGGAGGGTGGAAGCGGGAAATGAAATTTTCGTGGGAGAGGTGGTGCGAACATACAACTAATAAACAAAAAGGTACTTAGATTTAGAGCAACATAGTTGGATTAAACCGTAAAAACCTGGTATTATTTTTCGTAATCCAAAATTGTAAATCTTTTTAGTAAAATTACTGAATAATATTATTCAATATAAATATCAATTTAGAATAATTAAGATTTTTTATCAATAAATAATATTATTAAATTATAATCTTAATTATTATGTAATTACTAATGGTTAATTATTTAATAATTATTATGAATATTATATTAATTGTTTAATATTATGAATATTTTATTAATTTGATTTACTTATTATTAAATCTATTTAATAATTGTTAAATATAATTTATACACTATTAAGAACTAACCGTGATAAATTAGTAAAATATTAATTCAAATTAATTATTTATTATTACTTAAATACTTATTATATTATAACTAAATATTACTTATTACTTCGTACTTTTTAGTATCTATGCTTACCAAATGCTAATTATCAGATAATTAGTAATTATTATTATTATTTAATTATCAGTTATAAATATCACTTTATTTTACTTAAAATTTATTATTAATTAAGAATTATTAGATATAATCTTAATTATTATATAATTACTAGTAGTTAATCATTCAATAGTAAATATTTAAAATTAATTAGTAAAAGTTAATCAATAAAAGCTGATACTAATTTTTAATAGTATGTTTTTTGCAACTGGCTTTACCAGTTGTAAAAAAATACAGTTATTGCAACAGGAGAAAATAGGTGCTAAAGATATTTATTCGCAACTGGCTTGAAAGCGCAGATGCAAATAATATGTTTGTTGCAACTGTTATGTAAGCACAGTTGCTAAAAATATGTTTTTGCAACAGGAAGAGAAGCGCAGTTGCTAAAAATATGCTTTTCGCAACAGGAAAAAAAGGCATGTTGCTAAATCTCACCTATTGCAACTGATATAATAGGTCTGTTGCTAAATATTATTTACTGCAACCGTCATTTATTGCCTGTTGCAAATAGCTAGTTGCAATAGAGTATTTTTCTTGTAGTGGTCTCTCAGTGGTGAACCAAAGTTATGAATACCGACAACCCCTTTGCACACGTCCCGCAGCAAAGCCCAACCATGAAGTGAACTCATTGGTTCCCAACTGGATCCTGAGCTCTAACTTCCCATTTGGACTACCTTTGCATCTCGGGTTATTGGTCAATACTGGATCGGGTCGGGTTCTCCTTCTAGCCATCGGTTCGGGTCCTCTACTTTGAGTTGGTTCGGTTCGTAGTCTTCTCCTGTAGCGGTTCGGTTCGGGTCCACAGCGTTGCATCGGTTCGGGTCGGGTGTCCCACTTCGGGTCGGGTCGGGTTGCCATCTCCCATTCAGTTCGTGCTCCCGCTCCGATCAGCTCCCTCGTTCTTCATTTACTCCGATCCGATCCCTTCGCCTTACTCCAGTCCGAGCCCTTCATCCTTAAGTCGATCCGATCCGAGCCCTTCGTCCTTAAGTCGATCCTATCCGAGCCCTTCATCCTTAAGTCGATCCGGTCCTCCTCCTTTATCCGATCCGATCCCAATATTGCTAGCATGGCCTTCCTTTTTGCCAGATTTCTCAAGTGCCAAGTTCCGATCCGATCGAATCTCTTGCCCAGTTCACTTATCCGATCCGAGCCCCCATATCCGATCCGATCTGAAACCCTACACAACTTTCTGCAACTTTTTCCAGCAACTTGTTTACGCCATTCGACGACGTTTTCGACCAATCTAACTATTCTAATCAACCACAAATCATTCCAAACAGTCATAGCAATATAGCAAACTAACCACAAACACCAAAACAATGAATTTACATGTCAAAATGGATCAAATATACCCAAAACCCCATAATTTCCCTTAAGCATGTTTAAACAAAACTATTCATAGGGTTAACAAAACTTAATCAAATTAAACCAAATTTCTACCAGAGGCATAAAATATTATTTTCGAATTTATGAATATTTTTCCAGAATTTATTAGTGTATAAATTCGCTAATCTTCACTAATTACCTTAATTAACTGTAATTAGTGCCAAAACAATGCTAATCACTCACCTTGGCCACAAATAAGATTCTCAGAACTGAAACCTCGCTGGTTTGGATGAATACTGATGTCTAACAGTAGCTCTAACCTTGCTTTCGTGTTTTCTCTCCTTAATTTGATGTAGATTAAGCCAAAACTTGATTAGAAAGTGATTAGAAGGTGATTTGGGTGTTGGAGGCCATTGCTAGAGCCCCAAGAATGAAAGTGGCGGCTAAAAGAAATGTTTTCTAACCCTAATCAGCCCCTATACATCTCCAATCCCGAAATCCCCTTTGGGCCTAGCTGCTAATTACTCGGTTGAGCCCAATTAAGCTGTTTTTCACTATCTGAAACTTGTTTAAGCCATATCTCCCAAACGGTGAGTCCGTTTGGCTAATGTGACCACTATACGGAATTGTAAACCATCATCCGGAGCCAATGGAAGTGGTTTCAGGTCAAAATTCCTTTCCATTCAAAAGTTATGGCCAAAACAGTACCAACTAGGGGTAAAATGGTCATTTAAAAATTGACAAAAATCATGAACATGGGAAATGACCCCAATAGTCGTCTCCCAAAGTTACATGACCATACGACTTCATATGTGAAAGAAATAAATATTCTACGATCCTATGATGCGTAGAATACGGGTCGTTACACTAGTATACTTAAAACTACATAAATGCTTAGATATTAATAGAGAATAAATTCACAATCATCAAATATTAGCTAATGCTCTTAAAATATTTCGACACCAATATATTCAAATGCTGAACAATTAATCGTCGAAAAATAGATTTTTAAAGTAAAGAACAAAGAAAGAGAATAGAAGAAATATGATCTCACAACGGAAAATACGACATATAATAATAATATATAGATAAACTACCGCTTCAAAATCCAAAGTATATCAGACTGAAAAATAAATCAAATGCCGATAGGTAAACATAATACATCGAAAAATAAAGTACTAACATAGTTGGACATCTGAATTTACTCCATAAGCTCAATAACTAACCAATGACAACTCGTAAACATGCATGGTATGACCCAAGCGATATAATAAAGTAACACACGGGTCATTATGGAAAACAAACATGAGAAAACTCAAGCAAAAGGAAACTTGTAATAATTTTGTGAGATCGGGCTGCTAATGGTGGAATCAGTTTTTACCTTATAAGAATAATATATATACATATATATATATATATATATATATATAAAAGCACTGACACAATAAGAAATACCAAAATAAACATGAAATGAATGCCATATATAAGAATGTACAACTTAAGGGAAATAACAAAACAATAATACATAGAGAAGAACACGAGGCACTTCCAAAGAAAAATGATTTTCCCAAAGAGTGGGAACGTTACAATAATCAAATTCAATCTCAACCGTAGGTTCAAGTACCTAAACATCACGAAGTGCTAAAATTTCTCAATGATGAAATTAAAAATAGAAAAAATGTTTAAGTTTGAAGTCAAAGGAAAGAAATGACAAATTTTCCAACAAATGACTGGTGGGTACACCCTCCTGACCAAAAATATATCTTTGGAATATTCTTCAAAGAGACATATGCTCTGTGACATCTCTCGGGAACTCCAAACCGGATCCCGCCAACTTTGTTGAGAATCTGAATATTTCATGTCTCCGCACATTACAACCTAATCAAATATAGAGTAGATGTTAAAATATCCTAACGGGGGCATCCTCGTATAACCTGGCCCCCATCATTTTTAGGTTTTAATCATTTTTGAAAAAGGATAAGATAGCTCAAAGAGCGATATATCATATTATTTTTGCAATACAAATAAGGAAAGCTGAACTGAAAGTAAATCAACTTTCATAAATATTCAAAAATGATAGTATATGGAATTAAGTGTTATTCACTTATCACTACTCGTCGATTCCAAACCTGCACTATCCCTCAGTTAAAAATGAAGTCAGGCAAGTGAATGTAGTGTTGTCTTAAGGGCTTGCCTTGGCCACATTCTTGATCTTCATGACAGGGATATACTTCAACGTCGAATGTCACCGATATAATTAAATATACCTTCTGTATAAGCAATATCGATTATGGAAATTCCTTTTTATATCCATATAATTTATTTATTTTTACTTTTAAAACTCAAATTTGTGCTTGATTTTCATATTTCAAA
Organism: Allium sativum; assembly: GCA_030737875.1. Taxonomy (NCBI): domain Eukaryota; kingdom Viridiplantae; phylum Streptophyta; class Magnoliopsida; order Asparagales; family Amaryllidaceae; genus Allium; species Allium sativum. The sequence goes on from CM060910.1 coordinate 469,019,359, forward strand.
TATTTGGAGAACTCTTCTGAGAATACTTTTTAAATATTTGTTTTAAAGAGCTAATTATAATTTAAGCATATTGAAAGGGAAGGGTTAAAAATCAATGTTATTTAATCATTGTTTTCAATATGCCAAAACAATTTACACTTAGCTTTATTTTCAAACAATTTCCATTTAAAAGTCATTTCATTTAAAAGCTATTATTTACAAATTTTGAATGATATTATTTATCCTAAGGATAGTAAATATTTAAACACTTTTATAATTTTAAAATAATGTAAATTACATCAATGAATAACTTATAATACTTTTATATAACTTTAAACCCATAATATTTTCATCAAAGAGGATTTAAAACTATTAATAAATTTTAAAACAACATTAATTATCCCTTAAGATATTTAATCACATTTACGATCTTTTAAAATACACCAATCCAATATTTATAAAGATTTATTAAATTTATTAATTTATGTAAATACCCGGGTTTTTGGGCACAAGGTTAAACTAATTATAACGTGTTTTGTGATTTTAAAACTTAGAAGTAAAAAATACGAGTTCATGGGCTTAACTCATATGATAACTTATGATGAGGGATTAAAGAATTTGTAATTTGTGGGAAATTGTGTGTATTGAAATAAATTAAATCCACTTAGTGTAATAAGAAAATTTATTCTAATCCATGTTTGTATACTATAGTTAGATGTGTAACAACCTGGAATTTTTGAACCAATTTAAAATTTTTATTTTAGCTATTTTAATGGATTTTGAATATTTAAAATGATTTATTTTAAGTAATAACGATTTAAAATTTATTTAAACCGAAGTTAGATGAGATGACCCGAACTTCCCCCTGAAGGAAAGAACGGATTATTTTGAAAACAAGACGAATTAGAACACAAACAGAAGAACATTTCATCGCTTATTACTGCAATTCCATCCGAATACAAGAATATACAAAGTATGAATAAATAAAATACATTCAATAAATATCAGAGATTTAAATAACATTACATAGCAGCGGAAAATAAAAAAAAACACAACTGAAAGTAATACACAGATACAGAGCTTTCCGAATATCGCTTCAGCTGTAAATCAGGATCCTGTGAATATAAATCTGCAAAACCAAAACAACTAGCTGCCCGTGTGGAAAATAGGGGCATCCAGAGTTTAGGTTAAAACAATAAACTCCAGGTCAGTCATGTGACTGGTGTGAGAACTAAACAATTATTATTCTTTATTTTAAAGTTCGTTAAATCAAGGGACCACGCCGTATAACACGGAACGGGTTTCCTCCCAAGAATACCAGTGCATAAAACAACAGCGCAATGCTAAATAAAGAACAATAAAGCTACTATAAGACTCAGGTCCCATCACACAATGCAACGCAAGCCGGAGGATAGAGTTTTTACCTTATAATAGCCAAAAATGCTTGGTATGTGAAATTTCATCTTTTATTATTACTATAAGTGTATATTGTCAAAACAATTTCACACATAAGTACCAATCATAGATGGCATAAGTGCCCCATACCACTATATCGCCATATACAGGTTTATAATCAAAACCGCCAAATGTCGTATTGGAAGTTGGATTTCCATCTTTGAACCAAGGCAAGGGATCGTCCTTACCGCTTCAAGACAATCTAGCCCATGTCTCAGGACCCAGACACAGGTGAGCCCTTGGATCATCAGGGCCGGTCCACTCGATGTGGATTAAAATGCCTGAACACTACGTTTCCCTGCCCTATAGGGCGTAAATGAGCCAAATGACTCCATCGGTCCCAGATTGACCGACATAACTGAGGCGCCTCCTATCCATCATCCACATAAGTAAAATGCCAGGGCGTGCAAAACGCTGACACCACTCCTAGCAAGAAGGAAACGCATGCCCTCTCTGAGGTCCTCTCCTGTTTCTGGTTCACACCGGTGTGTGAGGCTCACAAATTAACGCTACACAAAGCTATGCTATATTAAAGTTGTGCTTTGATCATCAACCACAAGACTCTGCTTTTCAACAGAAGCCTTGATCATTTGCATCTCAACATGCCACATAGGCATTTCACGCTATGCAACCGATGTCTATCAATCACATAGAATGAAATCCGATGTCAGACACACATCCATTTACAAGTTTGTTCGGGGTCTGAACGAAACCGGAGACACCTTATTCCTCCCCCATATAGGGGAGAGGCCCTCGCATATCCGTCGATCTCCAAGTACGTCTGGACGATCACCATTTATTACCTAGCCTTGGGTGTACTACCCAATCAAGACATCAGTAATCATCCAAACGATGTGAAGACCTCCGGTCTTTAACCACCGTCTTCATCCTTGACACACCGTCGAATCAGTTATTCAGAATGGGATAAACTTGGTCTTTCTGAATAACCCGCGTATATAATAAACAAGTGCTATAAAAACACAACATACGCCTCATTCTAATCCAGAACATTTCTTTATCAAATATTCATATACTTTGGGAAAGGTTCCCATTAATTTTATCAAAGATAAATTCTTTAAATTTGTTCTTTAATCTTCCTTTAGATATCAATTCAATCTAATTAAAGATGCATTAAAACTCCACTTTGTTTTAATCTTCCCAGAAATCAATATTAACGATCGTTTAACTTGGGAAATCATATCCTGCCTTTAACTGGGTTAAAGAACCAATGTCATTTAAAATAGGGTTCACGATAAACCCAAAATCACATTCCATTCCATCAGTCTTTAGCCGTAAATTAGCAAGTGAACAATTCCCTAAGTATTAACCCTGAAGGCCGAAACCAACATCATATCAATATCCAGGAAACCATTCAACTTAACTAATCCCCAGTTAGTTTCTGATTTTCTTATCTCCATTGGATCTAAGAACGGTATTATTAAAGATACTATTCACGACAACCCAAAATCACATTCCATTAACAATGGAATCTTCATGGAAAACAAATCGATATATAATCGATATCAATTTCCGTATCCGACCAATAATATAAATGGAATAACGGCAAAGCCTTCTAAATTCCATATGTATTATCAGCCTTCCTCCACAGAAGTTCACTTCGATTATTACCATTCGAATTTCATTCAATTCCATTTTAATATGTTAAATTGGAAAACCGTTACTTTGGAAAATTCCCATTAAATCTTAATAAAAAGATCTATAAATTCCAAATTGCATTTTACCGTAAATCAATTTATAGAACAAATGTTGTTAAAAACACAGGTCACAATAAACCCAATTCACCTTCTATTTTTAGTTTCAATTAAATGTTAATTAGTTGGTAATTCTTCTTCAAATCTTAATTAAAAGATTTATTCTTTTCACCCTAGGTTTAAGAACAGTGCCATTTAAAACACAGTTCACGACAAATCCAAAACCCCATCAGTTTCTAACCGTAAATTAGTAAGAGAATAATTCCCTAAGTATTAACCCCGAAGGCCGAAACCAACATCAGATCAACACCCAATAAACCATCCAACTTAACTAATCTCCAGTCAGATTCTAATTTCCTTAACTCCATTGGGTTCTAGAACAGTATTATTAAAGATACCATTCATGACAAACCCAAAATCCAATTTGATGTTAAATACAAGGCTCTGAGCAGAAAATATATCGGCTTATATTCAATATCAAATTCTGAAACTAACAAATATCGTTTTGGAAACAACGATATAAAATGTATCTTCCAAATTTCCATAACAATATCAGTATAATCCCGAATCCCACAACAAAATATTCCGATGATAATTTCGATTCAAATCCATTCCAATTCATATATTGGAAATTCTGGTTATTTTTAAAACCATTTCAAATCCAATTTATTTATTTTAAAAATATTGGATTTATTATTCTAATTCAAAACTAGTTCATTTCGATAAAAATCTATTTTTATCTTTTCTAATATGAAATTTTTCATCCCAATTCTTTCCAAATCACTTCTTATGAATTTACACTAATTACTAATATTTTTAATAATTTTATCAAGGCCAGTACAGTCGATTTCCATAAACAGCCATCGAACTGCACTTACAACGACCTTTTCCAAATTTTATTTTGACATAATTCCAAATCCAACCATTAGATTTCAGAACTCTAGTATTCGTTAGAAAGCTCTTTTCGATACGAACCCAACGGTTTCGGTTTTAGGAGAATCCGACGGTCGGATCTCCCGTAATATTCGTTCGAAGTCAATGGTCGAAATTCGTGAACTGTCGCGGCGCGGCACATTCTATTCAGGCCAGTATATTATATATATAATACATGTAATATATATTTCGTCGATTTCCATTTACAAAGTATTTTATAAATCGTTTTGAATTCGATTTCAACACAGTTTCAACTTCATCTTCAATTCCAAATCAAAATTGAATTTTCCATTATAAATTCGCCTTAAATTCATTCAAATTGATTTCAATTCAATTTCAATTCATTTTGAATTCACTTTAAATCGATTTCAATTCAATTTCGGTTCATTTTGAATTTCAGTTCGTTTTGAATTTCAGTTCGTTTTGAATTCATTTTAAATCGAATTCAATTCAATTTCTGTTCGTTTTGAATTTCAGTTCGTTTTAAATTTATTTTAAATTGATTTCAATTCAATTCCAGTTTGTTTTGAATTCATTTTAAATCGATTTCAATTCGATTTCAGTTCGATTTAATTCGAATTTCAAATTCATTTTAATTTAGTTTGAATTTCAAATTCATTTCAATTTAATTCGAATTTCAAATTCATTTCAATTTAATTCGAATTTCAAATTCATTTCAAAATATCAAATTTTGAAATCCCTTTTCGATATTCATTACAAAATGAATAAAATCAACCAAATTTCCGTTTGTGTTAAAATGGCATTTAACTACTTAACAGGCTTTACATTTCAATGTTTTCTGAATATTATTTTAAAATATTCGATAATTCTGAACTGGAATCGGACTCAGTCAATTACCATTTAATTTTATTTATATGGACATCAACATCACATGTATACAATAATAATGATAAACAATCATTAAAAATTCATATAACATCCAGAGTGCATTCTACAACCATATAAGCATTAAAATAAATATTCAACGCTCACACAGCCTGTCAATCAATCGATCGACATACAGCTAATTATTGGGACTAGTGTATGTCATATATCATCCCAATACCCATGTGGGGTTTCAATCAAAAAATAACGAATTTTATTTGTGCAGTTGGGCGATGTGTAAAATTTATCGTCCCAATCAATATCAGCCAAATACGTGTGCATAAACAAATTGTCCGATTTGTTTATAAATATTTATTTTATTCATATACACGTTAAAAATCATATTTTTAACTATAAAATATTTTATTTCCATTTATGAATATTTTGTTTATCCATTCCACATCACAACCAATTTTTACAACAACATACAATCAAACAAACAAGCCGTCCATGGTCTGTGGATGACAGGTGTCCGGTGCTGCAAAGCACCATCTGCATCCTATTATATATTTTAACTAGAAAATAAAATAAAAGTGAGAAGTTCTCACCTTTGGGTTCCACTCCCCCGTTCTTTATTTCTGAACGGTCTGGATTCCGTTCGGCTTTCAGTCCATTCCATCGCACTCTTTTTCTCGCTGTTCATAATAAAAATCACATTTTTATTATGTTGTTTATATTGTAAAATTTTCATTTTTATCTCAAGCTTTATATATAAAAATCGCATTTTTATATCGCTACTCAAATAATAAAAAATATATTTTTTACCAATCAATATTATTTCTTTTTATGATTATTTTATAAATGACATACATAGGCTAAAAATTATATTTTTATCTTTCTAAAATAATTTCATATTTTTATAATAATACAACCTTGTTAAAAATCACATTTTTATGCCGCGACTATATAGATAAAAATCAAATCTTTCTATCGCTATTGAATATATAAAAAATTACATTTTTACATTGCCATTCAAACGATAAAAATCATATTTTTACTTTGCTACACATATGATAAAATAACATTTTTATATCGTCACTTCATATATAAAAAACATTTTTTTTTATCCTATCACTACATATATAAAGATTAAATTTTTATTTTCTATATAAAATAAAAATCATATTTTTATTATTCCTAGAATATAAAAATCATATTTTTACTATCTTCATTAAAAATCGTTTCTTTACCTTGAAATCCTACACATAAGAAAATCTAATTTTTAAATGCATAAAAATCTAATTTTTAACCCACGTAAAAACCCTATCTTTTATTAACCTAAAAATCAAAAAGAAAACAAAGCTTTATATATAATAAAATAAACAACACTTACAGTATTCAGCGAAAGAGGGGGATGTCGCTGTCAATTGGAAGGGGAAGGGGGTGTGTCGAAGTTCGGCGGAGGTGGCCACAGGTGGGGGTGGGTGCGGCGGAGGCATCTCGATTTGGTTTGGGGCTTTTGGGCGTGGGGGTTTCAACGTGGAAGGTGAAAAGAGAAGGGGAGCGTCGAGGTCGAGGTGGCGGCGCCCTGGAAGTTGCGGCGGCGATGGCATTTGGGGTGGGCAGCGGCGATACCCCCCGCGTTCTTCCTCTTTTTTTCTATTTTAAAAACCGACATATTTGGAAGTGAGGAGGGAGAGAGAAGATGGGGGGTTTATTATATAATTATTTGATTATTTTATTTACTATCAAAAAGTTGTCTTTTTATTCAAACTCCAAACATGACCCAACGAATGTCGTCCCTAGCTAATTACCCCCATTCCAAATACAATGGGATATGTATCGTAGGCTAATTCGATCGTTACCATCAGTTTCCATTTAAATTAAAATATAAATCATTATATTGAATTTTAAACGTACATTTCAATTTGCTGGGGTCACATACCAATTCTAAAAATTCCCAAAAAATATTTTCTAGCTTCGTATTGACGATACGGTCCTAACAAAACTAATTTCATCAAATTTGAAGACCGTTTGAAAAATGGTCATTTTCTGGTCGATCCAAATTGACTAAAACTGACAAAACACGTTTTACTTCGCCACACTCACATATTGATTCGAAAAATCATGAATTTTGGAATCTAGCAATAATTAGACATCCCGGATCCAACAAAAATGGTTTCGTTGAAAAGGGAGGTCATCTGCAAAATTTCCATTTTTAAGGGTTAAAATTCCATAGCGACTTTTCGTAATTTTCAACTGGGCATAACTTCTTATTCCCGCAATGAAATTTCAATTTTTCGGATTCGTTGGAAAGATATTTTCAAATAGATTCAAATATTTTTGGTTTCGCTAAAATCTGGTTTATTTTGAATCCTGTACATTCATTTAAAATTTGAAATTGAATTTTCGAACTACCGAGCCATTTTCAATTCCTTTTATAATTAAAATAAAATATTTATATTCTAAAGTCGATTCAAATAAATATATACGTTCTAATTCTATTCAAAATAAATTTCTTGTCGTTATTATTTAGAATAATTCATTTTAAATATTCAAAATTCATTAAAATTGCCAAAATAATTTTTTTAAATTGGCTCGGATTTTCCAGGTTATTACATTAGAACATATAAATTTATTTTGATTATAAATAGAGTTTGAAATGGCGCAGTTGTTTGAAAATTCGATTTTAAATTTCAACTGAATGTACAGAATATATGTATCTGTGTAATAATATCTTTCTAATGGATGTGAAAAATTCAGATTTTATATAATAAATTGAAAGTTATGGCCAGTTTAAAATTTAAAATAGTCGCTATGGATTTTATTTATATTTTTATAATATAAATAACCTTAAAAATAGCCATTTTGCAAATGACCTCCGTTCTCGACGTAACCACTTTTGTTGGATCCGGAATGTGAAATTATTGTTAGGTTTCAAATTTCATAATTTTTAGAATTAATAAGTGAGCGCAGTGAATTTAAACGTGTTTGGTAATTTCAATTTGAATTTGATTGACTGGAAAAAAGTCCATTTTTCAAATTGTCTCCAAATTTGATGAAATTAGTTTTGTTAGGACCGTATCATTAAAACATAGTTAGAAATAATTTTTCTGTAATTTTCAGAGTCAGTATGTGGCCCCAGTAAATTAAAATGTACGATTAAAATTCAATATATTGATTTATATTTTAATTTAAAGAAAACTGATCAAAATAGTTGAATTCTCTTACGAAACATATCCCATTGTGTTTGGAATGTGGGTATTTAGCTAGGGGCGATAGTCGTTGAGTTTTATTTGGAGTTCGGATGTTAAAAGTCAAAATGAAATAAATAAAATAATTTAAATAATAAAAAGAAATGGCTACAAATAATCCATTTCCACCGAAACCCTAGCCATCTATTAGAACCCGCCGCCACTAAACTAATCGACAACTAAGATTTCCAAAACTTCATCTCCCATTATCTCTCCATCCACATAAAGATTAATGAAATTTTCAACTGCAAAACTGAAGAACTAAGTGAGCTCGTGAACGCCAATGGTGGTGATTAGTTTCTGATGACCGTGGGAGATAAAATCAAGCTCGACAGCTTCGATTTTCGTTGGGGTTTTTGCGGTGGTATAAAGGTGCGAGTTGCACCATTCATGTGGTGGCGGGGAGAGTAAGGAGGGTCGTCGACGTGTGGTTGGCTGATTTTTGTCACGGCGAGCAAAGGGGCGCAAATCTGAACCCTACAGGGGCGGCATGTGTTTTAAACGGGGTCTGCTGATGAAACGAAGAAGAAGGCTTAAAATCCCTTAATGATTTAATTAGGATAATTAATTATTATTTAATTTTATTGATAATGTAATTAATGTAAAAATTATCATAACTCTTCCATACGAGGTCTGAACTGAACAATTTCAGTTGCGTTGCGATCGTGGCAACGAACAATACAACATGGAACTGACCAAAACGGAAATGGAGCACGTTAGATTTTCAAGAAAATTCAACCTCAAATAGTACTGGAATCAACAATAAAAGACTGACAGTGTAATGACCCAGATTTCCGTAACATCAGAGTTGACTATATACATCATACGTCCACCCCAAATATCACGAAAATACGAAACATTTTTTTTTAGAAGAAAGAGGTAGAAGAAGAACAGAACTAACAACACAGAATCTCACATCGCAGCGGAACAAAATATAATATATCACATCTTTGAAATGCAAAATCTTAACTGTATAACATACACTTATCAGAGCACAACACTTACAACATAGCGGAACAAACTATAACTAGATAACGCTGAAGCCTCCTGCTCCAAGCTCCTTTAGATATATCTGAAAAATCCTGCACTACTTGACTGCCCGTACAAATTTAGGCACCCAAGAGTTTAGGTAGAACAAAACAAAATAAACTCCGGGTCAGTCATGGGACTGGTATGAGTAAACAGTTTAAAACAGTTTCAGAACTAAATGATATCTCATAAGACCACGCCGTATAACACGGAACGGGTTTTTCCCTTATGAAAATCCAAACACTTGACTTATCTTTATATCAAAACTCTTTTGATATTATAATAATGTCTAAATCAAGTAGATAACAATCTAGTGAAACGTTTGCATCTCACGTTCCACATATATAATTACAATCATAAACTGCAAGCACGTATTGGGTAATGGATTTCCAACTATGACAAGGTATGGAACCACCTTCCGCTGGTATATCTCTAGAGGAGAATACACCGAGTTCAACAAGAACATCTTGCAACTCAGTCACACATGACCGACCACTCATTTCGCTTGAGTGTATCGAATGTATATCACCAACGGTTGGGATCAGCAACCGTTTCCCGAATGGGACAGCATCGACAATAGATTTTTAGAAGTAAATGAAACTCTAGATCAGGTGATTATACACCCTAATAGGTGCGACCTACATAGCCATGCTGCTTGCCCGATTTCTGTCATTTACCGGTTGATGAGGCTAGAAGCTACGCTTTTTCATCACACCAGATTCACTTTGAATGCCACATCGTCAAATCCATCAAATCACCGATTGACGTCCTCAACAGTACATTACGTGTTAGCTAAAAGAAGTTTCCTTCTCCGCTTCCACTCTTGGTACGGTTGAAGAAATCAATGTACGTGACCTTTCTGGAAATACTCTGTCAGACATTCATCCATACAAGTCACCCAGGAACAGGATGAACTGAAGGCACTATTTCTATTTATAGAAAAAGTCCTTGCACTCTACTCCGTCTTCGATTATCTTTATATAATCTGATTCGCACGCTACTGCCAATATGGAGTGGTTCTTCGGATAATAATCCAACCGGTCTCTCCATATTGACAACGATGGTCAAAACTTCGATAGTCTGTGATTTAACTATCGAATAAAAACAAGTGTTTCGATAGTCGATGATTTAACTATCGAATAAAACAAGTGTTCATCCAAACATCCAACAATCATTGAACCTTTAATTAATATTCCATTAATTAAATTTCTTCTCTATTTCTTTATCAATATTTGTTAACCAAATATTTTCAATAACCATATTGGCCTTATACGTTCTTTGGAAAACATTTCCATATATCGCCTTCCTTTATTTTCTAAACTTTAGAAAATATTCATTATTCTATTTCCAAGCTTTGCACATATTTGGGTTAAAACAGATGTTGTGTAAAACATCGTTACGACAACCCAAATACAGTATTTAACTAATTCTTATTCCACATTGATCTTCGAGCCTGAATCTTGCTACTTATCGGTATATCATGAAATCAACCAAGTTGGGGTATAATTACCTCTCAGACCTTGACTGAATAACATTTAACGTCAAAACAGACAAGACTACTTACTCGAATAATCAATACCATACAACTGATTATTCACCTTTAAACACATATACACTTCCTCTTTCTGTTCCTACTAGATTTTATTCTTATACTTCCTTTTTGATTATACTATTCTATTTCTAAGTTCGTTTTCTTATCGACTTCTATATATTTTGATACGTTGATTTCTAACTATCAAATTATCTTAAAAATATTCTATCTCCTTAAATTCCCGGAAAAATTCGCCATAACCTCCTTTGTACCGGGAGCATCGGGAAATTTCAAATAGCTTTCCCGGTCCTTCTCATCTCAAAAAGAAAAAGAAAAAGCCAAGCGGCTAGCCGATACGGCGCATAAAATCTCATATATGAATTTAGATACGTACCTTTTTGTCGGGCATTCTATTTATTTCACTTCTATACTTTATTCCAAACCTGTCTCCTGTATGTCTATACCTGCCCAATTTATTTAACTATACCAAATCGTTTTAATTCAATTCGTTAATTATTTCTTTAGTCTATTTCTCCTTTTAATATTTGAATTCTATATTCAAACTCCAATTCGCTTCTATTATTCAAATTCCATAGTTTAAATTCCGTTTGAATTTCTATATTCAAATCTATAGATTAAAGTCCATTTGAATTTCTATATTCAAATCTATATTTTAAAGTCCATTTGAATTTCTATATTCAAATCTATAGTTTAAAGTCCATTTGAATTTCTATATTCATAAACAACGTTTATAACTTCAATTCAAATCCCACCTTTCCATTTATAAACAACGTTTATAAATTCAATTCAAATCCCATATTTTCATTTATAAACAAAGTTTATAAATTTGATTACTTGTTTTATATACCTTCAAAACAAGTTAATATCTTCTATAGTTTTATTTAAAATTCAAATTCTATTTATAAAAATAGAATTTCCTTTTTAAATATCAAATACCCTTTCCGATATTTTTATGAATCAATATTCAAGCCCCAGGGATATTTTAAACAATCAAATCAACCAATTTTCAATCATTTGATTTTTATCACATCATATATGAATACATATGATATCAAACAAACAAACAGATAATATATATTTTTGAGGAATCCAGTTGGATTCCTCCAACCTGTTTTTCCTGCATCCACAGACGTTAGCACATAAATAATACCCATTCTGCTTCGTGGCAGAATATCGCGGTATGAAGGTCATCCACTAATCATAGCGTGGGGCGTATAGGGTAATCATCCGCTATGAAACTGCGGGCATCCGCTAATGAAACTGCGGGAATCCAACCAATCATCAACCCAATATATATATATAATAGTCAACCAATCCTAAATAACTATATATATTTTTAAAAACAATCTGACAGCATTCGAACAAGCATAACAATTATTTTTAAAAATAATTCTAAACAAAAGGTGAGATTTACTCACCGATGATTTTACTTGTCGAATATCCATTCTGATTCCATTCAGTCTCGTCTAGCATTAACTTGAATTGTTTCAACTTAATTCTTCTCGAATGGATTATGCCTAATGATCAGATGATTTTATATTTATCGATTAAACGATTTTCCCATTAATTAACTACTATATTAAATAAATTAAATATTGACTAAATAATTTATTTAATTACCTTCCCCATTTTCTTTTAATTACAGCAGCTTTCCCAACTGCTTTCAGCCCCTTCAAAAATCTGCTCCATTCTCTACGGCATTCTGTCGAACACCACACCATCATCAACAACTCAGGCAACCCAACTGTAGAGATCCGTTCCCCTTTCAGTTACTGTCGTGCCTTGTCTTCCCCCCCTAAATCATGTCACTGAACAACTCTCAGTCACCTCTACCAAATGCGACTCGCGATGAACAGAAAACCCACGCAAATCACAAACCATCACTGTCAAAAACCACCGATCAACTTTGGTCTTCACCCTTCCTGCTGCTATTACAGTGCGCACCCCACCAGAACTCCACCTCGACCAACCGTCCTGAAGCACTGCTCCAACCTCGAATTGAACAAGCACGACACTGAAATCTCCATCCTTGCGATGTGGCTCGAGATCGAAGCTTTCAGTTCGCATCGCACCCTTATTCGTTGACTCCACTGCGCTCATCCTCGTCCCACTTGGACATGCTCAGATCGAAGAACCCCCAAATTGTGAGCTTCTTCTGTCGACATCGGCTTCCTCAAAGACCAGAACCCCCCTACTTCACGCGAGTGTCTCCGAGCTTCAGCAGAACGAAGGGTTTCCAATCGTGACTTGCGATATTGATTTTTGGTGCTTTCGGTTTTTTCCCTCTGAGTGTTTGGATTTGGGGATATCTCGGTTTCAATTTTAACTTGCTAATGGAATGAGCTTGGCCCTTTTATTGTTGATCTTGTGGACAAAGAGGAAGGAGACGTGCTCACCTTTTCCCCTTATGATTTCTGCGGTCGATACTTTGCTCTTGTTGCCTTGTTTATGTCCATAAAACCATGATATTTTATTTTAATTTAATTCGGTATCCTCTAAATAAAAATAACCATTGATTCTGAATTCCTCACTGAACCCAACAACTTTCATTTCTAGCGTAATACCACTGCTCTGAACACACTGAGATAGGTCACGAAGTCCAATTCGATCATATGGAGAAGGTATTAACTTAAATCCTATATAAATTAAATTCTAGAACAATTAATTCCCTCGACAATAAATTAATGTTATCGTTATTATTCAGTTTTGAATTTCTATTGATTTTCTGAATCAATTTCAGTATAGTCTGAACTCTTGAATTCAATTAACTTCGTATTTCGAAAATTATATAAATTCAAAGTAAATCATATTTCGGCTTTTAAATCGATAATCAAATATAAAATTTCTTTTATATTTTTATTTCAATATTTAAACCTCATTAAATATTCTAAATTTACCGACGAAATATCCGGGTCATTACATTCTTCCCCACTTAAAATAATTTCGTCCTCGAAATTGCTAAGGTAGAAAAAGTGCTACAAACCCATTAACTTTTCAAAATCTTATTTATGTTGATACTCAACATTTCAAACTTCCTTACGTAACTCTCTTTCGAATAAATCCCTATTCGATAACTCCTCCCTTCGAATAACTATATTCGATAATCTCTCTTTCGAATAACTTGATTCGAAAACCTTTCTTCGAATAAACTATGTTCGATATTCTCTTTTCAATTAACTCTATTGGATTTTACTCTTTTCGATTAACTCCATTGAATAACTAAATTCGATAACTCCTTCGAATAACCAATATTCTATAACCCACTTCGATTAACAAATAATCGATAACTCCTTCGATTAACAAATAATCGATAACTCCTTCGATTAACAAATAATCGATAACTCCTTCGATTAACAAATTCAATAATTCCTTTAATTTTATTGGAATAAACTAATATTCGATTTAACTCCACTCGCTTGACTCTAGATCGCAGCGATCACAATGGTAACGCCTGATTCCCCCAGGAAACATCCGACCGCCCTAGGCTATCTGCAGCCCTGCGAATTACGCTAGCAGTCGTACGAAACGGTAACTTATCCTGAGTAACTATGTTTGACTAACTCTATTTCAATAACAATATTCGATTACCTTTAATTGAATAACTAACATTCAATTAAATCCTAATTCGATTTACCATGTTCAATTTACTCTATCTTGTTAACTCTTAATTTGAATAACAAATATTCGATAAATTCTAATTGAATAACAATATTCAATTAACTCTACGGATTATCCCTAACTGATTAACTCTAACTGGTTAATTCTTTCTGGTTAATTCGTACTCTAATCGATTTATTCTAACTCTAATCGATTATTTCTAACTCTAATCGACTTCTCCTATTCGAATAACTCCTATTGGATAACGTTTATTCATTTATAAAGATTTACTTTTAGTAACGGTTCTTCACTTTATAAATGTTCTCTTTAATAACGTTACTTCACTTATATAAGTGTTGTGTACCCCTTTTATTTAAAACAATCGGTGTTAAAAACCAATATCTCTTCTCTATATAAGTAAAGACTTATATATTCCATTTATCAAATGATAAATATTTAATTTAATTTATAAACTGTTATTTATAAATAAATCTTTTCTATTTATCTGTTAAAAACAGATTTCCATTTTCTATTCATCTTCTGAATATTGCTTTGATTAAATTCTATTTATTTAACAAATAAATATCTCATCTATAACATTCTATTTATTTTCTATAAATAAATATTTCCATTTAATTTATTTGTAAATGTTTTACAAATATTTCCTGTTCAAATTCTATTTGTAAATGTTTTTACAAATATTTCTCCTTTTATTCGTTTGCACATAACTTCCTTTGTAATTGTGTTACAAATATATTTCCTTTATATTTGTTTTACAAATATATTTTCTTTTTAACTCTTTTGGGTTTTTCCTTAATTCACACCCAATTCATATTTCATTCACATTGATTTTACTCAGTTTATTCAATTCGATCAATTTAACTTACTTAAGTTAAATTTAATTTCAATCATTCAAATTCCCATTAACTAGTTGCTAATTAACCGTTTTGCCTATTTCACCCTTTTTATTTGAATATAACTTGTTCAAATATATGTCAACTTAATTATAAACTAATCTAATTATAATTTCAACTCGAGTTATATATTCGATTTCGAATATAAATTCTCAATCTCTTTCACTTATCCAAAAACCCAATTTCGACTCAAATTTCCTTTAACTAATTATTCACCAATTTAGTTAATTCTATTTAACCATTTAAAATATGATTTTTGTCTAAAAAAAAATCATTTCACTTACTTCACTGGAGTTCATATTTATTTTATCTCTCCAGTCTGGATTTTCCTCATGGCCATTCGGATTTTATTTACTTTAAAAATCCTTTTACTTATATATATAAACCATTGTGGTTTTTAATGGTTTCTGGC
The DNA here is from genome assembly GCA_030737875.1 of Allium sativum. Taxonomy (NCBI): domain Eukaryota; kingdom Viridiplantae; phylum Streptophyta; class Magnoliopsida; order Asparagales; family Amaryllidaceae; genus Allium; species Allium sativum. The sequence goes on from CM060910.1 coordinate 469,035,021, forward strand.
GCTGCTTTTCTAAAAATTTGATTTTGACATAACTCAAAATCTATACGACGAAATCTAGATTTTTCTCTTTTATTAGAAAACTATTGTTCAACCGGTCCCGACGATTCTTGTTTCAAAGAATTCCGACTTCAATTGAGTTCTGTATACTAAATTGAAGTTCGAATCGCCAATTCGCGAACTGCCGTGCTACGGCGAGCTCGTTTTAATTATATTTATAAATATAAACGTTTTAACTTCGCTTATAATAAATTCAACTCTATTCTGATATATTTTTAATATATATCAAATCCATTTCAACATAATATTCCCGATCTATTTCACTTCAAATATTCAAATCATATATATTTACCATATTCAAATTCCATTTGAATTTCTTTATTCCAACTCATTTGAATTTCCTTCTATTCAATTTCTATTTGAATTTTCCTCGATTCAAATTCTAATTCAACTTCTTATCTTCAATTTCTATTTGAAATCCTTTATTCAAAACCCATTTCAAATCCCTTATTCAAATTTCATTTGAAATCCTTTATTCGATTTCTTTTTAAATTCCTTTGTTCAATTTCTATTTGAAATCCTTTGAATTTAAATTCTATTTTAACTCCTTTGAATTCAAATCCTATTTAAATTTCACTTTGAATCCAAATTCTATTTAAACTCCTTTTATTTAAAATTCTATTTCAAACTTTATATTTTCTTTGAAATTCTATTTAACCAAATTCCATTTGAATTCTAATATTCAAATCTCTATTTGATTTTTCTTTATTCAAATCCATTTGAATTCCTTTGAATTCAAATCCCATTTCAATTTTCCTTATACAATTTCTATGTGAATTTTCTTTATTCAAACTCATTTGAATTCCTTTGAATTCAAATTCTATTTAAATTTCTATGTTCAAATTCTATATTTGAATTTCCTTATATTTTACTTCTATTTGAAATCTATATTCCAATTCCCATTTCACTTCCTTTGAAGTAATATAAATATATACATATATTTATATCTATCGCAAATTCAAAACATTTGAATTTTCAAACAACTTGTTTCTATTAAAACAAATTTCCATCAAAACTTTTCTAAGGCAGCAATTCATCACTTAGAAACTCGAAAATGAACACTGATGATGTTGCGACCATCATCAGAATTATTTCCCAGCTACTGAATGAGTTCAGTGCTTTATTTCTTTCAAACTCCATTTAGAAAAATATTTTCCAAACTCCCAGGATTTTTAATTCTAAATTCTGGTTGGAATTCAATTTCAATTTATCACATTTGTATATTTGATTTCATATACAAATTCCATTGGTTATATATAACTATTTCTGTTTTATAATCTAATTCGATTATAATCCTAACAATCAACTTAACTATTTAAAAACAATATCATGTCCAATCTTCTGTTCAAGTGTTTATAAACTCCTATCGACATCGTGGCGTCCCACGATTCGACCAAAATTTATAATCCACTCAACAGACTAGTCAACACAATATAAAACAGTTTTTATATCAAATAACAAATACGCTCTCTCGTATATATATACACTCAACTCATTCTAGGATACTACTGATCCTATCTCTAATGAGCACATTTCCACACAGCCTAGGTATTCGCTCAACCTAAGCTCTGATACCAATTGTAATGACCCAGATTTCCGTAACATCAGAGTTGACTATATACATCATACGTCCAACCCAAATATCACGAAAATACGAAACATTTTTTTTTAGAAGAAAGAGGTAGAAGAAGAACAGAACTAACAACACAGAATCTCACATCGCAGCGGAACAAAATATAATATATCACATCTTTGAAATACAAAATCTTAACTGTATAACATACACTTATCAGAGCACAACACTTACAACATAGCGGAACAAACTATAACTAGATAACGCTGAAGCCTCCTGCTCCAAGCTCCTTTAGATATATCTGAAAAATCCTGCACTACTTGACTACCCGTACAAATTTAGGCACCCAAGAGTTAAGGTAGAACAAAACAAAATAAACTCCGGGTCAGTCATGGGACTTGTAACGACCCAGATTTTTCTGGTCGGTTTATTTTAAATATTTAATAGTATTTTAAATATAGAGCTGATAATATAAATCGATTTTTCATCTAATTACCGTAATGCGAGATATATTGAATTCGAAGTTAGAATTGAATCAAAACGGTTCAGATAATAAATATAAATTTTATGTGAATGTAATCGATAATGGTAATGATATATTATCGAGAAATTTATTTGTTTATAAATTTAAATAATTTAATATCTTTATAAAATAATTATTCTATATACGTTTAAATTAAATATAAAATATATTCGGTTAGTTCAGAACAGTGTTAAACTGTTCAAATAACAATGGTTGCGTTAGAGTAACGGTTCAGGGTTTTAATTTAAAGGACCACAAGATATTTAGCTTTTTAATCAAAACAAAATAAAATAAAAATATAAATATATCAGCCGACCTAGAAACTGAAATCACACAGACCTAACATTTCAAAATTCACGCTGTTCTCTCCTCGAGCACAAGTTTGTGTCTTCCTCGTGGGATATCAAGGCAGCAAGAATTTAATGGTTTTGGTACTTCTGTTTCCTCGTTTCCACTTATAAAACCAAGCCTTATTACCTCATTTCTCCATTTGAAAAGAAAAAAAAAAGCTGCAAATTAAAAAAGGAAATGGCCGCTCCTCCTAACCTTTTGAAATCAAAATCGAAATCGGCTTTAAAACCCAAAAGGGGGTGAAATCGAAGTCGCAGCCTGACTGGAAGCTGTCTCGGGATTTAAAGGCGCTCGATGATGTAGTGGAGGCGCTCGCGGGTCCAACGAGGAAGGCTAGGCGTGGTTCTGGCATCGACAAGGTGTTTAGGGGATCGCTATCGAAGACCGTTGGTTCATTGAATCTCGACATCAAGACTGGTACACTCGCGATTAGGGTTGGGTTCTGGAGTTGAATGCCATGGTGCGGTGATATTCGATTTGGGGTTTCGCTCGAACTAAGTTCGGTGGTGAAGTACTGGAAGTGTGCGATGGTCAGACTGGGATGAATTGGAATATAGGATCCAGGGATTCAACAGTATGGAAGTAAACAATGTCGATGGTTGCTGAAGAGAGGAGCGCGGTCTGTGAGCACCAATTAGGGTGTTCAGATTTGTGTATTCAGGGGGAGGGAATGATGCACAATAGGTGTTCGATTTAATGCGGGAATGGCATTGCAAGGCTATAGGTGGTTGTTTGTTTAATAAGAGAAGAAGAGAGAGAGATTAACAAGGCAATTAAAGGTGAAAAGGTTGGTTCGGGTTTTGTAAATCCTAGAGCAAACTCGAAGTCAAGATGCAAAACAACGATCAGGTGGGTTAATAAGGTATTTACGAATTTAAGTTACATAGGATGATTTATTCATTTTAGTTGTTAATTTAAATAAATAAATGTTTAACCGATAATCAAAATTTAAATTAAATCGTCATAGGTACAAAGATAAATTAGTTGAGATGATTCGTAGAAGCAAAATTATGGAATTAAACGAGATTGTCGACAGTGGAAAATCCTGGTGAGTAAATCTCACTCACCTTTAGAATTATTTTTTCATTAAAAATAATTGTCTGTTGCTTGTGTGAATGCTTTCTGCTTGCTTTATATATATTAGTTATTTAGGCTATTATATATATATATATTGGGTTGATTGATTGGTTGGATTCCCGCAGTCTCATTAGCGGATGCCCGCAGTTTCATAGCGGATGATTACCCTATACGCCCCACGCTATGATTAGTGGATGACCTTCTATACCGCGATATTCTGCCACGAAGCAGAATGGGTATTATTTATGTGCTAACATCTGTGGATGCAGGAAAACAGGTTGGAGGAATCCAACTGGATTCCTCAAAAATATATTATCTGTTTGGTTGTTTGATTACATATATATACTGTGATATATGATGTGTTAGAAAACCTGAAATAACTGATTGGTTGTTTGGTGTTTAAATATCACTGGGCTAAGTGTAAATTTATTTAAATTATCCGGAAGGGATATTTGAAATTTAAAAGGGAAATTCTATTTTTCTAAAATAGAATTTGAAATTTCAAGTAGAATTTAAAATACAGAGTTTTTAAAATGGAACTTTTAAATAAAATTTCAAAAATGGAATTTTGAAATGAAATCTCAGAAGAGAACTTGAAATAGAAATTTTGAGTGGAAATTCAAATAGAATTTGAATGTTAGAAAGAAGTTTGAATATTTGAAATTCTAAAGAAAATTCCAAAAAGGGTTTGAAGTGGAATTTTAATTATATATATATATTTCAAATAAAGTGTGAGTATAGCATTGAATATAATATTTGAATAAGGAAATTTTAAAATAGAAAATTCAACATGGAAATTCAAATGGCATTTGAATATAGTAATTTAAAAGGAAATTCAAATAGAGTTTGAATACAAGAAATTTAAATAGTATTTAAATAGTGGAAATTCGAATATAGAATCTGAATAATAGGAATTCAAATAATTTGAATAAGAGAAACTGAATAGAATTTGAATGCAAAGAAATTCAATGGATTTGAATAAAGAAAATATTCAAATGGGATTTAAATAGAGAGTTTAAGTATAAGAATTTAAATAGAATTCAAATGGTGTTAAATATAAGAATTCAAACAAAACTCAAATGGAGTTTAATAGAAAGAATTTGAATAAGAGGAATTCAAAGAGATTTGAAACATGGTATTTGAATTCAAAGAAAGTAAAATGTGATACTTGAAGTTCAAAGTAAAAATGAGTTTAAATATTTGAAGTTCAAATGAATTAAAAATGGAATTTGGATTCAAATAGTTGAAATAGAATTTGAATATAGAATTTGAATTATAATCGAATTGGAATTTGAATATAGATTTCAAATATAAATGAAATAGAAGAACAGAAATATGTGTTGAGTTGGGAAAAATGGTTTGATATATATTTTATATCAGAATAGAGTTGAATTTATATAAACGAAGTTTTAAAAGTTTATATAAATAAAATTAAAACGAACTCGCCGCAGCACTGCAGTTCGTAAAATAGCGATTCGAACTTCAATTGAATATATAGAACTCGATTGAAGTCGGAATTCTTCGAAACAAGAAACGTCAGGACCGATTTGATAATAGTTTTCTAATGAAGGAGAAAAATATGAATTTCGTCGTATAGATTTTGAGTTATGTCAAAAATCAAATTTTCAGAAAAGCAGCGCCAGAATCGTTTTAAAACCATAATGGTTTATTTAATATTATAAAAGGATTTTAAGCGAGAAAATCCGAAGTTTCTATTTAGAAAATTTCAGGGTTGAGTTGCAAAATACATGCGAATTCAGTTGTGTGAATGAATATGATTTTTGAAACAGAAACCAGATTTTGATTTATTGAATAGAATTAACTAAATTGAATAGAAATTAGTTAATGAGATTTCGAATAAATATTGGGGTTTGAATAAGTAAATTCGATAATTTATATTCGACATCAAAAAGAGAACTAGAATTGAAATTGAAATTCAAATTGGTTGTGAGCAAGTTAAACATTTTATTTGAACGTGTTATGTTCAAACAAAGAAGTGAAATAGGCAAAAAGGCTAATTAAAGAATAATTGAGCGGAACTGAATTCAAACGATTCAAAAATTGATTTCAAACGAATGGATTGAGTTGAATTGGATTGGAAACAGGTGAACAGGTGTTAAACAGATATGGGATGGAGTATATGAAGATCTTTATTTATGTGCCCGACAAAAAGGTACATGTTTAATTCATATATGAGGTTTTATGCGCCGTATCGGCAAGCCGCTTGGCTTTTCCTTTTTCTTTTGATTTGGGGAAGATACCGGGATGCTATTTGAAATTTCCCGATGCTCCCGATACAGGGGAGGTTATGGCGAATTTTTCCGGAATTTAAGGAGTTAGAATATTTTTAAGAAATTTAACAATTAGAAATCTATATATCGATATATATAGAATTCGATAAGGAAACGAAAACAAGAATAGCGTAAAGGGCCAATATGGTTATTGAAATATTTGGTTAACAAGTATTGATAAGAGAATATAGAAGAGATTTAATTAATGAAATATTAATTAAAGGGCCCAGTGATTTGTTTGATATGTTTGGATGAACACTTGTTTTTATTCGATAGTTAAATCACAGACTATCGAAGTTTTGACCATCGTTGTCAATATGGAGAGACCGGTTGGATTATTATCCGAAGAACCACTCCGTATCGGCATAAGCGTTGCGAACCAAGTATGCTGAATATATTGAAGACGGAGTAAAGTGCAAGGGCTTTTCTATTTATAGAAATAGTGCCTTCGGTTTCGTTCAATCCCAGAACGAACGTAAATGGACGAATGTCTGACAGAGTATTTCCAATGATCAAATGGGTTGGTCTGTATGAATATATATGGTTGCAACGGATTTATCCCTTAGCATAATATCCAGAATATTTGTGCGAACTCAACTAGTGATTAACGGATCTGACAATGTGACATTCAAAGTGATTGTGCTATCAATGAATGGTAAGTATTCGTAGCCTCAGGCCTCAACAACCGGGAAAGGACAAAAATCGGGCAGGCAGCATGGCTATGTGGGTCGCACCCATTAGGGTGTATAATCACCTATCTAGAGAAATTCCTTTTGTTTCTAAATCTATCGATTCTGCCCATTCGGGAAACGGTGGTTTGAGTCCAACCGTTGGTGATATACATTCGATACACTCAAGCGAAATGAGTGGTCGGTCATGTGTGGGCCGGGTTGCAAGATGTTCTTGTTGAACCCAGGTGTATTCGCCTCTAGAGATACATCATCGGAAGGTAGTCCCATACCTTGTCATGTTGGAAATCCAATCTCCAATAAGCGCCATGCGGTTTTTGATTTTATACTATATATGTGGAGCGTGAGATGCAAGCGTTCTGCTATTTGGTTATTTATTTGATGTAGACATTACTATAATATCACTGGATTTGATATCAAAGTGTTTTGGGTTATAGTAAGGTAAAAACCGTCCGTGTTTATGTGTGGGCTGGTCTTACTATTATCTTTTCTTTTGAAAGGATTTTTAAAGTTAAGCAAGTGGTTGGAGTTTACTCACACCAGTCCCATGACTGACCCAGAGTTTATTTTGTTTTGTTTTCCCTAAACTCTTGGGTGCCCAAATTTGTACGGGCAGTCAAGTGTTTCAGGCTTTTACAGATACACTTGGAGGAGCTTGAAGCAGAAGGCTTCAACGTTAGTTATTTAGAGTTACTTCCGCTGGATCAAATGTTATGTGTACTCTGATGATGGTATGTATATATGTACAAAACAGATTTGTATTTCAAAGCTTATGTTATATAATATATTTTATTCGTTCCGCTGTGAGTTTGTGATCTTTGTTTTCTTCTATTCTAATATTTCTTTCTTTCTATTTCTCATCCTCTAACTTCTTTCTAATAATGAGTCGTATTTCTGTGTTATTTGAGTTGGACGTGTGGTGTTTTTAGTCAACTCAGATAGCACGGATATGCGGGTCGTTAGTGGTATCAGAGCTTAGGTTGAGCGAACGCCTAGGCTTGTGTGGCATGTGCTCATTAGAGATAGGGTCAGTAGTACCCTAGAATGAGTTGAGTGTATATACGAGAGAGCGTATTTGTTAATTGATATAAAATTCGTTTTATATTGTGTTGGCTGGTCTGTTGAGTGGTTTATGAATTCTGATCGAATCGTGGGACGCCACGACGTCGATAGGAGTTTGTAAACACTTGGACAGAAAATACGACATGATATTGTTTTAAAGTGGGTAAATGAAATAATTTTACCCGAAATTTCTATTTTGATATAGAAAGAGTAATTTTCTAGAATTATTATTATATGGATGTGTTGGATGTTGACTTTATAATCAAATGAGATTATAAATGGTTATTTATAACCAAATAGAATTTATATAGGAATTATATATACAAATGAGATGAATTAGAATTAAATTCAAACCAGAATTAAGAATTCAAAATCCTGGGAAGTTGAATAATATTTTTCAAAGTAATTAAAATAATATAGTTTTACTTTGAAAAGGTTTTGAATGAAAACCATTTTGAATTGATTTTTAAAAATGATAAAGCACTGAACTCACTTCAGTCGCTGGGAAATTATTCTGATGATGATTGCAACATCATCAGTGTTCATTTCCGAGTTTCTAAGTGATGAATTGCTACCTTAGAAAAAGTTTTTGATGGAAATTTGTTGGAAAGAAAACAAATTGGTTTGAATATTCAAATGTTTTGGATTCGAGATGGAAATCAATGTATGTATATATTTATGTGATTTCAGAAGAATTTGAAAAGAAAACCCAGGGATTTGAATTCTGGAATTTAAATTTAACTTAAACAAGTTAAATGGGTCGAAGGGAGTGAATTGATTAGAATCAATTTGAATAGGTTATTGGAATATAGATTGGATATAAATGGATTGATCGTAGATCATTCGAATCAAATGAAGGAAGACCGAAAGTTTTGGTGAAATTAAATATGTTGAAATGTAAGGAGGTAAGTTTCAACATAAAGAAGTTTTGAAAAGTAATGGATTTGTACCATGTTTCTTACCTTAGCAATTTCGAGGACGAAATTATTTTAAGGGGGGAAGAATGTAACGACCCAGATTTTTCTGGTCGGTTTATTTTAAATATTTAATAGTATTTTAAATATAGAGCTGATAATATAAATCGATTTTTCATCTAATTACCGTAATGCGAGATATATTGAATTCGAAGTTAGAATTGAATCAAAACGGTTCAGATAATAAATATAAATTTTATGTGAATGTAATCGATAATGGTAATGATATATTATCGAGAAATTTATTTGTTTATAAATTTAAATAATTTAATATCTTTATAAAATAATTATTCTATATACGTTTAAATTAAATATAAAATATATTCGGTTAGTTCAGAACAGTGTTAAACTGTTCAAATAACAATGGTTGCGTTAGAGTAACGGTTCAGGGTTTTAATTTAAAGGACCACAAGATATTTAGCTTTTTAATCAAAACAAAATAAAATAAAAATATAAATATATCAGCCGACCTAGAAACTGAAATCACACAGACCTAACATTTCAAAATTCACGCTGTTCTCTCCTCGAGCACAAGTTTGTGTCTTCCTCGTGGGATATCAAGGCAGCAAGAATTTAATGGTTTTGGTACTTCTGTTTCCTCGTTTCCACTTATAAAACCAAGCCTTATTACCTCATTTCTCCATTCGAAAAGAAAAAAAAAGCTGCAAATTAAAAAAGGAAATGGCCGCTCCTCCTAACCTTTTGAAATCAAAATCGAAATCGGCTTTAAAACCCAAAAGGGGGTGAAATCGAAGTCGCAGCCTGACTGGAAGCTGTCTCGGGATTTAAAGGCGCTCGATGATGTAGTGGAGGCGCTCGCGGGTCCAACGAGGAAGGCTAGGCGTGGTTCTGGCATCGACAAGGTGTTTAGGGGATCGCTATCGAAGACCGTTGGTTCATTGAATCTCGACATCAAGACTGGTACACTCGCGATTAGGGTTGGGTTCTGGAGTTGAATGCCATGGTGCGGTGATATTCGATTTGGGGTTTCGCTCGAACTAAGTTCGGTGGTGAAGTACTGGAAGTGTGCGATGGTCAGACTGGGATGAATTGGAATATAGGATCCAGGGATTCAACAGTATGGAAGTAAACAATGTCGATGGTTGCTGAAGAGAGGAGCGCGGTCTGTGAGCACCAATTAGGGTGTTTAGATTTGTGTATTCAGGGGGAGGGAATGATGCACAATAGGTGTTCGATTTAATGCGGGAATGGCATTGCAAGGCTATAGGTGGTTGTTTGTTTAATAAGAGAAGAAGAGAGAGAGATTAACAAGGCAATTAAAGGTGAAAAGGTTGGTTCGGGTTTTGTAAATCCTAGAGCAAACTCGAAGTCAAGATGCAAAACAACGATCAGGTGGGTTAATAAGGTATTTACGAATTTAAGTTACATAGGATGATTTATTCATTTTAGTTGTTAATTTAAATAAATAAATGTTTAACCGATAATCAAAATTTAAATTAAATCGTCATAGGTACAAAGATAAATTAGTTGAGATGATTCGTAGAAGCAAAATTATGGAATTAAACGAGATTGTCGACAGTGGAAAATCCTGGTGAGTAAATCTCACTCACCTTTAGAATTATTTTTTCATTAAAAATAATTGTCTGTTGCTTGTGTGAATGCTTTCTGCTTGCTTTATATATATTAGTTATTTAGGCTATTATATATATATATATATTGGGTTGATTGATTGGTTGGATTCCCGCAGTCTCATTAGCGGATGCCCGCAGTTTCATAGCGGATGATTACCCTATACGCCCCACGCTATGATTAGTGGATGACCTTCTATACCGCGATATTCTGCCACGAAGCAGAATGGGTATTATTTATGTGCTAACATCTGTGGATGCAGGAAAACAGGTTGGAGGAATCCAACTGGATTCCTCAAAAATATATTATCTGTTTGGTTGTTTGATTACATATATATACTGTGATATATGATGTGTTAGAAAACCTGAAATAACTGATTGGTTGTTTGGTGTTTAAATATCACTGGGCTAAGTGTAAATTTATTTAAATTATCCGGAAGGGATATTTGAAATTTAAAAGGGAAATTCTATTTTTCTAAAATAGAATTTGAAATTTCAAGTAGAATTTAAAATACAGAGTTTTTAAAATGGAACTTTTAAATAAAATTTCAAAAATGGAATTTTGAAATGAAATCTCAGAAGAGAACTTGAAATAGAAATTTTGAGTGGAAATTCAAATAGAATTTGAATGTTAGAAAGAAGTTTGAATATTTGAAATTCTAAAGAAAATTCCAAAAAGGGTTTGAAGTGGAATTTTAATTATATATATATATTTCAAATAAAGTGTGAGTATAGCATTGAATATAATATTTGAATAAGGAAATTTTAAAATAGAAAATTCAACATGGAAATTCAAATGGCATTTGAATATAGTAATTTAAAAGGAAATTCAAATAGAGTTTGAATACAAGAAATTTAAATAGTATTTAAATAGTGGAAATTCGAATATAGAATCTGAATAATAGGAATTCAAATAATTTGAATAAGAGAAACTGAATAGAATTTGAATGCAAAGAAATTCAATGGATTTGAATAAAGAAAATATTCAAATGGGATTTAAATAGAGAGTTTAAGTATAAGAATTTAAATAGAATTCAAATGGTGTTAAATATAAGAATTCAAACAAAACTCAAATGGAGTTTAATAGAAAGAATTTGAATAAGAGGAATTCAAAGAGATTTGAAACATGGTATTTGAATTCAAAGAAAGTAAAATGTGATACTTGAAGTTCAAAGTAAAAATGAGTTTAAATATTTGAAGTTCAAATGAATTAAAAATGGAATTTGGATTCAAATAGTTGAAATAGAATTTGAATATAGAATTTGAATTATAATCGAATTGGAATTTGAATATAGATTTCAAATATAAATGAAATAGAAGAACAGAAATATGTGTTGAGTTGGGAAAAATGGTTTGATATATATTTTATATCAGAATAGAGTTGAATTTATATAAACGAAGTTTTAAAAGTTTATATAAATAAAATTAAAACGAACTCGCCGCAGCACTGCAGTTCGTAAAATAGCGATTCGAACTTCAATTGAATATATAGAACTCGATTGAAGTCGGAATTCTTCGAAACAAGAAACGTCAGGACCGATTTGATAATAGTTTTCTAATGAAGGAGAAAAATATGAATTTCGTCGTATAGATTTTGAGTTATGTCAAAAATCAAATTTTCAGAAAAGCAGCGCCAGAATCGTTTTAAAACCATAATGGTTTATTTAATATTATAAAAGGATTTTAAGCGAGAAAATCCGAAGTTTCTATTTAGAAAATTTCAGGGTTGAGTTGCAAAATACATGCGAATTCAGTTGTGTAAATGAATATGATTTTTGAAACAGAAACCAGATTTTGATTTATTGAATAGAATTAACTAAATTGAATAGAAATTAGTTAATGAGATTTCGAATAAATATTGGGGTTTGAATAAGTAAATTCGATAATTTATATTCGACATCAAAAAGAGAACTAGAATTGAAATTGAAATTCAAATTGGTTGTGAGCAAGTTAAACATTTTATTTGAACGTGTTATGTTCAAACAAAGAAGTGAAATAGGCAAAAAGGCTAATTAAAGAATAATTGAGCGGAACTGAATTCAAACGATTCAAAAATTGATTTCAAACGAATGGATTGAGTTGAATTGGATTGGAAACAGGTGAACAGGTGTTAAACAGATATGGGATGGAGTATATGAAGATCTTTATTTATGTGCCCGACAAAAAGGTACATGTTTAATTCATATATGAGGTTTTATGCGCCGTATCGGCAAGCCGCTTGGCTTTTCCTTTTTCTTTTGATTTGGGGAAGATACCGGGATGCTATTTGAAATTTCCCGATGCTCCCGATACAGGGGAGGTTATGGCGAATTTTTCCGGAATTTAAGGAGTTAGAATATTTTTAAGAAATTTAACAATTAGAAATCTATATATCGATATATATAGAATTCGATAAGGAAACGAAAACAAGAATAGCGTAAAGGGCCAATATGGTTATTGAAATATTTGGTTAACAAGTATTGATAAGAGAATATAGAAGAGATTTAATTAATGAAATATTAATTAAAGGGCCCAGTGATTTGTTTGATATGTTTGGATGAACACTTGTTTTTATTCGATAGTTAAATCACAGACTATCGAAGTTTTGACCATCGTTGTCAATATGGAGAGACCGGTTGGATTATTATCCGAAGAACCACTCCGTATCGGCATAAGCGTTGCGAACCAAGTATGCTGAATATATTGAAGACGGAGTAAAGTGCAAGGGCTTTTCTATTTATAGAAATAGTGCCTTCGGTTTCGTTCAATCCCAGAACGAACGTAAATGGACGAATGTCTGACAGAGTATTTCCAATGATCAAATGGGTTGGTCTGTATGAATATATATGGTTGCAACGGATTTATCCCTTAGCATAATATCCAGAATATTTGTGCGAACTCAACTAGTGATTAACGGATCTGACAATGTGACATTCAAAGTGATTGTGCTATCAATGAATGGTAAGTATTCGTAGCCTCAGGCCTCAACAACCGGGAAAGGACAAAAATCGGGCAGGCAGCATGGCTATGTGGGTCGCACCCATTAGGGTGTATAATCACCTATCTAGAGAAATTCCTTTTGTTTCTAAATCTATCGATTCTGCCCATTCGGGAAACGGTGGTTTGAGTCCAACCGTTGGTGATATACATTCGATACACTCAAGCGAAATGAGTGGTCGGTCATGTGTGGGCCGGGTTGCAAGATGTTCTTGTTGAACCCAGGTGTATTCGCCTCTAGAGATACATCATCGGAAGGTAGTCCCATACCTTGTCATGTTGGAAATCCAATCTCCAATAAGCGCCATGCGGTTTTTGATTTTATACTATATATGTGGAGCGTGAGATGCAAGCGTTCTGCTATTTGGTTATTTATTTGATGTAGACATTACTATAATATCACTGGATTTGATATCAAAGTGTTTTGGGTTATAGTAAGGTAAAAACCGTCCGTGTTTATGTGTGGGCTGGTCTTACTATTATCTTTTCTTTTGAAAGGATTTTTAAAGTTAAGCAAGTGGTTGGAGTTTACTCACACCAGTCCCATGACTGACCCAGAGTTTATTTTGTTTTGTTTTCCCTAAACTCTTGGGTGCCCAAATTTGTACGGGCAGTCAAGTGTTTCAGGCTTTTACAGATACACTTGGAGGAGCTTGAAGCAGAAGGCTTCAACGTTAGTTATTTAGAGTTACTTCCGCTGGATCAAATGTTATGTGTACTCTGATGATGGTATGTATATATGTACAAAACAGATTTGTATTTCAAAGCTTATGTTATATAATATATTTTATTCGTTCCGCTGTGAGTTTGTGATCTTTGTTTTCTTCTATTCTAATATTTCTTTCTTTCTATTTCTCATCCTCTAACTTCTTTCTAATAATGAGTCGTATTTCTGTGTTATTTGAGTTGGACGTGTGGTGTTTTTAGTCAACTCAGATAGCACGGATATGCGGGTCGTTACAGGACTGGTATGAGTAAACAGTTTAAAACAGTTTCAGAACTAAATGATATCTCATAAGACCACGCCGTATAACACGGAACGGGTTTTTCCCTTATGAAAATCCAAACACTTGACTTATCTTTATATCAAAACTCTTTTGATATTATAATAATGTCTAAATCAAGTAGATAACAATCTAGTGAAACGTTTGCATCTCACGTTCCACATATATAATTACAATCATAAACTGCAAGCACGTATTGGGTAATGGATTTCCAACTATGACAAGGTATGGAACCACCTTCCGCTGGTATATCTCTAGAGGAGAATACACCGAGTTCAACAAGAACATCTTGCAACTCAGCCACGCATGACCGACCACTCATTTCGCTTGAGTGTATCGAATGTATATCACCAACGGTTGGGATCAGCAACCGTTTCCCGAATGGGACAACATCGACAATAGATTTTTAGAAGTAAATGAAACTCTAGATCAGGTGATTATACACCCTAATAGGTGCGACCTACATAGCCATGCTGCTTGCCCGATTTCTGTCATTTACCGGTTGATGAGGCTAGAAGCTACGCTTTTTCATCACACCAGATTCACTTTGAATGCCACATCGTCAAATCCATCAAATCACCGATTGACGTCCTCAACAGTACATTACGTGTTAGCTAAAAGAAGTTTCCTTCTCCGCTTCCACTCTTGGTACGGTTGAAGAAATCAATGTACGTGACCTTTCTGGAAATACTCTGTCAGACATTCATCCATACAAGTCACCCAGGAACAGGATGAACTGAAGGCACTATTTCTATTTATAGAAAAAGTCCTTGCACTCTACTCCGTCTTCGATTATCTTTATATAATCTGATTCGCACGCTACTGCCAATATGGAGTGGTTCTTCGGATAATAATCCAACCGGTCTCTCCATATTGACAACGATGGTCAAAACTTCGATAGTCTGTGATTTAACTATCGAATAAAAACAAGTGTTTCGATAGTCGATGATTTAACTATCGAATAAAACAAGTGTTCATCCAAACATCCAACAATCATTGAACCTTTAATTAATATTCCATTAATTAAATTTCTTCTCTATTTCTTTATCAATATTTGTTAACCAAATATTTTCAATAACCATATTGGCCTTATACGTTCTTTGGAAAACATTTCCATATATCGCCTTCCTTTATTTTCTAAACTTTAGAAAATATTCATTATTCTATTTCCAAGCTTTGCACATATTTGGGTTAAAACAGATGTTGTGTAAAACATCGTTACGACAACCCAAATACAGTATTTAACTAATTCTTATTCCACATTGATCTTCGAGCCTGAATCTTGCTACTTATCGGTATATCATGAAATCAACCAAGTTGGGGTATAATTACCTCTCAGACCTTGACTGAATAACATTTAACGTCAAAACAGACAAGACTACTTACTCGAATAATCAATACCATACAACTGATTATTCACCTTTAAACACATATACACTTCCTCTTTCTGTTCCTACTAGATTTTATTCTTATACTTCCTTTTTGATTATACTATTCTATTTCTAAGTTCGTTTTCTTATCGACTTCTACATATTTTGATACGTTGATTTCTAACTATCAAATTATCTTAAAAATATTCTATCTCCTTAAATTCCCGGAAAAATTCGCCATAACCTCCTTTGTACCGGGAGCATCGGGAAATTTCAAATAGCTTTCCCGGTCCTTCTCATCTCAAAAAGAAAAAGAAAAAGCCAAGCGGCTAGCCGATACGGCGCATAAAATCTCATATATGAATTTAGATACGTACCTTTTTGTCGGGCATTCTATTTATTTCACTTCTATACTTTATTCCAAACCTGTCTCCTGTATGTCTATACCTGCCCAATTTATTTAACTATACCAAATCGTTTTAATTCAATTCGTTAATTATTTCTTTAGTCTATTTCTCCTTTTAATATTTGAATTCTATATTCAAACTCCAATTCGCTTCTATTATTCAAATTCCATAGTTTAAAGTCCGTTTGAATTTCTATATTCAAATCTATAGATTAAAGTCCATTTGAATTTCTATATTCAAATCTATATTTTAAAGTCCATTTGAATTTCTATATTCAAATCTATAGTTTAAAGTCCATTTGAATTTCTATATTCATAAACAACGTTTATAACTTCAATTCAAATCCCACCTTTCCATTTATAAACAACGTTTATAAATTCAATTCAAATCCCATATTTTCATTTATAAACAAAGTTTATAAATTTGATTACTTGTTTTATATACCTTCAAAACAAGTTAATATCTTCTATAGTTTTATTTAAAATTCAAATTCTATTTATAAAAATAGAATTTCCTTTTTAAATATCAAATACCCTTTCCGATATTTTTATGAATCAATATTCAAGCCCCAGGGATATTTTAAACAATCAAATCAACCAATTTTCAATCATTTGATTTTTATCACATCATATATGAATACATATGATATCAAACAAACAAACAGATAATATATATTTTTGAGGAATCCAGTTGGATTCCTCCAACCTGTTTTTCCTGCATCCACAGACGTTAGCACATAAATAATACCCATTCTGCTTCGTGGCAGAATATCGCGGTATGAAGGTCATCCACTAATCATAGCGTGGGGCGTATAGGGTAATCATCCGCTATGAAACTGCGGGCATCCGCTAATGAAACTGCGGGAATCCAACCAATCATCAACCCAATATATATATAATAGTCAACCAATCCTAAATAACTATATATATTTTTAAAAACAATCTGACAGCATTCGAACAAGCATAACAATTATTTTTAAAAATAATTCTAAACAAAAGGTGAGATTTACTCACCGATGATTTTACTTGTCGAATATCCATTCTGATTCCATTCAGTCTCGTCTAGCATTAACTTGAATTGTTTCAACTTAATTCTTCTCGAATGGATTATGCCTAATGATCAGATGATTTTATATTTATCGATTAAACGATTTTCCCATTAATTAACTACTATATTAAATAAATTAAATATTGACTAAATAATTTATTTAATTACCTTCCCCATTTTCTTTTAATTACAGCAGCTTTCCCAACTGCTTTCAGCCCCTTCAAAAATCTGCTCCATTCTCTACGGCATTCTGTCGAACACCACACCATCATCAACAACTCAGGCAACCCAACTGTAGAGATCCGTTCCCCTTTCAGTTACTGTCGTGCCTTGTCTTCCCCCCCTAAATCATGTCACTGAACAACTCTCAGTCACCTCTACCAAATGCGACTCGCGATGAACAGAAAACCCACGCAAATCACAAACCATCACTGTCAAAAACCACCGATCAACTTTGGTCTTCACCCTTCCTGCTGCTATTACAGTGCGCACCCCACCAGAACTCCACCTCGACCAACCGTCCTGAAGCACTGCTCCAACCTCGAATTGAACAAGCACGACACTGAAATCTCCATCCTTGCGATGTGGCTCGAGATCGAAGCTTTCAGTTCGCATCGCACCCTTATTCGTTGACTCCACTGCGCTCATCCTCGTCCCACTTGGACATGCTCAGATCGAAGAACCCCCAAATTGTGAGCTTCTTCTGTCGACATCGGCTTCCTCAAAGACCAGAACCCCCCTACTTCACGCGAGTGTCTCCGAGCTTCAGCAGAACGAAGGGTTTCCAATCGTGACTTGCGATATTGATTTTTGGTGCTTTCGGTTTTTTCCCTCTGAGTGTTTGGATTTGGGGATATCTCGGTTTCAATTTTAACTTGCTAATGGAATGAGCTTGGCCCTTTTATTGTTGATCTTGTGGACAAAGAGGAAGGAGACGTGCTCACCTTTTCCCCTTATGATTTCTGCGGTCGATACTTTGCTCTTGTTGCCTTGTTTATGTCCATAAAACCATGATATTTTATTTTAATTTAATTCGGTATCCTCTAAATAAAAATAACCATTGATTCTGAATTCCTCACTGAACCCAACAACTTTCATTTCTAGCGTAATACCACTGCTCTGAACACACTGAGATAGGTCACGAAGTCCAATTCGATCATATGGAGAAGGTATTAACTTAAATCCTATATAAATTAAATTCTAGAACAATTAATTCCCTCGACAATAAATTAATGTTATCGTTATTATTCAGTTTTGAATTTCTATTGATTTTCTGAATCAATTTCAGTATAGTCTGAACTCTTGAATTCAATTAACTTCGTATTTCGAAAATTATATAAATTCAAAGTAAATCATATTTCGGCTTTTAAATCGATAATCAAATATAAAATTTCTTTTATATTTTTATTTCAATATTTAAACCTCATTAAATATTCTAAATTTACCGACGAAATATCCGGGTCATTACAGACAGAGTAGAAACCAACGTGAGAACTCCTTCTCACTCAAAATTATTTTATCATGTTATTGTATTCATGCATAAAAATATATAGAATTGCCAGTGTAGATTTTTATTAGTTTTAATCATTATAAATTGTATGCGGTGCCAGTTAGCTCACCTCCCTCGTCTAGAAACCATGAATGATTTAATTAACTGTATGGTGTTTTGATTGTGATGTTGAAATGTTTGACATATTGAAAATAATGTTAACACTAATGTGGTAGTTGAAATTAAATTATAAATATCCATTTATAATTTGAACAGTGAAAAATTGATTAATTAGAAAAATAATTCAAATTGAATTAGAACTGGTTAAATTTATTAATTAGTGATTATTTTAAATGGACTGTTGTTGTTTGAAAACCCCACATGGTATTAGGATGATATTTGACATACACTAATCCTAATGTTTAGTTGTATGTCAATTGGTTGGTTGATAGACTGTGATAAGTGTTATTTAATTATTTAATGCTTATACAGTTGTAAATTGCACTCTGGATGTGAATTAATTGTTAAATGATTATTTATCATTATCGTTGAATACATCGATGTATGAATTCCATATAACTAAAATTATATGGTAATTGATTGAGTCGCATTCCGATTCAGAAATAAAGAATATTTTGAAATAACAAATATTTTAAAATAATGAATATCTTAAAATAATATTCAATAAAGAACCAAAATAAGATTTTGATGTCCGGTTTTGGATAGACACGAAAATATATAAAAATATGAAGTCGGGTTAAGTATAGAAAAGCCATTTTAATCCGAAAGGGTTTATCGATTGATTTTATTCATTTTAAAATAATATTGAAGAGAATTGATTTCAAAATTTGATATTTTGACAATATTATCATTTTAATATTATAATGATATGGAATATTCAATTTTGATTTGAAATTGAAATAGAAGTTGGAATTGTTTTTAAAACGAACTTATAAACGATTTATAAAATACATTTTAAATAGAAATCGACAATGTGTATATATATATATATATATATAATGGCCTGAATAGAACGCGCCGCACAAAAACCGTTCGCGAATTTCGACCATTAACTTCAAATTGATGTAACGGGAGATCCGACCATCGGATTCTCCTAAAACTGGAACCATTGGGTTCGTATCAAAAAGAGCTTTCCAAATATAAGAGATTTAAAATCTAATGGTTAGATTTTAAAATATGTCCAAATCAATTTTGGAAAAGGCCGCTATGAATGTAGTTCGGTGGCCGTTATTGGAAACCGACTGTGAGGGCCATAATAAAATTATTAAAAATATGGAAAAATTGTGTAAAATCATAATAAATGATTTGGAAGGTTTTTGGATGAAAAATTCCATGTTTGGAAAGATAAAAATATTTTTTCATTGAAATGAACTAGTTATTAACTAGATTAATAATCCAATGTTTTTAAATAAATAAATTGGATTTGAAATGGTTTTGATATAACCAGAATTTTCCAACATGTAAATTAGAATGGATTGGAATGGAAATAATCTTCGGATATTTTGATATTGGATTCTGTGATTATACGGATATTGTTGAGGAATTTGGAAGATATAAATATCGTTATTCCCAATACGATATTTGTTGGTTTCGGAATTTGATATTGAATATAAACCGATAAATTTTAAATTCAGAGCCTTGTATTTAATATCAATTTGGATTTGGGTTTGTCGGGGACAGTGTCTTAAATAACACTGTTCTTAAACCCGGTTGAGAAAACAATAAATCTTTTAACTAAGATTTAGAGAAGTTTACCAATTAATTAATATTTAGTTGGAATTGAATTGAATTATAATTGGATTTTTGGATTTATCGTGAACGGTGTTTTAAATAACATTTGTTCTTTAACCCAATTAACAGTGAAGATATGATTTGGAATTTATAAATCTTTTTATTGAGATTTAATGGGAATTTTCCAAGGTAAAGTTTTCCAATTTAAAATATTAAATTGGAATTGAATGGAATTCGATTTGGTAATAATCGAGATGAGCTTCTATGAAGGAAGACCGTTACTATATATGGAATTTAAAAGGTTTTGTCGTTATTCCATTTATATTATTAGTCTGATACGGAAATTTATATCGATTATATATTGATCTGATTTCTGTGAAGATTCCATATTTAATGGAAGATGATTTTGGGTTTGTCATGAACTGTGTTTTAAATGACATTGGTTCTTTAACACAGTGAAAGAGGGGATTTATTTCGTAGAATTTGAATAATCATTGAGTAATGATTTTTGAGATTAAAACCGAACTAGAGTTTTAATGAATCTTTAATTAGATTGAAATGGGAATGAGGTAATTAAATTTACCAAATTAAAGAAATGATAAGAGAAGGGAGTTCCGCCCATTTTACTCCAGGCGATAGTAAAATCTTTGATTAGATTTGAACGTGAAATGGTAACTAAATTTACCGATAACACTGTGGGTGTTAGATATAGAGTACTACAAGTTTTGCTCCATGGGATGGATAGGTTGGGATTGGGTTAATATAAATAAATGATTACTTCGGTAAGACTCGCTGATCCCGACTAGTTGATAAAGATTAATTTGGTTTAGAATATATAAAGGATAAAATCAAATCGTTTGAATTGATATCAAAAGGACGATTAAAGAATAAATTTAAAGGATTTTATCTTTGATAAAATTAATGGGAACCTTTCCCTAAAAATATGAATATTTTAATAAAAGAATATTCTGGATTGGAATGAGGCATATGATGTGTTTTTATAGCACTTGATTATTGATTATAAAATACGTGAAATATAAATGAGCTTCTGTGAAGGAACACATTTACTATTTGTGGAGTTTAAAAAGGCTTCTTCGCTATTCCACTTATAGTATTAGTCTAATACATAAATTTATATCGATTATAAATGGTTCAGATGACCTTGAAGATTCCATATAAAATGGAAGATGATTTTGGGTTTATCGTGAATAGTGTTTTTATATGACATTTGTTCTTTAACCCAAGTAATAACAAGATTAATCTCCAAAGGTTGAATAATTATTAAGTAATGATTTTTGAGGATTAAAACTAAGTTGGCGTTTTAATGAATCTTTAATTAGTTTGAAAGTCAAAAGGTAATTAAATTTACCAAACATGAGAAGTATTCGAGTGGAGTATCACCAATTTTACTCCATGCGATAGTTAAATCTTTAATTAGATTTGAACGTGAAATGGTAATTAAATTTACCAATAAAGATGGGTGTTACATATGGAGTACTACCAGTTTTGCTTCATGGGATGAATAGGTTGGGAATAGGATATAGAAATGAATGATTACTTCGGTAAGGCTCGATAATCCCAACTAGTACCTTAATTCGGTTTAGGATTGTCAAAAGATAATACCAAATCTTTTACAATGGTTTTTAAAGAAAGATTTAAATAAGAGGTTTAAATGAATTAAATCTTTGATAAGATTAATGAGAACCTTTCTTAGAGTTATGAATATTTGAATAAAAGAATATTCGTGATCGGAATGAGGCGTATGATGTGTTTATATATCACTTGATTATAAGATGCGTGAGTTATTCGGAAAGACCGGGTTTAACCCATTCTGAATAACTGTTAGGATGATTAAAAGTCGAAGATATTGAAGACGGTGCAAGACCGACAATCTTCACATCGAATGGATTGCTACTGATGCCCTTGATTGAAGTTGGCGCCTTGAAGGGGTTATAGTGGTAGTTGTCCGGACGTACTTGTTGATTATTCAGATATGCGAGGGCCTCTCTCCTGTATTGGACATATGGGATGAGGAATAAGATGCCTCCGGTTTCGTTCAGATCCATAACTGTGACGAGAAGGAATTTCGCTCGGTCCGAACCAGTCGCTAAACCGACCCAGACCGTTCGAAACGCCCTATCGTTTGAGAACACGACAAATCAGAACGCAGACGGAAGAACATTTCATTGTATATTACAACAATGCACCAGAATACAAGAATATACAGAGTATAAATGAACATTACACAGAAATACCAGAGATTTAAATTACATTTAAATACATAGCAGCGGAAAATAATACAATACACAACTAGAAGAGATATACGGATACAAAGCTTTACGGATACAGTTCCAGCTGTAAACCAGGATCCTGTGAATATAAATCTGCAAAACCAAAACTACTAGCTGCCCGTGTCAAAATAAGGGCACCCAGAGTTTAGGTTAAAACAATAAACTCCAGGTCAGTCATGTGACTGGTGTGAGAACTAAAACATAATAAATCTTTATTTTAAAGTTAGGTAAATCAAGGGACCACGCCGTATAACACGGAACGGGTTTCCTCCCAAGAATACCAGTGCATAAAACAAACAGCGCAGTGCTAAATAAAGAAAAATGAAGCTGTTATAAGACCCAGGTCCTATCACACAATGCAACGCAAGCCGGGGGATAGGGTTTTCCCTTATAACAGCCAAAGAATGCTTGATACGTTTAAAACAGATTATTTGATACAATTATAGTGCGTAGTGTATAAAACAACTTCAAATCATAAGTATCAATCATAGGCGGCATGGGTACCATATATCATGTCGCCATACTAATTCTACAATTAAAACCGCAAATGTCGTATTGGAAGCTGGGTTATCATTTATGGTATGAACCGAGGCTAGGGGCAAGATCCTCACCGATTCGAGACGCTCTAGTCCGTGTCTCAGGCAAGCACGCAGGCAAGCCTTGGATCGTCAGGGCCGGTCCACCGATGTGGATTATTATGCCTGAACACTACGTTTCCCCGCCCTTTGGGGCGTAAGCCTGGCCCGTCAGCCGACCAGAAGCATCGGCCGAAACCGATATCACGAGGCGCCTCGCTTTTCAGCAAGTAATAATAAGCAACATCCACATGAGTCAAACTCGTCAGCCAGTTCAAGCACTGACGCCACTCCTAACTAGAAAGAAACGCATGTCCTCCCTGAGGTCCGTCTCCCGTTTTTAGTTCATACCGGGTGTGATACTCGCGAATCAACGTTACACAAAGCTACGCCACACAAGGCCGTGCTTTGATCATCAACCACAAGACTTTGCTTTTCAACAAAAGCCTTGATCCATGCAACTCAGCATGCCACATTGTCAGTCCATACTGTACCACTGATTTCTGCCAATATATAACCTCTAGGCTCGTACGTCTCAGAGAAGGGTGTATAGCAAGAGAATAAATTCTCTGCCACCAAACAGATATATATTTAGCAGAGATCACCAATACAGTATAAAGGAATACAACGTCAGACACACTATCCATTTACAAGTCCGTTCTGGGTCTGAACGAAACCGGAGGAACTTTCCTCGCATATCCATCCATCTCCACGTACGTCTGGACGACCACTAACTATTTCCATCCTTTTGGGTGTACAGCCCAATCAGGATCGTCGGTAATTATCCAAACGATGTGAAGACTTCCGGTCTTCAACCACCGTCTTCATCTTCGACATATCGTCGAATCGGTTATTCAGAATGGGTTAAACCCGGTCTTTCCGAATAACTCGCGTATATTTTAAATAAGTGTTACACAAACACAACATATGCCTCATTCCAATTCATTAGTTACTAACCGTAAATTAATCAAGAGAATAATTCCCCAATTATTAACCCCGAAGGCCGAAACCAACATCAGATCAATATCCAGAAAACCATTCTGCTTAGCTAACCGACAGTTAGTTTCTAAATTTCACATTCATAGGGAAAGGTTCCCATTAATTTTATCCAAGATAAATTTCTTGAATTTATTCTTTAATCTATTTTTGAATATCAATTCAAACTAGTTGGGATTAGCGAACCTTACCGAAGTAATCATTTGTTTTAATTTCTCAATCCCAACCTATTCATCCCATGAAGTAAAACTGGTTATACTTCATATCTAACACCACGGTGTTATCGGTAAATTCAATTACCATTTCACGTTCAAATCTAATTAAAGATTTAACTATCGCCTGGAGCAAAACTGGTGGTACTCCATTTTCGATCTTTTCAATCTAATTAAAGATTCATTAAAACTCCACTTAGTTTTAATCTTTAACTGGGTTAAAGAATCAGTGTCATTTAAAACACAGTTCACGATAAACCCAAAATCACATTCATTAATTATCGGGTTAAAGAACGAGTGTTATTTAAAACACTGTCCACGATAAACCCAAAAATCAATATCAATTCAATTCCAATTAAATATTATTTAATTGGTACCCTTCATTAAATCTAAATAAAAAGATTTAATCTTTTCTCAACTGGGTTCAAGAACAGTGTTAGTGAAGACACCATTCACGACAAACCCAAATCACATTTGATATTCAATACAAGGCTCTGAATAGAAAATATATCGGCTTATATTCAATATCAAATTCTATGACTAACAAATGTCGTATTGGAAATAACGATATAAATATATATCTTTCAAATTTCCATAACAACATCTGTATAATCACAAATTCCAACATCGAAATATTCCGAAGACAATTTCGATTCAAATCCACTCCAATGCAATCATTGGAAATTCTGGTTATTTTTAAAACCCTTTTCAAATTCAATTTATTTACTTAAAAATAAATAGAATTATAATTCTAGTTCAAAACTAGTTTATTTCGATAAAAAATCTATTTTTGTCTTTTCAAATATGGAGTTTTTCATCCCAATTCTTTCTAAATCATTTCTTATGATTTTACACAAATTATTACTATTTTTAATAATTTTATCAAGGCCCGTACAGTCGATTTCCAACAACGGCCATCGAACTGCACTTACAACGACCTTTTTCGAATTTGATTTGGACGTATCTCCAAATCCAACCGTTAGATTTCTAATTTCTAATATTCGTTAGAAATCTCTTTTTGATACGAACCCAATGGTTCCGGTTTTAGGAGAATCCGACGGTCGGATCTCCCGTACTGTCCGTTTGAAATAAATGGTCGAAATTCACGAACTGCCGCGGCGCGGCGCGTTCTATTCAGGCCATTAATATTATATATATAATATATATAATATATATATATTTCGTCGATTTCTATTTAAAACGAATCTTATAAATAGTTTTGAATTCGTTTCAAAAATAATTTCAACTTCCATTTCAATTCAAATCAAAATTGAATTCTTCTTTAAAAATTCGTTTCTAAAATTCATTTCTATTCAATTCAAATTTCAATTCAATTTGAATTCATTTCAATTCGCTTTCCATTCAATTTGAATTCGTTTTCAATTCAATTCAAAGTCGTTTTCTTATTCAAATCAAATTCGTTATCTATTCAATTCATTTCGAAATCGTTTTATATTCAATTCATTTCGAAAGCGTTTTCAATTCAATTCATTTCGAAATCGTTTTCAATTCAATTCATTTCGAAATCGTTTTCAATTTAATTCATTTCAAAATCGTTTTCAATTCAATTCATTTCGAAATCGTTTTCACTTCAATTCATTTCGAAATCGTTTTATATTCAATTCGAAGTCAAATTCGTTTTATATTCAATTCGAAGTCAAATTCGTTATATATTCAATTGAAATCAAATTCCTTTTATATTCAATTCGAAGTCAAATTCGTTATATATTCAATTGAAATCAAATTCGTTTTATATTCAATTCGAATTCGTTATATATTCAATTGATTCAAATTTCATTTCAAGATATGTGATTTCGAAATCACTTTTCAATATTCATTTTAAAATGAATAAAATCGATATAAACATCGTTCACGTCAAAATGGCGCATCTCTAATCAACACGGCTTCATATCATTCTATTTTCAAATATTCTATTTCAAATATTTCTTTTCCAAATATTTCCTATTCAAATATTTCTATATTAAAATATTTCGTTCAACACATGACTTATCTCAACGGATGAGTACAGTCAACACATGAACCTTTATTTTATATTGATAAAGATGTAAATTTTATTATTAAAATATTTCGTTCAACACATGACTTATCTCAACGGATGAGTACAGTCAACACATGAACCTTTATATTATAATATTCTTTATTTTCTAAATTGGAATGAGGCCCAATCAATCACCATATAATGTTAATTATATGGATTTTCATACATCACACGTATATAATAGCATTGCGAAATAATCAACCATCAACCAAAGTGCACTACACTGTATAAGCATCAAATATAGATATCTAACGCTTATAACAGCCTGTCAATCAATCGATCGACATATTTAATCAATCAGGATGAGTGAACTTCAAATTTCATCCCAACACCCGTGTGGGGTTTCAAACAATCAAACACAGATTTTAGTTGTGCAGTTGGGCGATGTGTAAAATTTATCGACCCAATCAATGTCCTTCAAATAGGTGTACATAAACAAACCGTCCGGTTTGTAAATGAATATTTTATTTTATTCACTTCCACGTTAAAAATTATATTTTAACGACGAAATATTTTATTTTAACACATGAATTTTTATTCAGTTCATTTACACAATAAAAATGATATTTTTATTTTTCTAACATATTTTAGAAAATTTCGGCGGCATAACGGCACGATACTAGAAACGGGACGAGGCCTAGCCTTATCCCCGGTCTAATGAAGGCCCACGCCATTCACACATCAATCATATCAATTTCATTTCACCAAACAATCCAATTTCAATCAAATACTCTAATTAATTTTTGCAATCAAAACAAACAAGTCCATGGTCTGTGGACGATTGTGTCGGGTGCTACTAAGCACCGTCTGCATCCTAGTATATATATATAACTAGAAAAGAAATTTAGAGTGAGAGATTCTCACCGATAGCTATCCAATCATCTTGACTCTTCTTTGATAGAAATCTTCATCTTTATCGCATTTTTGTCACCTTCGTTGCCCGTATTCTCTACATATGTAAAAATCGAATTTTTACTTCGCTATTCAATATATAAAAATCGAATTTTTACTTCGCTATTCAATATATAAAAATCGAATTTTTACTTTGCTACTATATATAAAAATCGAATTTTTACCTCGATGTTCAATATATAAAAATCATATTTTTACTTCGATGTTCAATATATAAAAATCATATTTTTACTTCGATGTTCAATATATAAAAATCATATTTTTACTTCGACGTTCAATATATAAAAATCATATTTTTACTTCGATGTTCAATATATAAAAATCATATTTTTACTTCGATGTTCAATATATAAAAATCATATTTTTACTTCGATGTTCAATATATAAAAATCATATTTTTACTTCGATGTTCAATATATAAAAATCATATTTTTACTTCGATGTTCAATATATAAAAATCATATTTTTACTTCGATGTTCAATATATAAAAATCATATTTTTACTTCGATGTTCAATATATAAAAATCATATTTTTACTTCGATGTTCAATATATAAAAATCATATTTTTACTTCGCTATTTCTATTTTAAAAACAATGTTAATTTTATTTTCAAAATCAATGCAAAATTCATTTTCAAAAAGAATGCAAACTTTGTTTTCAAAGCTAATTCTTTTTTTTTTCAAAACCAAGATTTTTTTTTTCTATATTCAAATTTTATTTTGAAAAACAAAGTTTATTTTTAACTCAAATCATATTTTATAAAAATTCGATCCTTTCCCTTTCAAAAATCATATATTTTCTATTAAAAAAAAGCATATATATTGATTACCTTTTAAAATCAGAGTTATATATATGTATATATTCTTTTAAAACTGATTTTATATTGCTAATAAATATAGGATAAAATAAACTACCTTTCACTGTTGAACACCTCAGACATTCCTTCACGTCGCTCAAAACTAGGGTTTGCAGTTTGCGCCCAAACTGCTGCACGTGCTGATCGTCGGACAGTGCCATTTTGAAGATCGTCGGAGGCCGCACCTATGGCTGGAAGCGCGGTGGACTCGAACGTGCCAGGAGGTGGCAAATCTCGAGTGAACGGCGAACATTTCGGGGCTCAGATCTTGATGGCGGCGCAACGAGGAAGTGCGAATCGGGTATGGATGTGAAGCCCTTGAGGAGTACTTCAAAATCATCCAAAGGGTCCATGGGTTTTGTTGTGTGGATTGGAAGAAAATGAGGAGAGAAGGCCTCAGCAGTTTTCCGCCGTCGGGTTTGAGAGAGGCGCGATTTTTTCTTTTGACCCGCGTTGACCAATGAGAATATTTCTAGGGCTTCAGGAAATATATATTTATATTTTTAATTTATTTAATTTCGAAAATACCTGCTTAACCCCATGAACTCCAATTCAAACCTAATGACTGCCACCCTTAGCTAATTACCCACATTCCGAACACAATGGGATATGTATCGCAAGCTGATTCGATAGTTACAATCAGTTTCCGTCAAAATTAAATTATAAATCAATGTATATTGAATTTGAACGCACATTTCAATTTACCGGGGTCACATACGAACTCTATAAATTGCAGAAAAATATTTTCTAGCTTCGTATTGACGATACGGTCCTAACAAAACTAGTTTCGTCGAATTCTGGGACCGTTGGAAAAATGGCCATTTTCCAGTCGATTAAAATCAACTGAAACTGGTCAAATGCGTTTTCCTTTGCTACGCTCACATATTGATTCGAAAAATTATGAAATTTGGAATCTAGCAATAACTTGACACCACGGACCCAACAAAACTGGTTTCGTCGAAATCCGAGGTCATTTGCAAAATGTCCATTTTTAAGGGCCTGAATTCCATAGCGACTATTCAGAATTTTCAACTGGACATATCTTTTGATTCCCGCTATGAAATCTCGATTTTTCGGATTCGCTGGAAAGATATCATCAAATAGATCCTATTATTTTTGGTTTCACTAAAATCCGGATTGTTTTGCACCCGGTACTTTCAATTGAAGTTTGAAATCGAATTATCGAACTACCGCGCCATTTTCAATTCCTTTTATAATTTAAAATAATTATTTATATTCTAACGACGACGTATATAATATATACGTTCGAATTATATTCAAAATAAATTTCTCGTCGATAACTATTTAAAATAATCCATTGTAAATATTCAAAATTCGCTAAAATTGCCAAAATAAAAATTTTAAACTGGCCCAGATTTTCGGGTTGTTACAATAACAGACTTGTAAATGGATTATGTCTGACATTGTATTGCGTGTTGTATTTGTTGATCTCTGCTAAATATATATCTGTTTGGTGGCATAGTATTTATTCTCTTGCTTAACACCCTACTTTGAGACGTACGAGCTTAGAGGTTATATATCGGCAGAAATCAATGGTATGTTACGGATTGACAATGTGGCATGCTAACATGCAAATGATCAAGGCTTTTATTGAAAAGAAGGGCCTTGTTGATGATGATCAAAGAACAACTTTAATTAACATAGCTTTGTGTATAGCGTTAATTCGCGAGCTCGTACCCCAATATGAGTCAAAAATGGGATGAGGACAGCAGGGAGTGCATGTGTTTCTTTCTATCTGAGAGTGATGTCATGGTATGGATCCCATACATTTTTACTTATGTGGATGTTGGATTGCAAGACACCTTGGATGTAGAGCCAACTAAAAGGCTCAAGTGATAGGTCCTATAGGACCGGGAAACGTATTGCTCAAGAATAACTAATCCGCAAACGTTAGGGGTGGACCGGCCCTGCTGCTAACCAAGGGTTGCCCAGGTGTGATCCTGGACATCTTACTAGAGGTGATCCGAAACCGGCGAGGAAGATCCCTTGCCTCAACTCGTAGATGAAAATCCAATTTCCAATACACGATTTTTCGGCTTTAGTTGTAAACCTATATGGTGACATAGTAGGATGGGATACTATGCTATCTATGATTAATACATTTATATTCGAAGTTGTGTACTACACTAAGCACTTATAGTAACATCAAAATGATTTGTTTTAAAGCGTGCCAAGCATGTTTGGCTATTATAAGGTAAAACTCTATCCTCCAGCTTGCGTTGAATTGTGTGATAGGACCTAAGTCTTATAATAGCCTCATTTTTCAAAAAGCATTGCGTTGTTTACAAATTTTTTTATTTGAGCGTATTCATGGGAGTGAACCCATTTCGTAACATACGGCGTGGTCCCGTGATTTACCCTATTTTAAAGCAAAAGTTTAATAATTGTTTTAAGCTCTCACACTAGTCCTTTTTTGGCATGCCTATTTCTATAGGGTGCAGCATGATAGGGGGTTCTCTCTTTGTGTTAGGCAGCGAACTTGAGAATGGTGTTTCTGTGTTGGTGAACAAGTTTGGTGAGGACTGAAGGTATTATGCAAACTGTAGACCCAGAATAGTGAATTCGAGTAGCGGAGAGCGACAACAGCGAGTGCGCGATGAGAATTTCTACTTAAGAAGTGTCACGACGATTGGTTTAGCTTGGGTGAGAACATTTCTAATTGTTTTGGTATAGTTAGAATAAACATGCTAAGTTGTATTTAAATTGCATATGATAAATAGTTGAGTTAGCAAAATGTTAAAATGATTTGTTTTGTGGTCAAGTCACTTAGAAAATAAAAGTGATTGAAGAAAGCGAGAAATCTATACTCATTAAAAATTTAGTTGCATGTAATACCCCTTTTGGAGTTCAACACATGAACTATGCACAAATCATTTGCATTAGAAGCGCTGTATGAACATGTGACACTTGCATTTCATACTCCGTGGATGGACACTTGTGGCATCGTAAATGACATCGGATGATTGGTTATGTTGTGATATGGATGAGAATTAAAAATAGTTAATTGATTGAAAAAGATGTCATGTTATTTGTAGTAGTAAAATTGGAGTAAAAATACATTTACAGGTTTAACAGCTTGTTTACGTTCACATATTTCAATAAAAACCATGTGATGAAATAAATGATTCATTAAATAATTGTTGTTGGTTGAAAACTCCACACGGGTCTTGGGATGATATTTGACTCACACATCTGCCTTGTGTGAAATTGCGGTTAATAGATTGATTAACGGATTTATGTAAGCGACAATTATTTGATTGAAGCTCAAATGAAAATAAAATGTACATTGGATGTCATTTTGGATGTTGATAGTTGTTTGCAACTTTTTTAGGTGTATATGATGAATGTAATCCATAAAATTTATTTACATGGATATTGGTTGAAATTTTATTCTAATCCGGAAAAGTATGAATATTTTATAAAGTAATATTCAATTAAGATTAAAAGTTTGATTTTTTTCAATGTCTGATTTTGGATGGACATGAAAATAAATAAATGAGGAAGCCGAGTTAAGTATATAAACGCAATTTTAACCCAATAGGATTTTTGTATCGATTTTATTCATTTTTATAATGAATATCGAGAAGACTGAATTTCAAAATTTGACATTTTGAAAAGATTATCATTTTAAGATCATAATAAAATGGGATGTTCAATTTTGATTAAAAATTTAAACGGAAGTTGTTATCATTTTTAAACGAAATTATAAACATTTTATAAAATAGGTTACGGAATGGGAATCGACAAAATATATTATATATATTGAAATGGTTTGAATAGAACGTATCGCACAATGATCGTTCACGAATTTAAACCATTGGCTTGAAGTGGACGTAAGGGGAGATCCGATCATCGGATTCTCCTAAATCCGGAACCATTGGGTTCGTATCGAAAAAATCTTTCCAATGAATATATGAGATTTTAATTTGAACGGTTAGATTTTAAAATATGTCCAAATCAGTTTTGGAAAAGGTCGCTATGGATGCAATTCGGTGGCCGATATTGGAAACCGACTGTAAGGCCTTGATAAAATTATTAAACATATGAATAAATTATGTAAAATCATAATAAATGGTTTGAAAAGATTTTGGATGAAATATTCCACATTTCAAAAGATAAAAGGTATTTTTATTTGAATGAACTAGTTAATAACTAGAATAACAATCCAATGATTTTTAGAAATAATAAATTGGATATGCGAATGGTTTCGTCATAACCAGAAGTTTCCAAAATTTTAATTGGAATTAAATGGAGAATGGGACTTTTGGGTTTTTCGTGGATTGTATTTTCATTATTATTGTTCTTAACCCATTTGTGAATGGAATGAACTTTTTGATTAAGATTTAGAGAATTTTTCCAATTTATTTAATTAAATTGGAATTGAATGGAATTCAATTCATAATAATCGAAATGAGAATCTATGAAGGAAGACGTTTACTATTTATGAAATTTAAAAGGGCTTCCCCGCGATTCCACTTATAGTATTAGTCTGATACGGAAATTTATATCGATTATAAATGGTTCAGATTTCCGTGAATATTCCATATAAAATGGAAGATGATTTTGGGTTTATCGTGAACGATGTTTTTATATGACATTTATTCTTTAACCCAAGTAAAGACAAGATTAATTTCCAACGGTTGAGTAATCATTAAGTAATGATTTTTGAAGATTAAAACTAAGTTGGAGTTTTAATGAATCTTTAATTAGATTGAAAGTCAAATGGTAATTAAATTTACCAAACATGAGAAGTATTCGATATGGAGTATCACAAGTTTTACTCCATGCGAGTTAAATCTTTATTTAGATTTGAACATTAAATGGTAATTAAATTTACGTATAAGGACGGGTGTTAGATATGGAGTACTACCATTTTTGCTTCATGGGATGAATAGGTAGGGAACATGACAATAAAATGAATGATTACTTTAGTAAGGCTCGATAATCGGACTAGTTTTATAAACCTTAATTCGGTTTAGGATTGTTAAAAGATAATACCAAATCTTTTGCAGTGGTTTTTAAAGAAAGATTTAAAACAAGAGATTTAAATGAATTAAATCTTTGATAAGATTAATGGGAACCTTCCCCAGAGTTATGAATATTTAAATAAAATAATATTCGGGATCGGAAGGAGGCATATGATGTGTTTATGTATCACTTGATTATAAGATGCGCGAGTTATTCGGAAAGACTGGGTTTAGTCCATTTTGAATAACTGTTACGATGATTAAAAGCCGAAGATATTGAAGACGGTGCAAGACAGACAATCTTCACATTGAATGGATTGCTACTGATGTCCTTGATTAGAGTTGCTGCCTTGAAGGTGTTATAGTGTTAGTTGTCCGAACGTACTTGTTGATTTTTCGGATATGTGAGGGCCTCTCTCCTGTATTGGACATATGGGACGTGGAATAATGTGCCTCCGGTTTCGTTCAGACCCAGAATATACTTGTAAATGGATTATGTCTGACATTGTATTGTGTGTTGTATCTATTTATCTCTGATAAATATATATCTATTTATTTCTGCTAAATATATTCTCTTGCTTAAAACCCTTCTCTGAGACATACGAGCTTAGAGGTTATATATCAGTAGAAATCAATGGTATGGTACGGATTGACAATGTGGCATGCTAAGATGCAAATGATCAAGGTTTTTATTGAAAAGAAGGGCCTTGTGGATGATGATCAAAGCACGACTTTAATTAGCATAGCTTTGTGTATAGCGTTAATTATTGAGCCTCGCACCCTCGTATGAGTAAAATACGAGATGAGGACGGCAGGGAGTGCATGCGTTTCTTTCTAACTGAGAGTGGTGTCATGGTATGGATCCCATACATTTTTACTTATGTGGATGATGGATTGCAAGGCACCTCGGATGTAGAGCCAACTAAAAGGCTCAAGTGGTAGGTCCTATAGGACTGGGAAACATATTGTTTAGGAATAACTAATCCACAAATGTCAGGTGTGGACCGACCTTGTTGCTACCAAGGGTTGCCCATAGGTGTGATCCTGGACATCTTGCTAGAGGTGATCCGAAACCGGCGAGGAAGATCCCTTGCCTCGACTCATAGATGGAAATCCAATTTCCAACATGCGGCTTTTCGGCTTTAGTTGTAAACCTATATAGCGACATAGTAGGATGTGGTACTATGTCGTCTATGATTGATACATTTATATTCGAAGCTGTTTACTACACTACACACCTATAGTAATATCGAAATGATTTGTTTTAAAGCATACCAAGCATGTTTGCTATTATAAGGTAAAACTCTATCCTCCGGCTTGCGTTGCATTGTGTGATGGGACCTGAGTCTTATAGTAGATTCATTTTTGAAAAATCATTGCGTAGTTTTATTTCTAAACTAATATTCATGTGGAGTAAACCCGTTCCATGATATACGCCATGGTCCCATGATTTTTCCCAACTTTCAAAGTAAAAGTTTAATAACTGTTTTAAGTTTTCACACCAGTCCAATGACTGGCCTGGAGTTTATTGTTTTTGTAACACCCCACATTTTTTAATACAATTAAAAATGAATTATATGTATATATGCATAGATAGGTAAACAATGGTGATGTACAATGAAAAATAATTAATACATGAAAGAGAAGGAAAAATTAATATGATAACAATGCAGAGGAATATATTAATGTCAATGTTAAAAATTAATGTGCAATAGAATTTACAACTAAAATATTAGTGCATGAAAGAAAATTCAATACGTTAAAATAGGCAATGAGTCAGTGCAATACATGCGATAAAAAGAAATAGATTTCATGCAAAGGTATTAGGTTTGTAACGACCCGGAAATTTGACGATCTTGGTTATCCGATATACAACACATATCGAACATCCAAGGATCGAAAATAACCAAATGGTTAATGAAAGAAATTAGAGGGTGAGCAAAGATAAGATAGAAACTTAGAATAGAAGAAGAAGAAGAAGAACGTCATCATTAGAGTAAACGCGAATCTCACAGAGGAACGAATAAAATATAACATAACTTTTGAAATACAAACAGTACATGTATACAATAACATTGCAGAGTACAACACTTACGACACAGCGGAAATAAACAATAGCTATATAATCCTGAAGCCCCTTGCTCCAAGCTCTCCAAGTGTATCTGTAAAATCCCAACTACTTGACTGCCCGTACAAATTTAGGCACCCAAGAGTTTAGGGAAAACAAACAAATAAACTCCGGGTCAATCATGGGACTGGTGTGAATAAAACTCCAAACACTTGGTTAAATAAAGGATATCTCATAAGACCACACCGTGAAAACGGAACGGGTTTTTCCCTTATGAGAATCCAAACAACTTTAAAATCAATACTTGTCTGATATTATAATAATGTCTAGATCAAGTAAATAACAATCTAGCGGAACGCTTGCATCTCACGTTCCACATATATAATAAAAATCATAAACCGCAGGCGCTTATTGGATAATGGATTTCCAACTATGACAAGGTATGGAACCACCTTCCGATCAGTGTACTCTAGGAACGATACACTAAAGTTCAACAAGAACATCTTGCAACTCAACACACATGACCGACCACTCATTTCGCTTGAGTGTATCGAATGTGTATCACCAACGGTTGGGATCAGCAACCGTTTCCCATATAAATATGGGACAACATTGATAGATTAAAGAAGCAAATGAATATTCTCTAGATAGGTGATTATACACCCTACTTCGGAGCGACCAACTTAGCCATGCTGCCTGCCTGATTTCTGACATTTACCGGATGTGAGGCTAGAAGCTACGCTTATCTTTTTCATATCATATCTTCATTTACTTGGAATACCACATCGTCATACCCGCCAAATCATTTTTGATTTCCCTAATGGTATCACGGGTATGAAGCTAAGAGAAACGAATTTCTCCACCACAAAATGTGATACGTTTGAAGAGATCAACATATATGATTCGTTAGGATTACTCTGTCAGACATTCGTCCATACAAGTTGTCCTGGGACTGGACAAACCAAAGGCACTATTCAGTACATCCATCTTAGGCAATTGTTATCTAAGATTTATACAACAGCCCTTGCACTTTACTCCGTCTTAAATTATCTTTGGCATATATGATTCGCAACGCTTATGCCAATATGGAGTGGTTCTTCGGATAATAATCCAACCGGTCTCTCCATATTAACAACGTTAAAATGGTCAAAAACTTCGATAGTCGGTGATTTAACTATCAAAGAAAAACACGTGTGCAAACAACGATATTATTTCCAGATGGAAATTATATCGATCAATCATCATTTAACATATATATTCACATCCCCTATTTTTCTATGTTTAGAAAATATATGTTATTAACACTGGAAAACATTTTCATTGCTTAATTACAAATCACTACCATTCCACAACTATTAGCCCCTAACCGTAATCTAGTAGGAGAACAATTCTCTAAGTATAAACCCCGAAGGCCGAAACCAACATCAGATCGATACTCAGAAAACTATTCAACTTAACTAATCTCTCGTCAGTTTCTAATCTTGTTTAACTCTATTTCGATTAACTCTAATTGATTAACTCTACTAGATAAACTACATTTTATTAACTCCTTTTTATCTCGTCAATTTCCTTTTATAATCCTATTTAGTTTCTAACTAAATATTCCTTTTTATTGTATTTATTTTCTAAATATTTCCTTTTATAAAATCGGTTGATTTTATAAAATTCCTTTGTTTCAATATACATTGAAATATTTCTCTTTACATCCCAGGGTCTCTTATGATATTTAAAATATCGAATAACAAGGATCAATATCATTCTTACACACATAATCCATAACATATTATATAACACATCATATATCACAATATATGAAAAACAGTAAAATAAAAGTTGAGGAATCCAGTCTGATTCCTCCAACCTGTTTCCCTACATCACAGATGTTAATCAATATAATTAACATCGATTTCATTTAAACATGAAATATTCTGCTAAACAGAATCAACATTTATTTAACGATTTATATATATATATATATATATATATTTCAACCAACTGACTAGCAGTTCAATCAAACAGTCAACACACAACAATCAAACAATATTTAACAGTTCTAAAAATACGTTATAAAAATATGAACTGTTCAGAGTTGGCGAGTTTTACTCACATTGTCCGTAATCGTTAAATAACGATTTACGGTTGTCGATTCTGATCAGACAATTTATTTCGATATAAATTGTGGTGGGCTCCAATCCCTTCCAAACTGAATTATATACGATTCCAATAAAGCCGTTTTTTACTGAATTCTGTTGACGTATGAATTTGCTTTGATCATTACAAGTTAATGTACAATTTAAAGTAAAATAAACATAACCTATTTTCAAATGGGCTTAACTTGTATTTTCCCAGCCCAATTTCCTTCTTGCGCTGACCCATTAAGAAGTCCTTCTTTACCAATACTTGTTCCAGCAAATTTCCATAAGTCATTCCATCATTGATGGCCCCTTCATTCATCTCAAACTAGAACAACAAGTTCACTTTTCTTCCCACTTAGACAAACTCCATCAAACTCATGATTCCAGTAAAATCCTCCATTTTCCATGCCATTTCCAATGATCCATTCCTCTTGTGTACACTATCTTTCTCACGATACTGCTGTACGAACCACCTAGCGCCACATTCAGCTGAATTCATCTTCCCTAAAACTTCCAATTTCGCTGCTCCATCCATACATTAACACATCGCCCTTTCCCTCAAAACAAACTCCACTAACACTTCTCCTTCTTTACTTGAATCATCTGAACCCGTGAACCACTGCTCTTCTCCCCAACGTGACCTCTTCACTGCCCTTTCCACTCAAAATGAATTCCAACAAACATACCCCCACCAACTACCAGTCAACGCACGTCTTGCATGCAAACAAGGCACCGGGTTCCCACTTCTGTTCTCTGGACCGAACTACGCCCATAACAGTGCCAAACCCATACCAAACCCTCACCAAAACAACAGTACTCCCCCTCTAACACCCCGTCGAACTGCCACATCAACCACAGGAAGGAAAA
The DNA here is from genome assembly GCA_030737875.1 of Allium sativum. Lineage (NCBI taxonomy): Eukaryota > Viridiplantae > Streptophyta > Magnoliopsida > Asparagales > Amaryllidaceae > Allium > Allium sativum. The sequence continues at coordinate 469,073,213 of CM060910.1, forward strand.
GAAAGTCTTCAGCCTTCTTAAAATACATGCTTTTCGATTTATAGTATTTTCTTTGATTTCGTTTTTGGCTAAGGTACTTCGCGTTTTGAAGAATGGAGTGGCGGCCAGTTTTTCATTTGACCAGAGATGAGGAAATGTTAGGTTTAGGCAAGAATAGGAGGGGTACATATAGGATCTTTGTTTCCATTTGTATGGATTTTCAAAGTGCCAAGTATTTTGTTTTGAACCAAAGGAAATGGCCGGTTGAAATGAATGAACGTGGGTCTTTGTTTTATGTTAAAAAGTTTACCATCACGTGATAAAGAATTTCCTTCCTTTACAAACTGTTGTCGACAGAAGTAAACATACCGAATCAGCTTGGTGCCACAATCCCAAAAATATAATGATACCGGTAGATTAACTCATATTTTGAAATCTCAAAATGTTGATTACAGGGTGCAAAATACTCCAAATAAAAAGTTTCTTATTTAATTAATTAAAAATTGCAGTAAAATTCTAAAAATTAAATTATCATTATGTCCCAAAAGAACCTTGTCTAAATTCAAACCCGATATTCAAATATTTTGGAATAACCGTTATGGCCATGAACAAATATATTGCTGTTTTTCTGAATATTTGATTAGGACATAAATCAAAATCTACACGACGAAATCACGATTTTTCTCTTCTACTAGAAAGATATACTCCACCAGCTCCTAACGTTTCTTGTTTCACAGAAATCCGATTTAAAACAGATCATGTATATTCAATTGAAGTTCAAATCGCCAATTTACGAAAGCCATTTCGAGCTCGATTATATTTATAATATATTTTTTACGTGTTCAACCATCGTTAATTAAATATATTCGTTATCGTAATTCAATTCTAAACTGAATTGTATATTTTTGAATTGCCCAATTCACACCATATTGCCATTTCCGCTAATTCTGATTATTTCAGAATTAAATATATTATTTATTTATTATTTAATTAAATATTCCTTATAATTTAATTAAACGACCATTAAATTCTCTAAATCACTATTTAAATAATTAAATAAATTAATTATTATATCGCTGAAAATGCGGGTCATTACATTCTTCCCCACTTAAAATAATTTCGTCCTCAAAATTGCTAAGGTAGGAAACAAACCCTATCGACTGGCTAGACTTAAAATTTTCACTTCTTAACCTCAATTTCAGCTGAACCAATTTAATTTCAATTAAATTATTAATTAATTCTTATCAACGAAATTTTTCAAAAATCCTAAAAATTTTCTAAGACCTGAAATTTTCGAAATATTTCGCCAGCACCTCCTTTGTATTGGTCAATAGGTCAAACTCCAACTCGCCTCTCTGGGCCTTCTCCAACCCAAAAGAAAATCAACTAGCCAAGCGGCTTGCCAATTCGTCTCATAAATTTCATGCTTATATCAGATATAAACATGTACCTTTTTGTTGGCCATATCAATATATCCTTTACATCCCCGGCTAATTCAGCATATACCAATGTCATCCCAATCAAACTCCAATCACTTTTATCTCCAACACAACCATTCGCTTATATCAAGCCAAATATCATTTCAAACTCGAGTTTCATTCTCGATTCCAAACTCTTATCAATCCAACTTACTTGATATCATTCTAATTTAATTCAATTTCCACTTAATTGGTTTTCAATTCAATTCCAATTTATTTCCACAAATTTCTGTTAATTTTTTTTTTAATTCAAACAGTCTTTCCTGAGAGTTTTAAACAGTTTACTAAATCAAAAATCAAACTTCACTTTCAGGATTCAAAACAACTCATTTTCACAAAACAATTCGAAATCAATATCTTTGGTAGTAATCTGTCACTTACAAACTCGAAAATGAACACTGATGATGTTGCGCAGTCATCATCAGAATTATTTTCTAGCGACCGAAGTGAGTTCAATACTATATCACTTTCAAAATCATTCTTAAACACTTTTATTTTGAAATCTGTTCAAAATATCATTTACAAATTCTTGGAATACAATTTAAAATCTCCCAGGATCTTAAAATTTACATATATTTAATCCAAGTCTATTTACAAACTCTGTTCCAAATTTTCAGGGTTTTAATTTCAATTCTGATTCAAATTCAGATTTAATACATTTCGTAACACTTATACGAATATTATTTGGTTATATACATAACCATTTCACTTTTTATAATCTTACTCGATTATAACAACAACCAACACATCAAATCTATTATAATATTTCAAATATTTATAATTTCTTTATATTAAAATCTAATTTGGGAAAAATTATTCCATTTACCCTCTTTTTAAAACATATCGTCCTGGTTCATCGTATTCAAGTGTTTAGAAACCCCTATCGATACAGTGGACCAAACTGATCGACTAGAATTCACAAACAACTCAACCAATAAATCCCCACAATATAAATCAAATTTTTATATCGAATAACAAATATGCGCTCATATATATACACTCAAACTCAATCTAGGGTATTACTAACCCCATCTCTACTGAGTCACGCCAAAGAGCCAAGGTAAATCACTTAACTTAAGCTCTGATAGCAACTATAACGACCCGGAAATTTGATGATCTTGGTTATCCGATATACAACACATATCAAACATCCAAGGATCGAAAATAACCGAATGGTTAATGAAAGAAATTAGAGGGTGAGGAAAGATAAGATAGAAACTTAGAATAGAAGCAGAAGAAGAACATCATCATCAGAGTAAACACGAATCTCACAACGGAACGAATAAAATATAACATAACTTTTGAAATACAAACAGTATATGTATACAATAACACTGCAGAGTACAACACAGCGGAAATAAACAATAGCTATATAATCCTGAAGCCTCCTGCTCCAAGCTCTCCAAGTGTATCTGTAAAATCCCGACTACTTGACTGCCCGTACAAATTTAGACACCCAAGAGTTTAGGGAAAACAAACAAATAAACTCTGGGTCAGTCATGGGACTGGTGTGAATAAAACTCCAAACACTTGGTTAAATAAAGGATATCTCATAAGACCATGCCGTGAAAACGGAACTGGTTTTTCCCTTATGAGAATCCAAACAACTTTAAAATCAATACTTGTCTGATATTATAATAATGTCTAGATCAAGTAAATAACAATCTAGCGGAACGCTTGCATCTCACGTTCCACATATATAATAAAAATCATAAACCGCAGGCGCTTATTGGATAATGGATTTCCAACTATGACAAGGTATGAAACCACCTTTCGATCAGTGTACTCTAGGAACGATACACTGAAGTTCAACAAGAACATCTTGCAACTCAGCCACACATGACCGACCACTCATTTCGCTTGAGTGTATCGAATGTATATCACCAACGGTTGGGATCAACAACCGTTTCCCATATAAATATGGGACAACATTGATAGATTAAAGAAGCAAATGAATATTCTCTAGATAGGTGATTATACACCCTACTTCGGAGCGACCGACTTAGCCAAGCTGCCTGCGCGATTTCTGTCATTTACCGGATGTGAGGCTAAAAGCTACGCTTATCTTTTTCATATCATATCTTCATTTACTTGGAATACCACATCGTCATACCCGCCAAATCATTTTCGATTTCCCTAATGGTATCACGGGTATTGTAACAACCCGAAAATCTGGGCCAGTTTAAAATTTTTATTTTGGCAATTTTATCGAATTTTGATTATTTAAAATGAATTATTTTAAATAAAATCGACGAGAAATTTATTTTGAATATAATTCGAACGTATATATTATACGCGTCGTCGTTAGAATATAAATAATTATATATAATTATAAATAGAATTGAAAATGGCGCGGTAGTTCGATAATTCGATTTCAAACTTCATTTGAATGTACCGGGTGCAAAACAATCCGGATTTTAGTGAAACCAAAAATAATGGAATCTAATAGTGAATATCTTTCCAACGAATCCGAAAAATCCAAAGTTCGTAGCGGGAATCAAAAGATATGTCCAGTTGAAAATTCTGAATAGTCGCTATGGAATTCAGGCCCTTAAAAATGGACATTTTGCAAACGACCTCGGATTCCGACGAATCCAGTTTTGTTGGGTCCGGGATGTGAAGTTATTGCTAGGTTTCAAATTTCATAATTTTTCGAATCAATATGTGAGCGTGGCAAAGGAAAACGCGTTTGACCAGTTTCAGTTGATTTTAATCGACTGGAAATTGGCCATTTTTCAAACGGTCTCGGAATTCGACGAAACTAGTTTTATTAGGACCGTATCGTCAATACGAAACTAGAAAATATTTTTATGGGATTTATAGAGTTAGTATGTGACCCCGGTAATTTGAAATGTACGTTTAAAATTCAATATAGTGATTTAAATGTAAATTCAAAAGGAAACTGATTGTAACGATCAAATCAGCTAGCGATACATATCCCATTGTGTTCAGAATGGGGGTAAAACGCTATGGACGACAGGCGGTGGGCCTCGTTTCGAGGTGGGGTGTAAAAGTCAACCTATTGGCAAAAATAATAATTAAATAATATAAAAAAAAAAAAATATATTTCTTTCCCTCCCCTTTATCTTCGTTCTGCCCCCCCCCCCCCCTCTTCAAAATTCAATCATCCAGAAAAAAAAAAAGAAAAAAAAAACCCCGAGCTGCTCTCGAACCCCCTCCCATCCTCCACGCCGCCGACGTACTCCCCCAGGCGCCGTCGACCACCGACCTCGGCGACCCCCTCCCCCTAAATCGCGAAGCCCTACCTCCGAACCCGATACCCCCTTTAAGACGGAAACCGCCCTCCTCCACAAGCCCCGCCACCACCAGCGAAACCCCCCCCCCTTCCTCGATCCGTGAACGCGAAGCAACCCCCCCCCTCTGTAAGTTTTCTTTTCTTCGTTTTGCTATTTTTTTTTATGATTTAAATACTGATTTTAAAATTGATTTATAAAAAAATATGAAAACTGATTTGGTTTTTTTGAAAGTAAAACTGAATTTTTAAAAGCAGTAAAACTGGATTTCATTTTAAAAGTAGAACTGAAATTTTAAAAAAGTATAAAACTGTTTTTTTTATTTAAGATTTTAAAGAACTGAATTTTTAAAAGATTTTAAAAACTGTTTTTTTTTTAAGAAACTAAAAACTGCATTTTTATAAAAGAATTAAAAACTGAAATTTTTATAAAGTTTAAAACTGAGATTTATAGAAATATTTAAAAACTGGTTTTCTTGAAAAGTTAAAAACTGAAATTTTAAAGAATATAAAAACTGATTTTAAAATGATTTGTAAACTAGAAAACGGATTTTGTTAAAAGTAGAGATCATATTTTTATATGTTGAAAGCAAAAGTAAAAATCATATTTTTATATATATTGAATAGCGAACTAAAAATTCGATTTTTATATATTGAATAGCGAACTAAAAATTCGATTTTTATATATTGAATAGCGAACTAAAAATTCGATTTTTATATATTGAATAGCGAACTAAAAATTCGATTTTTATATATTGAATAGCGAACTAAAAATTCGATTTTTATATATTGAATAACGAAGTCAAAATTCGATTTTTATATATGTAGTGGCTACGGGCGACGAAGCTGACGAAGATGCGATAGCAATGAAGTTTTCTATCAATGAAGAGCCGTGGAGCTAGGATAGCTATATGTGAGAATTTCTCACCTTTCAATTTATTTTTCTAGTTATATATATATACTAGGATGCAGACGGTGCTTAGTAGCACCCGACACAATCGTCCACAGACCATGGACTTGTTTGTTTGGCTGTTTATTGATTGATTGCGATATTGGTTTGAATGTGGTTTGTGGTGTGAAAAATCGAATCGATAAATTGGTTAGGATTAGACTGCGCCGTTATAAGGCGAGGGAGTAAGGCTAGGTTAGACTCTTACTCCAAATTTTGTGGTTTGCATAACGAATTGATTTGATTGATGTGTGAATGGCGTGGGCCTTCACTAGACCGGGGATAAGGCTAGGCCTCGTCCCGTTTCCAGTATCGTGCCGTTATGCCGCCGAAATTTTCTAAAATATGTTAGAAAAATAAAAATATCATTTTATTTAAAGAATGAACTGAATAGAAATTCATATGTTGGAATAAAATGTTTCATCGTTAAAAATATAATTTTTAACGTGAATGTGAATAAATAAAATATTCATTTGCAAACCAGACGGTTTGTTTATGTACACCTATTTGAAGGACGTTGATTGGGTCGATAAATTTTACACATCGCCCAACTGCACGAATAAAATATGTGTTTGATGGTTTGAAACCCTACACGGGTGTTAGGATGAAATTTGAAGTTCACTCATCCTGATTGGTTAAATATGTCGATCGATTGATTGACAGGCTGTTATAAGCGTTGAATATCTATATTTGATGCTTATACAGTGTAGTGCACTTTGGTTGATGGTTGATTATTTTCAATGCTATTAAATACATGTGTTGTATGGAAATCCATATAAAAATCTTTATATGGTAATTGATTGGGCCTCATTCCAATTTGAAAAATAAAGAATATTATAAAATAAAAGTTCATGTGTTGACAGTACTCATTCATTGAGATTGGTCATGTGTTGAACGAAATATTTTGATAATAACAACTATTTTGGAAATAGAAATTTATGAAGCCATGTTGATTAGATTGACGCCATTTTGACGTGAACGATATTTATATCGATTTTATTGATTTCGAAATGAATTGAATATATAACGATTTCGAAATGAATTGAATATATAACGATTTCGAAATGAATTGAATATATAACGATTTCGAAATGAATTAAATTGAAAACGATTTCGAAATGAATTGAATTGAAAACGAATTCGAATTGAATTGAAAACGATTTCGAAATGAATTGAATTGAAAACGATTTCGAAATGAATTAAATTGAAAACGATTTCGAAATGAATTGAATTGAAAACGATTTCGAAATGAATTGAATTGAAAACGAATTCGAAATGAATTGAAAACGATTTCGAAATGAATTGAATTGAAAACGATTTCGAAATGAATTGAATTGAAAACGAATTCGAATTGAATTGAAAACGATTTCGAAATGAATTGAATATATAACGATTTCGAAATGAATTGAATATATAACGATTTCGAAATGAATTAAATTGAAAACGATTTCGAAATGAATTGAATTGAAAACGAATTCGAATTGAATTGAAAACGATTTCGAAATGAATTGAATTGAAAACGATTTCGAAATGAATTAAATTGAAAACGATTTCGAAATGAATTGAATTGAAAACGATTTCGAAATGAATTGAATTGAAAACGAATTCGAAATGAATTGAAAACGATTTCGAAATGAATTGAATTGAAAACGATTTCGAAATGAATTGAATTGAAAACGATTTCGAAATGAATTGAATTGAAAACGATTTCGAAATGAATTAAATTGAAAACGATTTCGAAATGAATTGAATTGAAAACGATTTCGAAATGAATTGAATTGAAAACGATTTCGAAATGAATTGAATTGAAAACGAATTCGAAATGAATTGAAAACGATTTCGAAATGAATTGAATTGAAAACGATTTCGAAATGAATTGAATTGAAAACGAATTCGAATTGAATTGAAAACGATTTCGAAATGAATTGAATTGAAAACGATTTCGAAATGAATTAAATTGAAAACGATTTCGAAATGAATTGAATTGAAAACGATTTCGAAATGAATTGAATTGAAAACGAATTCGAAATGAATTGAAAACGATTTCGAAATGAATTAAATTGAAAACGATTTCGAAATGAATTGAATTGAAAACGATTTCGAAATGAATTAAATTGAAAACGATTTCGAAATGAATTGAATTGAAAACGATTTCGAAATGAATTGAATTGAAAACGAATTCGAATTGAATTGAAAGCGAATAAAAATGAATTCAAATTGAATTGAAATTTGAATTGAATAGAAATGAATTTTAAAACGAATTTATAAAGATGAATTCACTTTTGATTTGAATTGAAATGGAAGTTGAAATTGCTGTTGAAACGAATTTAAAACTGTTTATATAATTCGTTTTAAATAGAAATCGACGAAATATATATTATATATATTATATATATAATATAATGGCCTGAATAGAACGCGCCGCGCCGCGGCAGTTCGCGAATTTCGACCATTGATTTCAAACGGACATTACGGGAGATTCGACCGTCGGATTCTCCTAAAACCGGAACCGTTGGGTTCGTATCGAAGAGAGCTTTCTAACGAATGTAAGAAATTAGAAATCTAACGGTTGGATTTGGAATTATGTCCAAATCAAATTCGAAAAAGGTCGCTGTAAGTGCAGTTCGATGGCCATTGTTGGAAATCGACTGTACGGGCCTTGATAAAATTATTAAAAATAATAATAATTTGTGTAAAATCATAAGAAATGATTTAGAAAGAATTGGGATGAAAAACTCCCTATTTGAAAAGATAAAAATAGATTTTTATCGAAATGAACTAGTTTTGAACTAGAATTATAATTCTATTTATTTTTAAATAAATAAATTGAATTTGAAAAGGGTTTTGAAAATAACCAAAATTTCCAATGATTGCATTGGAGTGGATTTGAATCGAAATTGTCTTCGGAATATTTCGATGTTGGAATTTGTGATTATACGGATGTTGTTACGGAAATTTGAAAGATATATATTTATATCGTTATTTCCAATACGACATTTGTTAATCGTAGAATTTGATATTGAATACAAGCCGATATATTTTCTATTCAGAGCCTTATATTGAATATCAAATGGGATTTGGGTTTGTCGTGAATGGTGTCTTCACTAACACTGTTCTTGAACCCAGTTGAGAAAAGATTAAATCTTTTTATTTAGATTTAATGAAGTGTACCAATTAAATAATATTTAATTGGAATTGAATTGATATTGATTTGTGGGTTTATCGTGAACAGTGTTTTAAATAACACTTGTTCTTTAACCCGATAATTAATGAATGTGATTTGGGTTTGTCGTGAATGGTGTCTTCACTAACACTGTTCTTGAACCCAGTTGAGAAAAGATTAAATCTTTTTATTTAGATTTAATGAAGTGTACCAATTAAATAATATTTAATTGGAATTGAATGGATATTGATTTTTGGGTTTTATCGTGAACAGTGTTTTAAATAACACTTGTTCTTTAACCCGAAAATTAATGGGATGTGACTTTGGGTTTATCGTGAACCGTGTTTTAAATGACACTGATTCTTTAACCCAGTCACAGATTAAAACTAAGTGGGGTTTTAATGAATCTTTAATTAGATTGAAAAGATCGAGGATGGAGTATCACCAGTTTTGCTCCAGGCGATAGTTAAATCTTTAATTAGATTTGAACGTGAAATTTAGAAACTAACTGTCGGTTAGCTAAGTAGAATGGTTTTCTGGATATTGATCTGATGTTGGTTTCGGCCTTCGGGGTTAATATTTGGGGAATTATTCTCTTGATTAATTTACGGTTAATGACTAATGAGTTGGAATGAGGCGTATGTTGTGTTTGTGTAACACTTTTATAATATATACGCGAGTTATTCGGAAAGACCGGGTTTATCCCATTCTGAATAACTGATACGACGATAAGTCGAAGATGAAGACGATGGTCGAAGACCGGAGGTCTTCACGTCGTTTGGGTGATAACTGATGATCTTGATTGGGCTGTACACCCAAAAAGATGGAAACAGTTAGTGATCGTCCAGACGTACTTGGAGATCGATGGATATGCGGGGTACTAGGTGCCTCCGGTTTCGTTCAGACCCAGAACGGACTTGTAAATGGACTGTGTGTCTGACATCGGATTTCATTCTGTGTGACTGATATCGGTTGCATAGGATGGTTTGCCTGTGTGGCATGCTAAGATGCAAATGATCAAGGCTTCTGTTGAAAAGCAAAGTCTTGTGGTGATGATCAAAGCACGGCCTTTGTGGCGTAGCTTTGTGTAACGTTTACCTCGCGTGTTTCACACCAGGTATGAACCAAAAACGGGAGACGGACCTCAGGGAGGACTTGCGTTTCTTTCTAGCTAGAAGTGGCGTCAGTGGTTTTACACGCCCTGACGAGTTTGACTTATGTGGTTGTTGCTGTTGCGAGGCGCCTCGGTTATATCGGTTTCGGCCGAATGCATTCTGGTCGGCTGACGGACCAGACTTACACCCCATAGGGTGGGGAGACGTATTGTTCAGGCATAATAATCCACTCCGTGTGGACCGGCCCTGACGATCCAAGGCTTGCCTGCGCGCTTGCCTGAGGGGCGGGCTAGAGCGTCTCGAATCGGTTGAGGACTATCTTTTGCCTCGGTTCATAGACGGAAATCCAATTTCCAAATACGTGACATTTGCGGTTTTAATTGTAATCCTATATATGGCGACATAGTGGGATGGGGCGCTTATGCCGCCTATGATTGATACTTATGATTTGAAGTTGTTTTATACACTATGCACTTATTATAGTATCAAAAGATTTGTTTTAAACGTATCAAGCATTCTTTGGCTGTTATAAGGGAAAACCCTATCCCCCGGCTTGCGTTGCATTGTGTGATAGGACCTGGGTCTTATAACAGCTTCATCTTTCTTTATTTAGCATTGCGCTGTTTGTTTTATGCACTGGTATTCTTGGGAGGAAACCCGTTCCGTGTTATACGGCGTGGTCCCTTGTTTTACCTAATGATTTAAAATAAAGATTAACTGTTTTAGTTCTCACACCAGTCCCATGACTGACCTGGAGTTTATTGTTTTAACCTAAACTCTGGGTGCCCCTATTTTGACACGGGCAGCTAGTAGTTTCGGTTTTGCAGATTTATATTCACAGGATCCTGGTTTACAGCTGGAACGATATCCGGAAAGCTTTGTATCCGTATATCTCTTCTAGTTGTGTATTGTATTATTTTCCGCTGCTATGTAATGGATTTAAATGTAATTTAAATCTCTGATATTTCTGTGTAATATTCATTTATACTCTGTATATTCTTGTAATCTGATGCACTGTTGTTATATATAGTGAAATGTTCTTCTGTATGCGTTCTGTTTTGTCGTGTTCTCAAACGATAGGGCGTTTCGAACGGCCTGGATCGGTTTAGCGACTGGTTCGGACCGAGCGAAATTCCTTTTATGAAGCTAAGAGAAACGAATTCCTCCGCCACAAAATGTGATACGTTTGAAGAGATCACCATATATGATTCGTTAGGAATACTCTGTCAGACATTCGTCCATACAAGTTGTCCTAGGACTGGACAAATCAAAGGCACTATTCAGTACATCCATCTTAGGCAATTGTTATCTACGATTCATACAACAGCCCTTGCACTTTACTCCGTCTTAAATTATCTTTCGCATTTATGATTCGCAACGCTTATGCCAATACGGAGTGGTTCTTCGGATAATAATCCAACCGGTCTCTCCATATTAACAACGTTAAAATGATCAAAAACTTCGATAGTCGGTGATTTAACTATCAAAGAAAAACACGTGTGCAAACAACGATATTATTTCCAGATGGAAATTATATTGATCAATCATCATTTAACATATATATATATATATTCACATCCCCTATTTTTCTATGTTTAGAAAATATATGTTATTAGCACTGGAAAACATTTCCATGGCTTAATTACACATCACTACCATTCCACAACTATTAGTCCCTAACCTAAACTAGTAGGAGAACAATTTTCTAAGTATAAACCCCGAAGGCCGAAACCAACATCAGATCGATACTCGGAAAACTATTCAACTTAACTAATCTCTAGTCAGTTTCTAATCTTGTTTAACTCTATTTCGATTAACTCCAATTGATTAACTCTATTTGATAAACTATGTTTGATGAACTCCTTTTTATCTCGTCAATTTCCTTTTATAATCCTATTTAGTTTCTAACTAAATATTCCTTTTTATTGTATTTATTTTCTAAATATTTCCTTTTATAAAATCGGTTGATTTTATAAAATTCCTTTATTTCAATATGCATTGAAATATTTCTCTTTACATCCCAGGGTCTCTTATGATATTTAAAATATCGAATAACATGGATCAATATTATTCTAACACACATAATCCATAATAGATTATATAACACATCATATATCATAATATATGAAAAATAGTAAAATAAATGTTGAGGAATCCAGTCGGATTCCTCCAACCTATTTCCCTGCATCACAGATGTTAATCAATATAATTAACATCGATTTCATTTCAATATGAAATATTCAGCTAAACAGAATCGACATATATTTAACGATTTATATATATTTATATATATATATAAATTTCAACCAACTGACTAGCAGTTCAATCAAATAGTCAACACACAACAATCAAACAATATTTAATAGTTCTAAAAATATGTTATAAAAATATGAACTGGTCAGAGTTGGTGAGTTTTACTCACATTGTCCGTAATCGTTAAATAACGATTTAGGGTCGTCGATTCTGATCACACAATTTATTTCGATATAAATTGTAGTGAGCTCAATTCCCTTCCAAACTGAATTATACGCGTAATATTTTCTGATACGATTCCAATAAAGCCGTTTTTTACTGAATTCTATTGACGTATGAATTTGCTTTGATCATTACAAGTTAATGTACAATTTAAATTAAAATAAACATAACCTATTTTCAAATGGGCTTAACTTATATTTTCCCGGCCCAATTTCCTTCTTGCGCTGACCCATTAAGAAGTCCTTCTTCACCAATACTTGTTCCAGCAAATTTCCGTGAGTCATTCCAACATTGATGGCCCCTTCATTCATCTCAAACTAGAACAGCAAGTTCACTTTTCTTCCCACTTAGACAAACTCCATCAAACTCATGATTCCAGTAAAATCCTCTGTTTTCCACGCCATTTCCAATGATCCATTCCTCTTGTGTACATTATCTTTCTCACGATACTGGTGTACGAACCACCTAGCACCACTTTCAGTTGAATTCATCTTCCCTAAAACATCCAATTTCGCTGCTCCATCCATACATTAACACAACGCCCTTTTCCTCAAAACAAACTCCACTAACACTTCTCCTTCTTTACTTGAATCATCTGAACCCGTGAATCGCTGCTCTTCTCCCCCAACGTGACCTCTTCACTGCCCTTTCCACTCAAAATGAATTCCAACAAACATACCCTCACCAATTACCAGTCAACGCACGTCCTACATGCAAACAAGGCACCAGGTTCCCACTACTGTTCTCTGGGCCGAACTCCGCCCATAACAGTGCCAAACCCGTACCAAACCCTCACCCAAACAACCATGCTCCCCCTCTAACACCCCATCGAACTGCCACATCAACCACAGGAAGGAAAAGAAAGTCTTCAGCCTCCTAAAAATATATGCTTTTCGATTTATAGTATTTTCTTTGATTTCGTTTTTGGCTAAGGTACTTCGCGTTTTGAAGAATGGAGTGGCAGCCGGTTTTGTATTTGACCAGAGATGAGGAAATGTTAGGTTTAAGCAAGAATAGGAGGGGTACTTATAGGATTTTTGTTTCCATTTGTATGGATTTTCAAAGGGCCAAGTATTATGTTTTGAACCAAAGGAAACGGCCGGTTGAAATGAATGAACATGGGTCATTGTTTTATGTTAAAAAGTTTACCATCATGTGATAAAGAATTTCCTTCCTTTACAAACTGTTGTCGACAGAAGTAAACATACCGTTGTAATTAACTTGGTGCCACGATCCCAAAAATAAAATAATACCGGTAGATTAACTCATATTTTGAAATCTCAAAATGTTGATTACAGGGTGCAAAATACTCCAAAGAAAAAGTTGCTTATTTAATTAATTAAAAATTACAGTAAAATTCTAAAAATTAAATTATCGTTATGTCCCAAAGGAACCTTGTCTAAATTCAAACCCGATATTCAAATATTTTTGAATAACCGTTATGGCCATGAACGAATATAACGCTGTTTTTCTGAATAGTTGATTTGGACATAAATCAAAATCTACACGACAAAATCCCGATTTTTCTCCTCCACTATAAAGATGTACTCCACCAGCTCCTAACGTTTCTTGTTTCACAGAAATCCGATTTAAAACAGATCCTGTATATTCAGTTGAAGTTCAAATCGCCAATTTATGAATTGCAGCACCATTTCGAGCTCGATTATATTTATAATATAATTTTTACGTTCAACCATCGTTAATTAAATATATTCGTTATCGTAATTCAATTCTAAACTGAATTGTATATTTTTGAGTTGCCCAATTCATACCATATCGCCATTTCCGCCAATTCTGATTATTTCAAAATTAAATATATTATTTAATTAAATATTCCTTATAATTTAAATAAACGACCATTAAGTTCTCTAAATCACTATTTAAATAACTAAATAAATTAATTATTATATCGCTGAAAATGCGGGTCATTACAGGGTTGCATGCAATAGATGTTTTGGCATTAAAGGGTATCATAATCAGTGCATACACACACATATATATTAATATTAATATTAATATTAAAATGCAAACGGAAGAAAGAGGTGAATTAATAACATGCAATTAATTATGTGCATGTGAATATATGCATAAGTTAATATATTTAAAGTTATATTGTTAATGCATAGAATAATAAAAAGAATTGAGCACATAAAAGTAGAGTGCAATAATTACAATAAATTAATAAATAAATAAGTGCATTAAAGGTAAACTGGTTGATTGTGAAGGATGTGCAATCAAAATAAAAAGAAAGTTAAATGCATGAAGGAAAATTAATTGATTAAAGAAAGATATGAAATGGTTTGAAAAAAAAGAAACATTAATATAATTAATGCAATAAAAGGAAGGTTTAGAAAAAGAGAGTTGAGGAATTAATTAAAATGTATGAAATGCATACGATGGGAAGAAAATAAAATGTATGCAAATATATATATATATATATATGTATATATATAGGGAAACAAGCGATGAATTAACGAAGTAAATTGCAATGCAACATTGAAAATAAAAGTAGATGTAAATTTTGGCGTTTGAAATTCAAAAGTAGTGAATTAATTACATGCAATATGAAAGGATTAAGGCATGCCATAAAACGTGCAATTAATTAGGGAAAGAAAAAGAGGCACATTTAATTTAAAATAAAGGCAATTGAACATTTAAAAAATAAACTAAACGTTAAAAATAGAAAACAATGCAGCCAAATAAGTGCGCTTGGACCCAACCTGTTTCTGGGTGCATGCGTACATTTATGGTGCAGCATATCTGGGTTGGTCTAGCCTACTCTAGAACATTCTTTTCTTTAGCGAGGTGTAAGGTTTAGATGGATTCTATTTTAATCCTAAGGCCCTAGTTGTTCTAAAATACCTATAAATAAAACTCTAAAACCAACCCTAAAATTCACAATCCCAAAGCTACGCTAAAGTTCTGCTTCTTCTTCCTCAAGAAATCCTCTTCTCCTCTAAAAATTAATGGTGACGTTGTAACACTACTTCAACTCTAATTAGATTAATTATTCTTCTTCAACACAAGATAGATGAAGATCAAAGATTAGTTATTTAACATCCACATCCGCTTCTTAAATTCATTCAAAGCAAGTTTCTGAATCCAATTGAAGGGAAAGCAAAAAATCAATGTAAGTGGATTTACAATACACTTTTTGTGTAATTGTATAAATATCGTTCGTCATTCCCCAATTAAAGATTCAATTTAAAATTCATGTTGTAATAATTGTGAAGCCTGTTGTATACCTATTATATTCTTCTTCATCCTGATTCCTTTTTAATGTAATTTGGAATTGTGAATAATATTAATGTAATTTGGAAGAATATTGGGAAATTATTGAGGTATAATCTGTAATTGGGAATTTTGGAGCATAAGTCATAATGAATCTTTGCGTATAACTTGGGAACGAGAAGCTATGCCAAATAGCACATAATTATGAATTCTGATCTAAGACATTAACAAGAATATGTGTGAATTGAAATCATTGGATATGGAATGGGATTTGGGAAGAGGTGATTCATTGCGGATCTAATATTATGGGTTTGAAGTTTTAAAATATAATTTTGAATTAGGGATTTGGAAAACGGATTTAAAGTTAAAAATCTTAATTTGATAAAGGAATGGTTAAATTAGAAACCTAATTAAAATTACATAGGTTGGGGTAAAACTTATCTTAGGTAATTATGGAACCTAACTTATAAGTCTGAAATTAGAGACATGAATACTTTCATAAATTTGGGTAATTGATATATTAAACATGATTTGGGGCATGAATCGTAAGTGTACAATCCGTTTAAAAGATGAACATGCCAAAAACCCGAGGTTAGAATGAACTTGTAATGGAAGTCTGCCCGGAACCGCCCGGCATAACCAGCAACTGCAAGTAACATGTCTAATGTGAGAGGTTATTGACATATTTACATAATGCCTAGACACGAGGTTAGACTGCAATTGCAGTAGAAGTCTGCCCGGAACCACCCGTCATATCCAGCATCCGCAAAAGGTTAGGCTTATGTGGGAGGTCTAGTGTGTAAACATATAAATAAATATGTTTATATAAGAATCAAATGTAACACTTAACCAAGATAATATACGAGTGGTCGTATGAGCGTAATAAGAAAAAGGGGTTAAGTGGTTTTGATTGAATAAAAGGATAGGGTTAAGTCTACTTGGGTATATGGACAAACTTAACCAACATAATAATAGGGAATGATAGAAAACTATTATGAACATTTAGGGGAAATATGAAAGTCATATAATAGGTAGACTTGTCTTAGGGACAAGGGAAGATGATAATAAGACTAGAGAATGGGAAAACTTATATTATAAAATAAGTTGAATACAAACTACAAAGCGATAATGAGAAATCTATTGATAAACATAACATGGGTTATGATTAGAAAACCTTAGTTAAGAGAACTAAGTAAATAACGATAAAGATAACTATGTAGTAAATCTTAGTTAAGAGAACTAAGTAATAAACCTTAGTTAAGAGGACTAAGTAATAAGCCTTAGTTAAGAAAACTAAGCAATAAGCCTTAGTTAAGAAAAATAAGCAAACAACGATGGATTATGGCGACATCAACAGATGGAAGTTTGACTGAATAAGAAGATATGAGGAAAAAAAACTTATATAAGAAATAAGTTAAGATGGATAATGGGGTACAAATCTTATTAATGAAACTTTCAAGTAATGAGTCATATATGAAACATTAACAAGCAAGAGAAACTTGGTAATTAGAATCGGAAGACAAAATGAATATGAACAACCAAGTTAAAAAGAACAGCAAGCTCATAATTAGACAAAGGTCAAATAACACATAGAAATGAAGCGCTTGAACCAGTCCATACGATAGGGGATGAATAACCAAACGCGGTAGATCATCACATTGCCGTAAGATACGAGGAGGAGCGGACGTCCATCTGATCATGCAGAAGACTCCAATGGACTGGGTTAAGAAGCACGCGGCTTCTGGGGACGTAGGGTGCTCTTGGTATTCCTCTGTGCGTGGCAGATGATCCACCTGTGCTCACAAAGGTTAGGTCTGCATGGGCGAACCAATGAGTATGCCTTGATTGCAATAACAAGGGGAAATCAAAAGACTAAGATGGACCAGCGTGATTCGGCTAAATCAGTTAGTGCTCTGTGATAAAAACTCATCGTCTACCTACCATCTTCAGTCAGTACATAAAGCAGAAAGGCGGAGAACTCCAAAAGACCATATACTTTGCTATCTAGTTATGGGTAAGGTTGGCCTATAGGTTTGAAGGGCATAAGGGGGCCGGGGTTAGGTTATCATTCTTGATTTTCTTGGGTGCCTTTCATTTGTTAGTAGAGTGTAACGACAAGGAATTTCACTCGATCCAAATCAGTCGTTAAACCGATCTAGACCGTTCGAAACCCCTGATCGTTTTGAGAACAGGACAAATTGGAACGTAGACAGAAGAACATTTCATTGTTATTACAACAATTCCATCAGATACAAGAATATACAGAGTATAAATGAATAAATTACATTCGATAAATATCAGAGATTACAGTAAATTACATAGCTGCGGAAAATAATACAAAGCACAACTGAAGGTGATATACGGATACAGAGCTTTCCGGATATCATTCCAGCTATAAACCAGGATCCTGTGAATATAAATCTGCTAAACCAAAACTACTAGCTGCCCGTGTAGAAAATAGGGGCACCCAGAGTTTAGGTTAAAACAATAAACTCCAGGTCAGTCATGTGACTGGTGTGAGAACTAAAACAGTTATTTGAAGCTTTACTTTAAAAGAGAGTAATTCAAGGGACCATGCCGTATAACACGGAACGGGTTTCCTCCCAAGAATACCAGTGCATAGGACAAACAGCGCAATGCTTTTTCGAAAAATGAAGCTATTATAAGACCCAGGTCCCATCACACAATGCAACGCAAGCCGGAGGATAGGGTTTTCCCTTATAATAGCCAAACATGCTTGGTACGTTTAAAAACAAATCATTTGATACTATTATAAGTGTATAGTGTCAAAACAATTTCAATCATAAATATCAATCATAGACGGCATGGGTACCATATATCATGTCGCCATACTAGTTCTACAATTAAAACTGAAATATCTCGTATTGGAAATTGGATTTCCGTCATGAGTCGAGGCAAGGGGCAAGCTCCTCTCCGCTTCGAGACACTCTAGCAAATACCTCGGGACTACACACTCTGGGTAACCCCTGGATCTTCAGGGCCGGTCCTCTCTTACATTTGAGGATTGGCAATTCCTGAACACACGTTTCTCGAAAAATATTTTCTGGCTTCGTATTGACGATACGGTCCTAACAAAACTAGTTTCGTCAAATTCTGAGACCATTTGAAAAATGGCCATTTTCCAGTCGATTAAAATCAACTGAAACTGGTCAACCGCGTTTTCCTTTGCCACGCTCACATATTGATTCGAAAAATTATGAAATTTGGAATCTAGCAATAACTTGACATCACGGACCCAACAAAAGTGGTTTCGTCGAAATCCGAGGTCGTTTGCAAAATGGCTATTTTTAAGGGTCGAAATTCCATAGCGACTATTCTAAAATTTCAACTGGACATAACTTTTTATCCCCACTATGAAATTTCAATTTTTCTGATTCGTTGGAAAGATATTCACAAATAGATTCTAATATTTTTGGTTTCGTTAAAATCCGGTTTATTTTGCACCCGGTACGTTCAATTGAAGTTTGAAATCGAATTATCGAACTACCGCGCCATTTTCAATTCCTTTTATAATTTAAAATAAATATTTATATTCTAACGACGACGTATATAAATATATACGTTATATTGCTATTCAAAATAAATTTTTCGTCGATATTATTTAAAATAATCCATTTTAAATATTCAAAATTCGTTAAAATTGCCAAAATAAAAATTTTAAACTGGCTTAGATTTTCGGGTTGTTACAATCTCCCCCACTTAAAACTTTTCGTCCCCGAAAAGGAACGAAGCCGAAAGTTGTTTAACTAATCAACTCAACTTCCATTATTTTGCCTACGGCTTAAGTTCTTCAACTTTTCAGTTTCTAAGAACTTTTCAAATTTTTCAAAAATTTGGCTAACACCCTAAATTTCCAAAAAAATTCTCCATAACCTCCCCTGCACCGGGAGCACCGGGAAAATCCTGAAATTGCCATACAGATCTTCTGATCTCAAAAAGAAAAAGAAAAAGCCAAGCGGCTAGCCAATCGGCTCATAAAATCATCATCACCCAAACAAAACAGTAAATTATAGTAAATATGTACCTATTTGTCGGGCAAACAAATTTTATTCTCAGCTCTAGCCTCCTTGCTATGACCTGTTCAATGTAAGTACATGTATATGCAAGCAAATGCGACTAATTTTCAATACAGTTCAATATTTGATTCAATTAGGCATAATGGTTTAAAATTTCAAATCAATAATCAAACAACACAAACATCAATCAATTAGTGGATTAACGTTTCAAATTCATAATTTTGATACATATACAAAAAAAAATCATGTTTTTGATGCCAAATCACAACAATGTATTCTAGCTATATTTTGGTTCTCACACCAGTCTAATGGAAATATATAGATATCACACCTTCGAAACACGAACATAAGTTCTGATGATGATCGATCAATCATCAGAACCATCTCCGAGTGTCTAGAATGTGATTCTATATCTATCCAGTATATTAAAACTTCGAATATACGTTCATGACGCGTATATGCAAAATCTTTATATATTGGATTGTCCAAATTCAATATAAATAAATATTCAAATACGTATAAAAGGGTTTGAATTTCAAAACAAAATTTGTTTTTATTTGAAAAATATACTCTTCACACTCGTTTTAGGATACTACTGATCATGTCTCTAACGAGTCATTCTAATTGGATATTACTAATCCAATATCTGATGAATTCTTTCGTATGGTTCTAATGTGTCTCGTTCTCGAGCTCTGGAAACCAAAGCTCTGATACCAAATGTAACGACAAGGAATTTCGGTCGATCTGAATCAGTCTTTAAACCGATCTAGACTGTTCGAAACCCCTGATCATTTTGAGAACAGGACAAATTGGAACGCAGACAGAAGAACATTTCATTGTTATTACAACAATTCGATCAGATACAAGAATATACAGAGTATAAATGAATAAATTACATTCGATAAATATCAGAGATTACAGTAAATTACATAGCAGCGGAAAATAATACAAAGCACAACTGAAGGTGATATACGGATACAGAGCTTTCCGGATATCATTCCAGCTATAAACCAGGATCCTGTGAATATAAATCTGCAAAACCAAAACTTCTAGCTGCCCGTGTAGAAAATAGGGGCACCCAGAGTTTAGGTTAAAACAATAAACTCCAGGTTAGTCATGTGACTGGTGTGAGAACTAAAACAGTTATTTGAAGCTTTACTTTAAAAGTGAGTAATTCAAGGGACCACGCTGTATAACATGGAACGGGTTTCCTCCCAAGAATACCAGTGCATAGGATAAACAGTGCAATGCTTTTTCGAAAAATGAAGCTATTGTAAGACCCAGGTCCCATCACACAATGCAACGCAAGCCGGAGGATAGGGTTTTCCCTTATAATAGCCAAACATGCTTGGTACGTTTAAAAACAAATCATTTGATACTATTATAAGTGTGTAGTGTCAAAACAATTTCAATCATAAATATCAATCATAGACGGCATGGGTACCATATATCATGTCGCCATACTAGTTCTACAATTAAAACCGAAATATCTCGTATTGGAAATTGGATTTCCGTCATGAGTCGAGGTAAGGGGCAAGCTCCTCTCCGCTTCGAGACACTCTAGCAAATGCCTCGGGACTACACACTCTGGGTAACCCCTGGATCTTCAGGGTCGGTCCTCTCTTATGTTTGAGGATTGGCAATTCCTGAACACACGTTTCCCGAAAAATATTTTCTGGCTTCGTATTGACGATACGGTCCTAACAAAACTAGTTTCGTCAAATTCTGGGACCGTTTGAAAAATGGCCATTTTCCAGTCGATTAAAATCAACTGAAACTGGTCAACCGCGTTTTCCTTTGCCACGCTCACATATTGATTCAAAAAATTATGAAATTTGGAATCTAGCAATAACTTGACATCACGGACCTAACAAAAGTGGTTTCGTCGAAATCCGAGGTCGTTTGCAAAATGGCTATTTTTAAGGGTCGAAATTCCATTGCGACTATTCTGAAATTTCAACTGGACATAACTTTTTATCCCCCCTATGAAATTTCAATTTTACTGATTCGTTGGAAAGATATTCACAAATAGATTCTAATATTTTTGGTTTCGTTGAAATCCGGTTTATTTTGCACCCGGTTCGTTCAATTGAATTTTGAAATCGAATTATCGAACTACCGCGCCATTTTCAATTCCTTTTATAATTTAAAATAAATATTTATATTCTAACGACGACGTATATAAATATATATGTTATATTCCTATTAAAAATAAATTTTTCGTCGTTATTATTTAAAATAATCCATTTTAAATATTCAAAATTCGTTAAAATTGCCAAAATAAAAATTTTAAACTGGCTTAGATTTTCGGGTTGTTACATTGAGGGAGGGGTTTAGTGGGACCATAGTCACTGTAAAAGAAGACCTTAGCATCTGCAATCGGCAGATATCTGAAAGCTCCCGACCGAGTTCTGTGTTTCTTGATTAGCCCTGCCATGGGACTCGGGCGCACATATAGAGAGCATGTGCAGTAGACATCGAGAATGATTGACGATACATACGTGGGAAAGTCTAGGTACACTCATGTCGGTCTGGGTGGTGTATCATAGACTAGAGGGCATTACGTAAGAACCTAGTAAGATCTAGGGTATCAGTCCAAACGCTTACATAATACAAAGGATTCTACGAAAACGTAGCATTGATACATATATATATATATATACACACACATATGGGAATTTGTACGAACATTGAGTAAGGGGACTGTATACTTACGGAAGAGACTGTGCGAGTAGGGGGTAGCTACATATACACTATATTAGGTTGATCTACTGGTGAGTAGATGGGTGCGACGTGTATGAAGCCTAGAGTGCTAATATCACAAATAACCTAATAAACTAAGAAGAATATAATAGAACAGTATATGTAGGATTATTCAGAAGTTTATTCTAAATTCCTTCACATAGAACTTATGTCCTGACATCCTCCTCATAACATTCGCATGTTAGGTTCATGAAAGAGACTATATGGCTTTGGATACTGATTAGCAGTATTATTATTAAGGTAAAGTGTAACAACCCGTATTTTCAATAATCTGTTATAACATAAATTGAGGCAGAATTAAATTATAAAATGGGAATCAAGGGAAACGGGCTATGCCATTGCGTTCGTCTCGGAAAAATACGCGAAATAGAGTCCGAGTTTTCGAAAATCGGAGTCCGTATGACCCAGTTAAGGCCCATTGAAGTTTGCAGAAAATTTCTAAGTAAAAACAGATTTAAATTTGAAATTAAAAACAAGGATTTAGGCCAGCTGGGCCAAGGCGGGAAAAATCCCGCCAGGACCCGCATGTCGACAGGCCTGTCGACAGGGTCCCTAGGCATGTCGACTGCCCTGTCGACAGCCCTGTCGACAGGGGGTGCCCAGGCAGTCTAGCCTGGTGCACCATTTCTGATTTGGGCTTGATTGGGTGGCTTGGTTCTAGAGAGTTCCGAGATCTGACGGGCCAAAACTATCCTAGGGTTAATCCTAGGGCTTAAAACACTCTAATCTTCTATAAATATACCCCTAATCCTACCCTAAAGCCTCATTAATCAATCTAGCAACTAAACTATGTCAATTTGAATCCTCAAATGGCCTCCACCTAAAAACCCTAGCCTCCACCTTCCTCAAAGTTTAATCCTATGAAGATATGATGATCATACAACCTTTTCTATGTTGTATGAATGCTTAATAACTTGCATACTTCATTAAGTTGCAAGTTTGATTTGCTAAGTTTGTGTTTTTGGGATTTTGCAAAAGGGTTTTCTTATTTGAAGCTTTGTTTGGGTTTTTAAAGGGCTTCTTCATCTTATTTGGTGGATTTGTGACTTGTTTATATTTGTAAGCCCTCTTACCTTCACTTTACAAACTCTAAAGTTAATATGTGGTGAAAGTTGAGATTTATGTGAGTTTATTTGATTATGCATGCTTATGCGAACTCACTATGCCATGTTTTACATGTTTCACAAGTTATGCATGCTTATGCGAGATTACTATGCCATGTTTTACATGTTTCACAAGTTATGCATGCTTATGCGAATTCACTATGCCATGTTTTACATGTTTCATAAGTTATGCATGCTTATGCAAGTTCACCTTACCATGTTATGCATGTTTTATGGGTTATGCATGCTTATGCGAGTTCACCTTACCATGTTATGCAAGTTTTATGGGTTATGCATGTTTATGCAAGTTCACCTTACCATGTTATGCAAGTTTTATGGGTTATGCATGTTTATGCGAGTTCACTATGACATGATTTGCAAGTCTAACATGTTATGCATCATTATTATGATATGTGAAGTTCATCATGTATGTTATGCCAAATTACCTTTTATACCCTTATGCGTTATGACGAATATGTAAGCGATATAATGACGTTGGGGGGTTTGGGTAAACTTAAAAATACATGAAACTAAAAGATTGGGAATTTACCTATTAAGTTAGGTCTACCCCTTGGGAATTTACCTATTAAGTTAGGTCTACCCAAGTATATGTTAACTTGTAAATATGTTTTAAAGTGGACATGACGTTAGATAACATGATATGGCCAACTCGAGGTTAGACCTAGTTGTGGTGTAAATCTTCCCAGGTAACCACAACGTGGGGTCTAATGTGGGTAGTTGGTCATGTTGCACCATAAGACCCGAGGTTAGACCTAGACGTGGTGTAAATCTTCCCAGGTAACCACGGATGTCTAATGTGAGAGGTTGGGTGCGTTAATTAATCAATGCCTCATGATTAGGGTTAAGTCATGGCCCACTAATACTTAACCAATAATGGGGATGCGAGGATTAGATGGGGTTAAGTGGTTACACTTAACTAATTTAATCCAGGATTAGTGAGGGGTTAAAACCACACTTAACCCTCTTAGGAACCCTAGCAACGTGGTCTGTTCCAGCAGTAATCCCAGTCTGGTATCATTCACAACCCTAGAGGCTAGGCTAGGGCGGGGCACGATTACTGGACGGATGTAAGCGACCAAAGCGACGGCTGAGTGGTACAGCGGTGCGGGTCCGGCGGGCTACGGACGTGCACGTAGTCCGACATTGGACAAACTCGAGGCACGGGTACCAGTAGGTTTAGACTGTGCATTATTGCTTAAGTGTCTGGGGTTGACACCCGAGGGCTTGATACACCCAAAGGTGGACCCAGCGCAGTCTGACTACATCCATGTGGGCCGTATGGACACCAACACTGGACGTGTTAGGTTTATAGGGAGCCGATCGACTAGACCGTTGGGCTGGACCTTGTACTAAGGTCACTTCAAGTTATTGGGCCAAAGTTTGGGCTAAGGGATCAAGATCTGTTTTATGGGTTTGCTAGTACACTGTGGTGCAAAGTTTAATCTCATCTATGTGATGTCACCTTTATCTATTGCCAGTATGTTTACCTCAGTTTCCATCATGCTGTTAACTTTATTAGTTTATAGATTGATCGTAGTAGGGCTTACCAGTCTTTTTGACTGACCTGTTTTCTTTCGCCTCTTTTCTTCCGTTTCCCCCCCCCCCCACAGGTTCTCAGGGAGGGGCTACATCTGCTTAGTGGATCTTTGGCTTGCTTGTTGGATAGCTCATGTATGGATCTGAGCTAGCTGTGGCTTATCTTTTATTTCTTGGGATTAGTACTGATGTTTTACCATGTATTTTGTTATCACGTATCTAGACTTATGTTGTATTTTGGAACATGACATTTTGATATTATGTACTTGACTATGTTGGTTTTCTGAGATGATGATGATGGGTTTTTATCTGCTACCGCTGCTTTACTTATATTTATTTTGGTATATTCTGTCTTGCGATATCTCTGTGCATGTTTACCTTCACAATAACGCCCCTCCAAAGCTAGTACATTCAGATGGAGTGATCCTAGTGGAGGTGGGGTGTTACATTTGGTATCAGAGCACAAGGTTAACAAGATTGAACAAAGCTTTTGAAAGAAAAAAAAAACCCTTTTTGAAAAACTATTTTCAAAAACCTACTAAGTATTTTCCAAAATAAAGTCTAGATTATTTTAAGACTAATCCCCAAAAGCCATTAGCGTTATCCTTCGTTCCCTTGACCTGATCTTATCTTATCTTTCGTTTCAGTATGGCTGAGAATCTTGTCATCCCAGATGGAGTGAACGTACCACTCTGGTATAGGAGGCTTCTAGAAGCCAGGGCGGCAGCTGGTCCCGCCAACCCTACTCCCACTCCTCCTCCTGTAGTTGAGAATCCTCTTCCCAATATCCCTCCTCCGGTGGTTCCTGCTCCCCCTCCCCCAGCGGTTAATATCCCCCCTCCCGTTGCTAATGTTCCTCCCCCTCCTGTTGCTGAGGCTCCTCTTCCTCCTCCCCCTCAGCATCCTCAGATTGAGTTTACGAAGGTTTGTAAAGACTTCAAGGCAATGGGAGGCAAGAATTTCCTAGGCACGGAATCTTTTGTTGAAGCTAGGAATTGGCTGAAAGACACGGAGGACCTGTTTGCTATCTTCGGGATTGATGACGAGAGGAAGATTTTATTGACAGTATGGCTTTTGAAGGATGAGGCGGCCTATTGGTGGGAGGTCACCAATGGGACGAGGCCCGTTGAGACTTGGGCCGATTTGAGGGCTAGATTTGTGACCAAGTTTCTATCTTCGGCTGAGGCGAATTTACAAATGGAGAAGTTCATTGCATTAAAGCAAGGTGATGTGTCGGTCAAGGAGTATGTGAACAAGTTTAATCAGCTGGCCCGTTTTGGTTTGGATATGGTAAACACCCCGGAGAAGAAGGCTCTTCGATTTGCCAGAGGGTTGAATGAGCCGCTACAGGGCTTGGCGATGTCACATATTCCGCATGGAGCTACTTTTGAGAGTTTGGTCAATATGGCTCTGCTTCAGGGAGATGGAAAGAAAGAAGTCAAGTCGAGTGATACTCAAGCAAAGAAGACTGATTCTCAAGGCAAAGGCAATCAAGGTGGTCAAAGCAGCTAGGGAAATCAGGGCAAGAACAAGAAGGGGAACAACAACAACAACAACAAAGGCAAGGGAAAGTGCAATTAATGTGGCATAGCTGGGCACTTTGCTAAGGATTGCAGGAAGAAGAAAAGGAAGCTTAGTGGTGGATGCTTTTCTTGTGGAGAGACTGGGCACTTTAGCAAAGAATGCCCAAAGAAGAAAGGACAGGCTGGACCTTCAGGAGGGCAAGTTCATGCTCTCAATGCCACTTCAGTTCCCGAACGAGGTAGTGTTTCTGTTGAGAACCTTGTTTATATCTCTGATCTTCCAGTGCGTACCTTGTTTGATTCTGGTGCTTCACATAGCTTTATTTCATCTGATCTTGTTGATAACTTGCACCTTAGTACTAGCTTAGTGGATGATCCCGTTTGTGTTTCGAATCCCATTGGGGGTTCTGCTCATCTATCTATGATATGTGAGGATCTAAGGATCTCTATACTCAGCGTAGAGTTCTTGTGTAGTGCATATGTTCTTGGTTTCAGGGGATACGGATTGATCTTGGGCATGGATTGGCTGTCCAGATATGGAGCCATTCTGGATTGTGAGCATAGGGTTGTAAGGCTTGTTACTCGCCTGGGCAACACCTTAGAAATTTCATGCAATCCGAAGAATCCCGTCATGTTGTGCTATCTAGAATCTCTCGACTCAGCAGAGGAGGCCCTTCAGTCTGTAAGGGTGGTCCGAGATTATCCAGATGTTTTTGAAGAAGTTAAGGGGTTGCCCCCTAAACGAGAGATTGACTTTCGCATCTATCTGGTAGATAATGCTAAGCCTGTTTCTTTTCCCGTTCGGCATATGGCTCCGCGTGAGAGACGGGAGCTGAGCAAGCAAGTGAAAGAATTGCTTGAGAAGAACTTCATCAGAAGGAGTATATCCGAATGGGGAGCGCCTGTGGTGTTTGCAACTAAGGCAGATGGTTCTCTTCGGCTCTGTGTGGATTATAGAGAATTGAATAAGCTGACTAAGAAGAACAGACACCCATTACCAAGGATTGATGATCTCTTTGATCAGCTTGTTGGTGCTTCTGTTTTCTCTCAGCTTGATCTTGCTACGGGTTTTCATCAGCTCAGAGTGGCTGAAGATAGTATAGACAAGACTGCATTCAGAACTCCAGACGGATTCTTTGAATGGCTTGTTATGCCGTTCGGTTTGACGAATGCACCCGCGTATTTCGTAGACTTGATGAGTAGGGTGTTTCGGGAGTTCTTGAACAAGTTTGTCGTGGTCTTTGTGGATGATATTCTGGTTTTCTCCAAGGATGAAGAAGAGCACGCGAGGCATCTTGTGGAGGTGATGGATACGCTCAGAGCGCATCAATTAAAGGCCAAGTTCTCCAAGTGCCATTTTTGGAGAAGGGAAGTCAGATTCCTTGGGCATATCGTATCCAAGCAAGGCTTAGCGGTGGATCCCGCTAAGGTGGTTGCAGTTCAGGATTGGAAGACTCCAAGGAATGCAACCGAGGTGAGAAGCTTTCTGGGTCTTGCGGGTTTTTACCGGAAGTTCATCAAGGACTTCGCGAAGATATCCGCTCCTCTTACTAAGTTGACGAAGAAGAACTTAGTTTTTGCTTGGAATATGGATTGTGAGCTTGCTTTTCAGAGACTCAAGAGAGCCCTTACCTCCGCACCCGTTCTAGCTTTACCCGATGGTGGTAAGATATTTACCGTGTACACTGATGCTTGTGGCACGGGATTAGGCGCCGTTCTGATGCAAGAGGGCAGGGTTATATGTTTTGGAGGGAGGCAACTGAAGGTGCATGAGAGGAATTACCCCACTCATGATCTAGAGCTGGCAGCGATTGTATATGCACTCAAGGCTTGGCGCCATTATCTTCTGGGAGAGAGATTTGAGCTGTATACTGATCATAAGTCATTGAAGTATCTCTTTTCGCAGAAGGATCTGAACTTAAGGCAGCAGAGATGGATGGAGTTTTTGGCGTCTTATGATTTTGAGATATCCTATACCCCTGGCAAGGGGAATGTTGTAGCAGATGCGTTGAGTAGAAAAAGGTTGACACTAAGTCCTCTATTTGTTGAGATGAAGAATTTAGAGTTCTTGGCAACCTTTGATTTCTCTTGGGTAGATGAGTCGATGGCCGGTTCTTTAGCATCTCTTGAGCTCAGGCCTACCCTTCTGGATCAAGTTGGGGCTTCGCAGAAGGAAGACCCTCAGATAATTGAGATTATGGAGAAGCTGATTCGAGGGGAGACATCTAGTCACCTTGCTCGATATTCTATAGACGATAAGGGTTGGCTGAGGAGAGACGGAAGGCTTTGTGTTCCGATGGTAGAAGACTTGGTGAGGAAAGTTCTTGAGGAAGCACATCGCTCCAAGATGACTATACATCCGGGTGGAGATAAGATGTATAAAGATATGAAGCGCATTTTCTTCTGGCCTGGAATGAAGAGGGATGTGGCCGAGTTTGTCTCGAGATGTGTTATTTGTCAGAGAGTAAAAGCTGAGTCGAAGAAGCCCGGTGGGCTATTGCACCCTCTAGAGGTCCCGCTATGGAAGTGGGAGAGTATTTCTATGGACTTTATTGATGGGCTTCCAAGGTCCAGGAAGGGGAATACGAGCATATGGGTCATTGTGGATAGGCTCACGAAGAGTGCTCATTTCATTCCGGTGAAGAGAAAAAGGACCGCATCTGGACTAGCATCAGTATATCTTCGTGAGGTAGTACGACTACATGGAGTCCCTTCCAGCATAGTCAGTGACCGAGACCCCATCTTCACTAGTCAGTTCTGGAACAGTTTGCAGGAGGCTATGGGCACAAGGTTGAACCTGAGTACGGCCTATCACCCACAAACAGACGGCCAAACAGAAAGGGTGAATAGGGTACTTGAGGACTTGTTGAGGCTTTGCATTCTGGATTTTGGTGGTGCTTGGGAAGACCACCTTCCTCTTGTAGAATTTGCTTATAATAACAGTTATCAGGCGAGCATTGGTATGGCACCGTTTGAGGCTTTATATGGGAGACCATGCAAGTCACCTACATGTTGGTGGGAGACTACAGACAAGCTTATACTTGGACCTGACATGATTAGGGATACATCCGAGAAGGTCGAGTTGATTAGAAGACGGATGAAAGCGGCCCAAGACCGGCAGAAATCCTATGCTGACAGGCGAAGGTCCGAATTGGAGTTTGAGGTTGGGGACAAGGTTTTCGTAAAGGTTTCTCCTTTGCGGAATGTGGTCCGATTTGGAGCTGTTGGAAAGCTAGCACCGAGATTTGTTGGACCCTTCCCTATCATAGAGAGAATAGGGAAGATGGCTTATAGAGTGCAATTGCCTGAAAAGTTGTCCGGAGTGCATAATGTCTTTCATGTCTCGCATCTCCGAAAGTGCCTGCATGAGTCCGCTGAGGTGGTTGAACCTAGCATTCTTGAAGACGTGGAAGTAGAGAAAGAAGCAACTTTAAGGAGAGCTCCGATTCGTATCTTGGGGACAGAGACCAAGAAGCTAAGGAATCGTGAGGTCAGATTGGTGAAAGTTCAATGGGGTGAAGCCGAGGAGGACGCAACTTGGGAAACCGAGGAGAAGATGCGTGGGCTTTATCCATTCCTTTTTGAGGGTACACTCTCAATCTCTTTCCTTTGTTAGTATATCTTTCTTTTGCTATCCATGTCTATCTAGTTTATCTAGTTCATCGTGTCTATCTTATCATGAGAACCTTAGGTAGAAACCCTTTGGATGAAACATGTGTTTGAAACATGTTATGTTTGATGGTTGCAAGTGGTTGCAAGTGTTTGCAAGTGGTTACTCGTGGATGCATGATACACATTAGGCACTAGATCGGCTCACACACTCCTCATATTGCATGTGCATGAGTGTTTATGCTTATCCTTGGATGGAATTTGTATGCAATCATGTGGATGTTGCATATGGATGTATGATTGAGCACGCATGTAGATATTATACATTATGTTAGGGATTTGCATACATATGGATACATTTCACTAACATATTTTGCATTGATCTTTGCATTAGATAAGTACATATACACACACTTTTGCATATGTTCATCCAGCATTTAGAATCTTGTAAGGACAACGATTGCTCGTGGATGATGCTTTGAGTAGATGGATGATTGGATGGTAGGATACGTTCTTCCTAACTTGAAGATTTCGGGGACGAAATACTTTAAGGAGGGGAGAATGTAACAACCCGTATTTTCAATAATCTGTTATAACATAAATTGAGGCAGAATTAAATTATAAAATGGGAATCAAGGGAAACGGGCTATGCCATTGCGTTCGTCTCGGAAAAATACGCGAAATAGAGTCCGAGTTTTCGAAAATCGGAGTCCGTATGACCCAGTTAAGGCCCATTGAAGTTTGCAGAAAATTTCTAAGTAAAAACAGATTTAAATTTGAAATTAAAAACAAGGATTTGGGCCAGCTGGGCCAAGGCGGGAAAAATCCCGCCAGGACCCGCATGTCGACAGGCCTGTCGACAGGGTCCCTAGGCATGTCGACTGCCCTGTCGACAGCCCTGTCGACAGGGGGTGCCCAGGCACTCTAGCCTGGTGCACCATTTCTGATTTGGGCTTGATTGGGTGGCTTGGTTCTAGAGAGTTCCGAGATCTGACGGGCCAAAACTATCCTAGGGTTAATCCTAGGGCTTAAAACACTCTAATCTTCTATAAATATACCCCTAATCCTACCCTAAAGCCTCATTAATCAATCTAGCAACTAAACTATGTCAATTTGAATCCTCAAATGGCCTCCACCTAAAAACCCTAGCCTCCACCTTCCTCAAAGTTTAATCCTATGAAGATATGATGATCATACAACCTTTTCTATGTTGTATGAATGCTTAATAACTTGCATACTTCATTAAGTTGCAAGTTTGATTTGCTAAGTTTGTGTTTTTGGGATTTTGCAAAAGGGTTTTCTTATTTGAAGCTTTGTTTGGGTTTTTAAAGGGCTTCTTCATCTTATTTGGTGGATTTGTGACTTGTTTATATTTGTAAGCCCTCTTACCTTCACTTTACAAACTCTAAAGTTAATATGTGGTGAAAGTTGAGATTTATGTGAGTTTATTTGATTATGCATGCTTATGCGAACTCACTATGCCATGTTTTACATGTTTCACAAGTTATGCATGCTTATGCGAGATTACTATGCCATGTTTTACATGTTTCACAAGTTATGCATGCTTATGCGAATTCACTATGCCATGTTTTACATGTTTCATAAGTTATGCATGCTTATGCAAGTTCACCTTACCATGTTATGCATGTTTTATGGGTTATGCATGCTTATGCGAGTTCACCTTACCATGTTATGCAAGTTTTATGGGTTATGCATGTTTATGCAAGTTCACCTTACCATGTTATGCAAGTTTTATGGGTTATGCATGTTTATGCGAGTTCACTATGACATGATTTGCAAGTCTAACATGTTATGCATCATTATTATGATATGTGAAGTTCATCATGTATGTTATGCCAAATTACCTTTTATACCCTTATGCGTTATGACGAATATGTAAGCGATATAATGACGTTGGGGGGTTTGGGTAAACTTAAAAATACATGAAACTAAAAGATTGGGAATTTACCTATTAAGTTAGGTCTACCCCTTGGGAATTTACCTATTAAGTTAGGTCTACCCAAGTATATGTTAACTTGTAAATATGTTTTAAAGTGGACATGACGTTAGATAACATGATATGGCCAACTCGAGGTTAGACCTAGTTGTGGTGTAAATCTTCCCAGGTAACCACAACGTGGGGTCTAATGTGGGTAGTTGGTCATGTTGCACCATAAGACCCGAGGTTAGACCTAGACGTGGTGTAAATCTTCCCAGGTAACCACGGATGTCTAATGTGAGAGGTTGGGTGCGTTAATTAATCAATGCCTCATGATTAGGGTTAAGTCATGGCCCACTAATACTTAACCAATAATGGGGATGCGAGGATTAGATGGGGTTAAGTGGTTACACTTAACTAATTTAATCCAGGATTAGTGAGGGGTTAAAACCACACTTAACCCTCTTAGGAACCCTAGCAACGTGGTCTGTTCCAGCAGTAATCCCAGTCTGGTATCATTCACAACCCTAGAGGCTAGGCTAGGGCGGGGCACGATTACTGGACGGATGTAAGCGACCAAAGCGACGGCTGAGTGGTACAGCGGTGCGGGTCCGGCGGGCTACGGACGTGCACGTAGTCCGACATTGGACAAACTCGAGGCACGGGTACCAGTAGGTTTAGACTGTGCATTATTGCTTAAGTGTCTGGGGTTGACACCCGAGGGCTTGATACACCCAAAGGTGGACCCAGCGCAGTCTGACTACATCCATGTGGGCCGTATGGACACCAACACTGGACGTGTTAGGTTTATAGGGAGCCGATCGACTAGACCGTTGGGCTGGACCTTGTACTAAGGTCACTTCAAGTTATTGGGCCAAAGTTTGGGCTAAGGGATCAAGATCTGTTTTATGGGTTTGCTAGTACACTGTGGTGCAAAGTTTAATCTCATCTATGTGATGTCACCTTTATCTATTGCCAGTATGTTTACCTCAGTTTCCATCATGTTGTTAACTTTATTAGTTTATAGATTGATCGTAGTAGGGCTTACCAGTCTTTTTGACTGACCTGTTTTCTTTCGCCTCTTTTCTTCCGTTTCCCCCCCCCCCCCCACAGGTTCTCAGGGAGGGGCTACATCTGCTTAGTGGATCTTTGGCTTGCTTTTTGGATAGCTCATGTATGGATCTGAGCTAGCTGTGGCTTATCTTTTATTTCTGGGGATTAGTACTGATGTTTTACCATGTATTTTGTTATCACGTATCTAGACTTATGTTGTATTTTGGAACATGACATTTTGATATTATGTACTTGACTATGTTGGTTTTCTGAGATGATGATGATGGGTTTTTATCTGCTACCGCTGCTTTACTTATATTTATTTTGGTATATTCTGTCTTGCGATATCTCTGTGCATGTTTACCTTCACAATAACGCCCCTCCAAAGCTAGTACATTCAGATGGAGTGATCCTAGTGGAGGTGGGGTGTTACATAAAGCTTTGTTTTAGTTACATTATATTTTATTCCTTCCGCTGTGAGATGTTTTCCGAACTCTGACATGTTTTATGTCTCTGTCTTTTCTGCAGGATACCAGAGCAAACCAACTTGGGTTTTGATGGATTGGATTTTTGGAAAAAAAATCCATCTGTCGGAACGCGAGTTGTTACATCTGGTATCAGAGCTTTGGTTTAGGATTCCTATATAGATAATGAGTGAGCGTATTTGTATTTTTAAAAATATAAATATATTATATATATAAGCCTAGATCCATTAGGGAACCCACTAGGTAAAAAGAGTAGAATGTGGAAAGAAATGGGATATCTGTTTTGTACACTAATATAATGAACATGGAAAGTTGAGACCCTTAGGTATGTTGGGTGGAAAGTGTACAAAATGATTGGTATTATAAAAAGATGTATCCCCATACGATAGTAACTGAGATTAGTGGATTTGGTAGGGAAACCTTAAAAATTTGAAAAAGGTTCAATTATGGAAAATGGATTAGGAATATATATAGTTAGGAGAAACAATTTCGTGGATGTATCTAGGAAGGCCTAGGTAATTTGGAAACCCAATTAAGAAAATAGTTGTCCTTGTCTACTCCATTTGTGTGATTTAAAAAAAAAATGTTTCGCATTTTTTTTAATGTTGTAACATGTTTTTATGGTTTGGCGAAAGTAAGTTTTGGCGAAGAAAGTTAAAGTTTTAGCATTTTTAATTTTTGGAAGAAAAATGTAATGAAGAAAATAGAAAATCCAAACCATGTTTTAAAAAAAAAAGAATGGACTAGGTAAGGATTAGTGCCTAGAAAGAATGAGAAGAAGTTTGACGCTATAAGTTAATAGCAAGGATCATCTTGGATTAGTGGAAAATTCCCATAGAATGCATAAGCATTGTGAGGCCTAGAGTTGTTGCTTCAAAAAAAATGTAGGCTAGTAATACACGGCAAGGACTAGTAGTGACTACTAGATAGTGGAATGGCAAGTAAGTGTTGAGAGTTATGGTTGGACTTTTCTTTAGTGAAATAGCCTTATGATTCTTGGCCCTTGGTAGTAGCTGTGTAGGATGCTGAAAGATGGAAAGGCTTAATGGTAAGATAAGCTAAGAAAGAGAATAGCCTAACTAAGAAGAAAACAACGAATTCAGTAAAGCAACAAACGTGACGGGAAAAGAAAATGAAAATCTTAAGAAAAGATTAATAAAAATGAAATTTTTCCAAGATAAGTTTTAAAAAAAAAAAGAGAAGAGAAAATTTTCTTATGTAGTTGTTCTTGGATAGGAAAATAGGAAATCTTTATAGAGTAGTTACATAAAAACCCAAGTACAATTAGAAAAGGTACATAGAAGAAAAACGGAAGAAGTGAATTTTCCGTTTTATACCTTTTTGTAACATAAGAAATTGAATTCAGAAAATTAGATTTTTCTAAATTTTGAAATTTAATGATGATTGGTAGGGTTTTGGATGCAACAATTGGATGGACTATGCTCTTATTCTGTAAGAGTGTGGGAAAATTTGGTTGAAAAATGTTTTGATTTTTCAAAAAATATTGCATTCATATAGAACTGCATGTATATTTAGGATGTGAGCATCATGTTTCGAAAAGAGTTTTTAAAAGTTTGCATATATATAGGTGGTACCAAATTAGGCATACATACATTACTATAATGTATTTCACTTAGCACATGTGCACAATGTTTGTAAAAATTGGATGCACACTTGATGGTTCGATATTATGCGAGGGACTATATATTTTACCTCTATCGAATTTTGGGGACGAAATTCTTTAAGGGTCAGAGAATGTAACACCCCGCATTTTTTTAATATAATTAAAAATGAATTATATGTATATATGCATAGATAGGTAAAGAATGGTGATGTACAATGAAAATTAATTAATACATGAAAGAGAAGGAAAAATTAATACGATAACAATGCAGAGGAATATATTAATGTCAATGTTAAAAATTAATGTGTAATAGAATTTACAATTAAAATATTAGTGCATGAAAGAAAATTCAATACGTTAAAATAGGCAATGTGTCAGTGCAATACATGCAATAAAAAGAAATAGATTTCATGCAAAGGTATTAGGTTGCATGCAATAGATGTTTTGCCATTAAAGGGTATCATAATCAGTGCACATATATATATATATATATATATATATATATATATATATATATATATTAAAATGCAAACGGAAGAAAGAGGTGAATTAATAACATGCAATTAATTATGTGCACGTGAATATATGCATAAGTTGATATAGTGAAAGTTATATTGTTAATGCATAGAATAATAAAAAGAATCGAGCGCATAAAAGTAGAGTGCATTAATTCCAATGAATTAATAAATAAATAAATGCATTAAAGGTAAATTGATTGATTGTGAAATAAGGATGTGCAATCAAAATAAAAAGAAAGTTAAATGCATGAAGGAAAATTAATTGATTAAAGAAAGGCCTGAAATGGTTTGAAAAAAAAAGAAACATTTATATAATTGATGCATTAAAGGAGTGTTTAGAAAGAGAGAGTCGAGGAATTAATTAAAATGTATAAAATGCATACGATGGGAAGAAAATAGAATGTATGCATATATATATATATATGTGTGTGTGTGTGTGTGTGTGTGTGTGTATATAGAGAAACAAGCAATGAATTAACGAAGTGAATTGCAATGCAACATTGAAAATAAAAGTAGATGTAAATTTTGGCGTTTGAAATTCAAAAGTAGTGAATTAATTGCATGCAATATGAAAGGATTAAGGCATGCCATAAAACGTGCAATTAATTAGGGGAAGAAAAAGAGGCACATTTAATTTAAAATATAGGCAATTGAACGTTTAAAAAAGAAACTAAACGTTAAAAATAGAAAACAATGCAGCCAAATAAGTGCGCTTGGACCCAATTTGTTCCTGGATGCATGCGTATGTTTATGGTGCAACATACCTGGGTTGGTCTAGCCTACTCTAGAACATTCTTTTCTTTAGCGATGTGTAAGGCTTAGATGGATTCTATTTTAATCCTAAGGCCCTAGTTGTTCTAAAGTACCTATAAATAAAACTCTAAACCCAACCCTAAAATTCATAATCCCAAAGCTACGCTAAAGTTCTGCTTCTTCTTCCTCAACAATTCCTCTTCTCCTCTAAAAATTAATGGTGACGTTGTAACACTACTTCAACTCTAATTAAATTAATTCTTCTTCTTCAACACAAGATAGATAAAGATCAAAGATTAGTAATTTAACATCCACATACGCTTCTTAAATTCAATCAAAGCAAGTTTCTGAATCCAATTGAAGGGAAAGCAAAAAATCAATGTGAGGGGATTAACAATACACTTTTTGTATAACTGTATAAATATCGTTCGTCATTCCCCAGTTAAAGATTCAATTTAAAATTCATGTTGTAATAATTGTAAAGCCTGTTGTATACCTATTCTATTCTTCTTCATCCAAATTCCTTTTTAATTTAATTTGGAATTGTGAATAATATTAATGTAATTTGGAAGAATATTGGGAAATTATTGAGGTATAATCTGTAATTGGGAATTTTGGAGCGTAATTCGTAATGAATCTTTGAGTATAACTTGGGAAGGAGAAGCTATGCTAAATAGCACATAATTATGAATTTCGATCTAAGACATTAACAAGAATATGTGTGAATTGAAATCATTGGATATGGAATGGGATTTGGGAAGAGGTGATTCATTGCGGATCTAATATTATGGGTTTGAAGTTTTAAAATATAAGTTTGAATTGGGGATTTGGAAAATGGATTTAAAATTAAAAATCTTAATTTGATAAAGAAATGGGTAAATTAGAAACCTAATTAAACTTGTATCGGTTGGGGTAAAACTTATCTTAGGTAATTATGGAACCTAACTTATAAGTCTGAAATTAGAGACATGAGTACTGTCGTAAATTGGGGTAATTGATATATTAAACATGATTTGGGGCACGAATCATAAGTGTACAACCCGTTTAAAAGATGAACATGCCAAAAACCCGAGGTTAGAATGAACTTGTGGTCGAAGTCTGCCCGGAACCGCCTGACATAACCATTAACTGCAAGTAACATGTCTAATGTGAGAGGTTATTGACATATTTACATAACGCCTAGACACGAGGTTAGACTGCAATTGCGGTAGAAGTCTGTCCGGAACCACCCGGCATATCCAGCATCTGCAAAAGGTTAGTCTAATGTGGGAGGTCTAGTGTGTAAATAAATAAATAAATATGTTTATATAAGAATCGAATGTAACACTTAACCAAGATAATACACGAGTGGTCGTATGAGCGTAATAAGAAAAAGGGGTTAAGTGGGTTTGATTGAATAAAAGGATAGGGTTAAGTCAACTTGGGCATATGGACAAACTTAACCAACATAATAATGGGGAATGATAGCAACCTATTATGAATATTTAAGGGAAATATGAAAGTCATATAATAGGTAGACTTGTCCTAGGGACAAGGGAAGATGATAATAAGACTAGAGAATGGAACAACTTATATTATAAAATAAGTTGAATACAAACTACAAAGCGATAATGATAAATATGTTGATAAACATAACATGAGTTATGATTAGAAAACCTTAGTTAAGAGAACTAAGTAAATAACGATAAAGATAACTAAGTAGTAAATCTTAGTTAAGAGAACTAAGTAATAAACCTTAGTTAAGAGGACTAAGTAATAAGCCTTAGTTAAGAAAACTAAGCAATAAGCCTTAGTTAAGGAAACTAAGCAAACAACGATGGATTGTGGCGACATCAACAGATGGAAGTATGACTGAATAAGAAGATATGAGCAAAAAAAACTTATATAAGAAATAAGTTAAGAAGGATAATGGGGTACAAAGCTTATTAATGAAACTTACAAGCAATAAGTCATATATGAAACATTAATAAACAAGAGCAACTTGGTAATTAGAATCGAAAGACAAAATGAATAAGGACAACCAAGTTAAAAAGAACAGCAAGCACATAATTAGACATAGGTCTAATAACACATAGGAATGAGGCACTTGAACCAGTCCATACGATAGGGGATGAATAACCAAATGCAGTAGATCATCACAATGTCGTAAGATACGAGGAGGAGCGAACGTCCATCTGATCATGCAGAAGGCTCCAACGGATTGGGTTAAGAAGCACGCGGCTTCTGGGGATGTAGGGTACTCTTGGTATTCCTCTGTGAGTGGCAGATGATCGGCCTGTGCTCACAGAGGTTAGGTCTGCGTGGGTGAACCAACGAGTATGTGTAACATCCCGTATTTTTGATGATCAGATATTTAATTTAATTAAATATTAATTTAGAATTTATAAATGGATTTATAATATATATTTAGTTTATATAACGAAGATTGAACGTATATAATTATGATTCGAACTCATAAACTTTGCGGTATTTCGTAATTTACGATTTGAAATTCATGTATATCAGTACGAATATAAAATGCTCAACGATAATTGACAATGAAATTAAATAATCATACGAAATAGAACGTTTAAATCAATACATTACTTACCTTATGATGAGGCCCGTGCTTCGCACATGGGAAATTTGTTCGCCTTAAAAATGTTTTTCTTTCAAATGACCTTCATTTTCGACAAAACAAATTTTATTGGAATGAGTACAATTAATTATTGTTAGAATATCAGTTTGAAGCCAATCAGGGTTGTTTTTATCGATACGCGTAATTTAAAGGTGAATCGATAAATTAAAATAAATTCGTTGTGCAAACGAAGTCGATTTTCAACGAAAACAAACTTCATTGGGACCGGAAGGGTAAAACGTAAAAGGGCGTTAATTTTCGTTGTGTTTAAAGCTCGCGTGTGGCGGTACAAATATAATGGTTTACGGTGAACAAACAATAAGTGGTAGGAATTTAATACCGTTTCAACCCATACTCCTTGCCTATCCTAATTCCTTACCCCTCAAGTTTACAAATTTTCACCTATCTTAGGATGTAATCACAGCTGAGCCACCCTATGAATTAAACACCCACGCACCAATGGTACCGCCTACCTATATATGAATTGAAAATACATGCTGCAATATAGATACAGACCTACTTCTCCTGGCGTGTGTTTTCACCGTCAACATTCACATCCTTCATGTCAAAGCTTTCACCGTAAGACATTTTCAAAAGGAATCCCTGAGTATCCAACTCAATCTACCTCTTTTCTTATATTTCAAATCACGCACAGCTAAACTAAGGACATACACAGCTACCCTGTTATTTTCTCTAGCTTTGCACATGCCATGTATACGCCCAGCTATGCTACTTCCTCCTCCTGTGTTTCCAAATCAAGACTTTCACTCAGCACATCGTACAGCTACACTACTCTTCTAGTCTTTCATCCTATACTGAGATTGGCACATGCTGTTATTTCACCATGGAAACAAATCCCAACCATCAAACAGCACCTACCCCGTACTCTTCCCTATCCTATTCATCAAGAATACAATTACTATTTTTCTTTTGTCCTACATACAAGCTACTGTGTATTATAAGATATTATATATCACTTCAATTCCTCTTAACATCACGTAGACCAGAAACATGCACAACACGTCAGGACTAAGTGATTAAATCATAGTGCACAAGCCAACAGACTTGAGATGAA
The DNA here is from genome assembly GCA_030737875.1 of Allium sativum. Classification (NCBI taxonomy): domain Eukaryota; kingdom Viridiplantae; phylum Streptophyta; class Magnoliopsida; order Asparagales; family Amaryllidaceae; genus Allium; species Allium sativum. Next base: position 469,113,512 of record CM060910.1, read on the forward strand.
AATACATTGCATACCCTATCACCTATAGCACAGACGCATGCCATGTCTTCAAAACAGTCATGTTTCTCTTCTCAGCAATAGACGTGAAATCTTGCAGCTACCCTAAGCACTTCACACATGCTACTTCGTACCTCCCCGAACTGACGTTGTTGTTATCTCTTTGAATCTTCTACTATATATAGGGGTGTTAGCTTCATTTTCTTGCTACAACATTTAAACGCACATCTCCCCAATAAAGAACCAAAGTCTTCCCTTCCTTGTTCCATAATACTTCCGTGAATCGAACCGGGTCATAACTGAAGCTCGAACAGGTGAGGAGGTGCGGAAGTTGGAGAATGGAAGCTTCGGATTTCAAACAAGCGGGAGTGAAGAACCAGAAGCCTGTTGTTTTTAACGAGAATATGAAGTAGAGTGCGTGGTACCAGAAAAACAGAGGAAGCAGTTTTCTCGTGAATGGAACAGTAGCGAGGAGACCTCAACGTTGGAATCCAGATGGAGAAGCTGGACTTGTGTGCATGGGAAGTTTGAAGGAGTGGGGGACGTGAACATTTGTCTTGTTGCTGTGCATGGACTGAGAAGTGGGGGTGAGTGCTGAGTTGCTGGGGGAGGTAGGTGCGTATGAATGGCATGGCGGAGATGGCGAAGATGGGGTATAGTTCGCTTAGGAATGGATGACCTTTTGCATTTCGGTTTTAGCAGTTTCATGCAACTCGAGCATGTTTTTCTTCGAACCTATGGATACATATAAAGGAAACTCCCCAACTGTAAGTCATGCAGTATTGGATACAATAGGAGGTGCAGATCTAGGATGGAGTGAACGACAGTTACATGGGGTTGGTTTGTTTCATACTGGTTGAACGATGGTGAGCGGGTGTGGATGGCCACTAAGTGATGGATAGTGGAGGTCACGGTTGGGGTGGAGTGCTGGCGAGCATGGTGTCAGTTCGGTGGAGTCAGCGTGGTGGAGGAGGAGTGCTACTCCATGGTTTGTGATGATGGAACTCAAAACAGTTGGTAGAAGGAATAATGTAATTTGCTTAAGAAAATTCATTTTATGCCTAAACTAAAATTACAATTTCATGGCCTGTATACGTAACCGACTCTAGTGAAATGTTTACCTCTTGCCTAATCACGGTTTTGGTTAAATCAATTAAAGATTTTTAGTTAATTATAGTATATATAACTAGTTCATGCGTGTGGCCTGTGAAGAATATAATAAATGTGCCAAGTTTAGTTTTGCCAAATCAACATATAATAATGTTTCTGGAATATACAAACGTGCCCGTTCTCACATAGTAAAGTGGCCTTAATGATTCGAACGTACCTACCCTTTTAGAAAAGTACCTAATCCCTTTTACATTGTGCCTCATTTACTTTTAACGCAACTTGGGGATCTTGTAAATGCTTAATCATGATTTATGGTTAATGTAACTAGGTGTTTAAAATAATTAATTATTTTTAAATTATTATTTTAGGTAAGTGAATACCGTATTTAATTTATAACTGGTCATGTAGTAACGGAATGGGTCGGAACAAGTGATGATGGAACTGTGCCGATGGACACAACACGGTGAAGTGGATTTGGTCAGGGTTGATAGTTATATGGTTTTTAATTAAATTAAACGATCGTTTAATTTAATTAAAACGAACGATTTCATCGACAAAGAAATCAAGGTGAGTTTACTCACTCAGTATTTATCCCACTTATATTTATATAAGTTGGGTTTAATTTGTGTGTGCTATGGTTGTTTATTTTGGATGATTACTGCATATATTGGTTGAAATTGACTGAACCGATTAAATTAAACGTATGTTTAATTTAACTGAAATCAATCGTTATTTCAACGGTCGTAACCAATTAAGGTAACCTACCTTATTGGTCACGTTTATGATAATATAAACGTACAAATTTAGAATTTGATGTTTCAATTACTAGTTGATTATTTAGATTATATCTAAATGATTGTATTTGAAGTAACATATTTGGATGCAGGGAAAAACAAGTTGGAGGGATCCAACCAGATCCCTCAAAAATATATTATATGTTATTTATTTTCGTATCATCATTATATGAACTGTTCTGATTGGATGATTGATTTGGGTGTTGATCGTTGACTAGAAACTCAGCGTTCTGTTTTAACCAATGGGCAGTATTGGTTAAGTAATTGGCAGCAGTTGGTCTAAAAAAATCAACTATTTTATAAATAGTGATTTACCGTCAGGTAAATCGACAGAGATGAAGTGATAAAATTTATTTTATAACTAAAAAACGGATTTCCAAATCTGTTATTTTGAATAAAAGTATATTAAAAAAGGAAATAAATATTTATTATTTATTATTTAAGTTATACGCGAATATTAAATGGTTTTATAAAATAAATACAAATGTTAATGAGGTGTATAAGCAAATGAACAGAATTTTTCCTAATAATTAAGAGTGGACTAATTGTTTTATAAGAAACAATTGAATGAAATTTATTTAGATTAACGATATTATTAATTAATTTAAAGGAGTAATTAATTGGGATAGGTTAAAGAAATAACCGTATTTTGAGTTGTGTAAGTAACCGTTTTAACTAGCATTGATTATCTGATTAGTTGTTTTGAATTAACCGAATAGATGATTTACGAATAATTGTTTTTAATAAGGATTTTAAAAAAGGAGTTTGATATTTATTTTTAGTTAATGGGTAAGTAGATGATTATTTTAATTAATAATAATTTAAGTAAATACTTTTTAAATGAAATCATTTAAGTAATCGAGTGGTAATGAAATAGAGTTATATAATGGAAAGAGTTTATGAACAAATTATATTAAAACCAGAGTCTTTTGAATAAAAGTTATAAAAGGATTTTTAAGGAATACGACAGTTTAAAATAAATGCTTACTTAATATATAAAATTAAGTAAAAGAAGCTGAGATAACGAGGAGAGATATCTAATCCAAGTTTATAAATAGAGTTTATAAAAAGAGGTTTGAAGCTAAAACATGGGGTTTGATTTAGAAATACTTAATAGTGAAATTAAGTGAAACGAATGGAATTGGACGAGATTTCAAAGCGGAAATGGTTGAGTAACTTAAAATGGAAATAATGTGGGATAATAAGAAGTTAAGAAAAGATTAGGGATTGACTGGAGAATTAGTTAAGTTGGGCGACTCCTTAAGTATCGATCTGATGTTGGTATCGGCCTTTGGGGTTGATATTTAGGGAATTGCCCGCTTACTAGTTTCAGTTAAGGACTAATGAATGTTGAAGTAATGAGAAAGAGATAGATTTTTATAATATAACGAGGTTTTCGAGATTCAAGGAATAAATGAGAAGAGTTTTAAAAAGAAGAAATGTCAGTTATTGTTGGAGAAATGAAACGAAGGAGTTTTCATAATGATGTTATACGTGAAATCTGTTAAAACCCAAAGTAGAGATATATATATATATATATATGATTTTAATCCTAAAGTAATTAAAAACAGTCTTAAGAATATTCTTATAATAAAATAAGAAGAAAATGTTGTACTTCAAATATTAAAAGATTAAGGAGTTAAATAGTTTTAAATTTAGAAAAGGCCAAGTGATGTTGAGTACTAAACCAATGAACTCATATTTATTTTCATTGAATGGATGTTATTTGATAGTTAAATAACCGACTATCAAATTGACCGATAAGGTTTTGGTATGGAAAGACCGGGATCGAGTTTATATTCAAAAACCATTTCGAACCAGCGAATACAAATCGTTGATGATGCAAAAAGAAGATGGAGCAGTGAAGACCGTGGATCTTCATAAGCGAAAGAACGACCTATCGAATCTCTCTGGCATGCATCCAGAGTTATTTGATTGTGATTCTGGCGTGATTGTAATCTGCGGATTACAAGGACTACTCGCTACTGATTTATAAGGTGATTCCTAGGATGCAGTAGGAGGGTACCTTCAGCTTGTCCAGTCCCAGGAAAACTTGTATGGACGAGTGCCTGACAGAGTATTTCCAAAGGGATCACGTACGTTGATTTCTTCAAACGTACAAAGTTGGTGGCAAAGAAGGGAAACTTCTTTAGCCTCACAATCTGAGTATTTTTATGGGAATCAATTAGTGATTTCCAATGGATCTGACGATGTGACATTCAAAGTGAATGGTGGCGTGCTATCAAAGAAGTGATTCAAACCTCAAGCCTCATAATCGGAAAATGACAAAAATCGGGCAGGCAACATGGCTATGTGGGTCACACCCATTACGGTATATAATCACCTATCTAGTGAAATTCTTTTTGCTTCTTTAATCTATCGATGCTGGCCCTTTTCGGGAAACTGTTGTTGATCCCAACCGTTGGTGATATACATTCGATACACTCAAGAGAAATGAGTGATCGGTCATGTGTGGGCCGGGTTGCAAGACGTTCTTGTTGAACCCAGTGTATTCGCATCTAGAGATACACTATCGGCAGGTGGTTCCATACCTTGTCATAGTCGGAATCAAATCTCCAATAAGCGCCCACGATTTTGATTGTATACTATATGTGTGGAGTATGAGATGCAAGCGTTCCGCTAGATTGATATTTATTTGTATTTAGACATTATTATAATATCAGAATAAGATATTGATTTTCAAAATATTTTGGGTTATCGTAAGGTAAAACCATCCGTATTTATGTGTGGATTTGGTCTTACGATTATCCTTTTCCCTTGAAAAGATTTTGAACTTTAAAAATCAAGTTGGGTGATACTTAAACTTAGTGTATTTTCTCGCTCTGGTTCACCAGACTGACCCGGTATTTGTGATACTCGGTTAGACCGAGTTGTACAGGTCCAGGTTATCCGATGCTGCAAAGTCCAGAGACATGTTAAAGGAGTTCAGGCGTATCAATATTTGTTCCACTGTGTGTTGTATATGAGGCAAATGATTATAACTGTCCAGATGTGTTGATGTACTCTGATGATTGTAAGTTTTATTTAAAACTTTAAATAAAGATTATTTCTATATTATATTTTGTTCCGCTGCGATGTGAGACTTTGTGTTATGTTGGTTCTTCTTCTTTCTCTTCTATTCTAATATTTCTTTCTTTCTTATCTCACCCTCTAACTTCTTTCTTAAACTATCTGGTGTTTTCGATACTTGGGTTTTGGCCAGTAATATGCGAGTTTTAAGTATTATTGTCGAAATTCGGGCGTCGAATCCGATGGGTCATTACAGTATGCCTTGATTGCAATAATAAGGGGTAATCAAAAGACTAAGATGGACCAGCGTGATTTGGTGAGACCAGTTAGTGCCCTGTGATAGCAACTCGTCGTCTACCTACCATCTTCAGTCAGTACATAAAGCGGAAAGGCGGAGAACTCCAAAAGACTATATACTTTGCTATCTAGTTATGGGTGAGGTTGGCCTATAGGTTTGAAGGGCATAGGGGAGCTGTGGTTAAGTTCTCATTCTTGATTTTCTTGGGTTCCTTTCATTTGTTAGTTGAGGGAGGGGTCTAGTGGGACCATAGCCACTGTAAAAGTAGACCTTGGCATCTACAATCGACAGATATCTGAAAGCTCCTGACCGAGTTCCGTGTTTCTTGATTAGCCGTGCCACAGGACTCGGGCGCACATATAGAGAACATGTGCAGTAGACATCGAGAACGATTGACGATACGTACGTGGGAAAGTCTAGGTACACTCATGTTGCTCTTGGTGGTGTATCATAGACTAGAGGGCATTACATAAGAACCTAGTGGGATCTAGGGTAGCAGTCCAAACGCTTACGTTATACAAAGGATTCTATGAAAACGTAGCGTTGATATATATATATATACACATATGGGAATTTGTACGAACATTGAGAAAGGGGACTGCATACTTACGGAAGAGACTGTGAGAGCAGGGGGTAGCTACATATACACTATATTAGGTTGATCTACTGGTGAGTAGATGGGTGCGACGTGTGTGAACCCTAGAGTGCTAATATCACAAATAACCTAATAAGCTAAGAAAAATATAATAGAACGGTATATGTAGGATTATTCAGAAGTTTATTCTAAATTCATTCACACAGAACTTATGTTTTGACCCCCTCCTCATAACATTCGCAGGTTAGGTACATGACAGAGACTGTATGGGGCTTTGGATACTGATAGCAATATTATTATTAAGGTAAATCTTTGTTTTAATTACATTATATTTTATTCCTTGCGCTATGAGATGTTTTCCGAATTTTGACATGTTTTATGTCTTTGTCTTTTCTGCAGGATACCAGAGCAAACCAACTCGGGTTTCGATGGATTGGATTTTTGGAAAAAAAATCCATCTGTCAGAACGCGAGTTGTTATAGTTTTCACCTAAACTCTTGATGCCTATATTTTCCACACGGGCAGCTAGTAGTTTTGGTTTTGCAGATATTTTTTTAAAAGGACCTTGGTTTATAGCTGGACCTATATTCGGAAAGCTTTGGATCCGTGTATTTCTTTTAGTTGTGTTAGTTGATGTATTTCTGTTGTGCATTGTATTTATACATTTTTATTTCCGCTGCTATGTAATTTGTTCTCTGATATTGTATTTTCGTTGTGTATATTATTTATCCGTACTCTGATATTCTTGTACTGTAATGTAAATTGTTGTAAAAGCAATGATTTTTTTTGTTGTTTTGCGTTTCGATGTGTCGTATTCTCACAAAATCCGAGCTTTCCCTCTCTTCGGAGATCAGGTGATTTGGGGAGGGGGTACAAGAGGCGAGTTGTAGTTGTACCGATCAACCCATACAAAGGAGGTTATGGCGAAAATTTAAGGCGTTAGCCAAAATTTCGAGAAATTGGAAAGTTCTTAGAAACTAAAAAGTTGAGGGACTCGAGCTGGGATGAAAGCTGAGTTGGCTAAGTAATCGACCTTCAATTCTGCCTTCCTTTTCGAGGACGAAAAGTTTTAAGTGCGGGAGATTGTTACAACCCTGATTTTTGGAACCAATTTAAAATTTATTTTAATGGAAATTAAATATTTTAAATGATTTATTTTGAGAATAAATGACTTAGAATTATTTAAACGAAGTTTGAACGTTTAAGTTTATGTTAATTATAAAACAAACTCCTAACGTCGCGGTAGTTTGAAAAATTTAGCTTTGAACTTTAAATGAATGTACAGAATTCAATATAAGTCGGATTTCTGTAAAACAAGAAACGTTATGATTTATTAAATTATATCTTTCTAACGAATGTAAGAAATTAAGATTTTGAGTTATAAATTGTAAGTTATGTCTTAATTAAAATTTTAAAAAGTCGTTATGAAATTGTTTATAAATTATAACGATTTATTATAGAAAATAAAAAGGATTGGTTATGAAATTGAATATCGATTTAACTTGAAATTTGAAAATATTGAACTACAAACCACAATATGTTTGTTTTGATGCTATAAGATGTTTTATTTGGATATATACAATAATATTAATTTGTTATTATTAAACTGAGCTATTTTTGAATTTATTTATATTTTATTGGTTTTACATAGGCCTTAAAAATAACCATTTTTCAAACTACCTTTGTTTTCTACGAAACCATTTTTTTTGGATCCGGAATGTTAAATTATTGCTAAATTTTAAATTTCATAATTTTTGGAGCTAATATATGACCGTATGCAATTTAAATGTAAAACGATCAATATTTTGACTTTAAAAATACGTTACTGGAGCAAAAGGACTCGGAATTCGACGAAACAAGTTTTGTTAGGTCCGTAATATCAGAATATAGTTGTTTGTCAATTTTCATTGAAAACGGGTATAACAGCCCGAAAAATTCCGATCCTAATTACCGATACTAATATGTTTCGTGTATCACATACCGACTAATCAACATAAAAAATTAACAGATCGTTAATACAAAGAAGTTAGAAGGTGAGAAATAGAAAGAAAGTTAGAATAGAAGAATTGAACACAACGGAATCAGAGTAAACATGAATCTCACAGCGGAACTGAATTAAATATATTATATAACATCTTGAAATACAAAACTGCATTTACTTACATACATCATCAGAGTACAACTCATACACAACACAACGGAAATAAAATCGATATATCTAATGTTGAAGGCTCCTACTCCAAGCTCCTTCGAGTGAATCTGTAAAATCCTGAAACCACTTGACTGCCCATACAAATTTGGGCACCCAAGGGTTCAGGGAAAACATAGAAAAATAAACTCTGGGTCAGCCAAGGGACTGGTGTAAGTAAATGATTTTAAAATAGATTAATTTAACATTCAAATACCCTTTTCAAATAAAGGATAATCGTAAGATCGATCCACACATAAATACAGATGGTTTTTATCTTACGATAAACCAAAACATTTTGAAATTAGTATTTTATTTTGATATTGTAATAATTTCTAAATACAAATAAATAGCAATCTAGCGGCATGTTTGCATCTCACGCTCCACATATATAGTATACAATCAAAACCGCAGACGCTTATTGGGGATTGGATTCCGACTATGACAAGGTATGGAACCAACTTCCGATAGTATATCTCTAGAGGGGAATACACAAGGTTTAACAAGAACATCTTGCAACCCGGCCACACATGACCGACCACACATTTCGCTTAAGTGCATCGAATGTATATCACACCCGGTTGGGATCAGCAACTGTTTCTTGATAAGGGATAGCATCGAATATATTAAAAAAGGAGATGAATTTTCTTTCGATAGGTGATCATACACCCTACTTGGGAGCGACCCACTTAGCCATGCTGCCAGCCCGATTTTTGTCATTTCCCGATGGATAAGGCCTGAGGTTAGAATTTACCTTTAGAACATTTGTCTATCATTCACTTTGAATGCCACATTGTTAGATCCGTCAAATCACTAATTAATGTCTACAAAATACTCTGGATGTAAAGGAAGGGTCATTCTTTGCCACCAATTTGTTATATTTGTAAAAATCAACGTATGTGGGTTTTTAGGAAATACTATGTCATACATTTTTCCATACAAGTCATCCAGGAACAAGAGGAACTGAAGGCACTCCCCTATTGCATCCAATATAGGAATCACCCCATGGATCAGTAGCGAATAATCCTTGCAATATCCGAAGATTTCAATCACGAAAGAATCACAAGTTAAAACAACTTGGGTGACCACCAGAGAATTTTAGCAAGTAGTTATTTTTCTCATGAAGATCTACGACCTTCAAATTTACCATTTATACAAGTATCCTGCACGGTAGTTTAAGAATCGTCAAATTAATTCAAAGTGTTTTTGAGTCCAGTTCCCATCCTGGTCTCTTTGAACTAAGCATAGGATATATTTCTTTGATAGTGGTGTTTTAACTATCAAATTTAAATAGTGTAGATAAATAAAACAGTTTATACAAATTATCAATATAATTTCCATGGCATGTTTATTCACATTAATTAACTTGTATAATCTCATTTCTACTTTCATAGCAGTAATCACTACAAAATGATTTAAAATAAAATAAAACGGTTTAACATTTTATTTTAACTAATTTAGATTCGATGAGTCACTTCATAGCATAAACAAACAATCATTCATCACAATAATAACAGTCAACATTGATTTGACGTTTAATTTCAAACTAATAATAGCTTGAATTATTTGGTCTCGAGTAACAACCAATTTCACATTGTATTTATTTCAAATTCTTTGGAAATAGATACACCGGTTTTATGAAAACTTTTATCTCGATTTCAATAAATACTGATATTAAACATTTGGGGATTTAAACTTAAGTTTACATGACTATACATCTTATTTCACTAATTATGCAACAACTTCCCGATCCTTTGTTTTATTTAAATTAACATATTTTTCCTTCACTTATATTAAAATCGAATTTAATTAAAATTGATTAATTTACATAACATGAATATTCTCGATCCATTACGGTTCACTTTCACGTACATATACTAAATTAAATTTGTCATTTGTTGTTAATCATTTATGCAACTCCTCATTTTTTACAAAAGTTAGCTTTAAATTTAAACAAACATAAATTAACCTTATATAAATTTTTAGGCTTGAAGTCCATCATCCCAACTACCACCAAACCCATTAAACTTCCTTAGGAAAACCACAATTTTTTTGGGTTATATATAAATTGGTTCAAAAAAACACATTAGAATTTAAACCAACACCTTTTTTCTTTTTTAGCCTTTCGAAGGTCCACTCACCCCAATCATACCCTCTAACCCAATGCCCTATCCATTTCCTTTCTAGTTGTAACACTTTCAGAAAATAAAAAAACAGTTATCAAATGCTTTGAATATTCTCTGCCAGGAATTCCTTTCTTCGTTCCACTGATAACCCGTGCCAACTCACTTCTTCATGTTTCCACGCATCTTCTTCTGGGCATTTCTAAGCACCTGACATTGCAACTAAAACTCGCCCCTTTCACTCCTTCATGATCCCGCCCACGTCTTCATACACACCCAACCCAAAAGTTACACTTGCACATACGCAAATGGCACTGCCACATGTTCCAACCATGTATGCCTCTTCTTCCCACCTCCTTCTGCGTGGTCTACACACTCTACCCAATCTCCAGCCATGCGTGCACTAGTGAACTTACACCCTAGTGAGAAACGGTAAGACGGAAATTAACTGTCACAACAACTTAAAACTAAGGCAATATACTAAGGAGAAACTATGGTTTGCACACTGGTTTGACATCAAAATATCATGATGCTATCATGTTAAGATTGTAAAGTTATAGAATCCATGTATTCAGACTTGAGTAGTTGTTTCTGTAAAAAAAATTGCATTTGTTGTTATAATATATAAAGATGAATAGCTTTTTTTCAATAAAAGTGGTGTATAGTTGTATGCTAAATTCGGTGTTACTAAGCATCCTAAATAAGTGCCATCGCCAGCATTCCTTTGTAACCGTGTAATAAATGACCCAACGGTATGTGAAAGTCCATAATTTAGGACAAAATTTTCAATAATAAAAACACAGGCGCTTGATAGAAATTCCAAGTTCAACTGTTAGATCCATGCGTCCATATGTGAATTCATCACAATAGCTTTTTTCCATCTCCCGTTTCTTGTTCCTCATTCTACCTATGCACGCTGTTCGATATGCACCTTTACAAAAGCCCCATCGTCATACCCATTATCCCGATGATCGCCACAATTCCGAACTCCATCACTCCAGATAATTGATCGAACCAAAACCATAAAAATCTTCGACTCCAAAACTAACATTCAAAGCAAAGTAGTCTCATTACTAGGACTCTGTCCTTTATACTCAGAAACAAGTCTGCTTACATAAATGCCTCATGGTCCTTCCACATTGGCTACATACACAGTTGAATCGCTCCTAATATTTTTAACTTCTCTACCATAAGTAACCACATCGTCACGGGGCTTAAGGATCACTGCAAAAGAAGGATAGTTCAATGCTCGTGGACTTGCTAAAAATTTTCTCTAATACTGAACAATTCACAATAACCCCATCTCTAGTGACAATCCCAACCTCCTGAGCACTATACCCGACAAAGCGAAGAAAACTAACATAGTCATCTTGTTCAAGTCATAAACTGGACCCTTAAATCTTAAACTAACCATCTTTAAACACTTAAATCCTTGCATACTAAGGCGGGTTTGCGTTCACATTAGCATACTTATTTTTGGATTCACAAGAGTTAAACATATATGCATACATATATATATATATATTAATGGAGGTATGTAAGTGTTTATCCACTATTATAATACTACTATCGTATTATTCCAAACTCTTTGTTCAAAGATAAAACACCGTTTCCAGAATCTAACAAACATAAGGCTTGGATTAAAGGTGATGGATATATAAACACACATCTAATATTTATCTACTAGGATTAACCATCAACAGTAAAGAGATTTATGTCTACCCACCAAAATAAGTTCACTGCTGCTAATAATTTAATTCACTGCTCTCGCTTGTGCCTATCAGATTTTCTAACACTCAGGTCTTATTATAACTAGTTTAGAGATTAACTTCTAAATAACATTACTATCTCAATCAAGTATATCAACACACCAATGGTTCGAATCCAATTAGAACTAAACAGTGGAGGATTTAAGTTTTACTCGCCAGTTGTAACGACCCAACTTTCGAACACATTGGAAGTCATCCCATTAATAAGAATAAGAATAGATAGAAGATAAAATCACAGAAAACATCAGAATCTCACAGCGGAATTTTCACAAAAGATAATACTTCATAATATTACACAGCATTAAATATTACATCAGAACATCATAGGTCTAGTAATACACCCCATTCATAGTACATCAGTAATTATACATATCATTGATGACCAACTTGCAGACTTAGTTATACAGTAGATAAGATAAGTAGACCAACACACAGGTAATCTTCATCCAGCTTCACAAGTTTCATCAAATCCTGATTCACTTGTCTATTCATAACAAGCGTTATGAATACCCAAGAGTTTAAGGGAAACACAGAAAAATAAACTCCGGGTCAGTCAGGCGACTGGTATGAGTAAACAGTTTAAAACAAATAAAAATACCTCATAAGACCACGCCGTAAATACGGAATAGGTTTTTACCTTATGAGATCAAAAACACTTTGTATACTTGAAAACAGATATTATCATAGTATCTGGGTGTTTTCACAAATAAATTAAAATCTAGAAGAATGCTTGCATCTCACATTCTCCTATATAGTATACAATTAAAAACCGCTTGGCGCTTATGGAAATTGGATTTCCATCTATGACAAGGTATGGGACCACCTTCCGATGATGTATCTCTAGAAGCAAATACACATGGGTTCAACAAGAACGTCTTGCAACCTGACCCACACATGACCGACCACTCATTTCTCTTGAGTGTATCGAGTGTATATCACCAACGGTTGTGTACGACAACCATTCCCGAATGGGCAGAATCGATAGATTAAGAAACAAAAGGAATTTCTCTAGATAGGTGATGCTACACCCTAATGGGAGCGACCCACATAGCCATGCTGCCTGCCCGATTTTTGTCATTTCCTGGATGTGAGGCTTGAGGCTAGACTTACCTTTTCATCATCATCGTTTAATTTGTTTGAATGCCACATCGTCAAATCCATTGGAAAACACTAATTGATTTCCACAAAAATACTCTGGTTGACAGGCTAAAGAAGTTTCCCTTTGTGCCAGCAACTGGTACGTTTGAAGAAAACAACGTACGTGATTCCTTTGGAAATACTCTGTCAGACATTCATCCATACAAGTTGCCCTGGGACTGGACAAACCAAAGGCACTATTTAAAAATAGCCCTTGTATATCGCCGTCTTCAATTTAAAAATCTCTGACGCGTGGCGTATAATCAAATCAAAGTGAAATATTTATTTCGGCCTCTTTGAAATGATTAACGAAAATTTTCTTTTTAATTTCATTAATCTAACATGATTATAAACTAATTTACACATATAATTACAGTCAAATCATATGATTATCTGGCTTAAATCTGGTATTTTGATCATGTCTTAAAATGAACAATTTCATTATGTGCGTCGCACACGGTTTTTCTTCCCATTTTTTCGTCACCTTTAAATGAATACTTACCTTAATTTTCCTTAGAAAAATATTTCTTATCATTATTACTTAATCTGATTATCCATAAATAACTTAAATTATGCTTTAATCATTTATCTACAACTTTTACACTTGGTATTTTTCTCGTCAAATTTTCCCTTTAATCCTTCATTCTTGATTTACTTATTCTTCTTTCTATACTGATAAAGTTCCTCCTTTTTATTTATCAGTCTAAACCCGATTAAAAACATTATTCACAGTTCTTGTTTTAAAAAGTACAAACTGTTCATGATCAGTTCTTATATCAGAGATTTTAGATTATAGATTAGAACTGACAAATTCCAGCGTATGTGTTACATACGGTCTCTCTACCTTGTTTTGCTTAAAATCTAAATATTTCACTAGAAAATAAATTTTAATTCAAATTGTAAACTAAATTTATAATTTAACAAAATTACAGCTTCTGTGCTGACTTCTCGACTTCTGTCAAAACAATATTTGATCTTCCACATTTGATCAACTTTCTTCTTGTTGGCTTTACAGTTTGAATACTTCGTCAGAAAATCATCTCTACTTATATTTAAATTTGTAATTTAATTTAAAATTCCAGTTTCTGTATTTTAGATTTCAAATGCTGACGAAAACTGCATTAAAATCCTTATTCGCATCTTTTCTAATTTGGCTAAATTAAATAAAAATTCTATTTTTTTTAAAATATTAATTTTCTTATAGTATTTTAACCATTATTTCATTTAAAACTAGTTTGAATTTAAAAAATATATAAAAATCTTCATTTTAAGGTTTAAATGGCAAAGTGCCACTTTTGGTAAAGTACGAGGTTAAAAACCATGGTGTGTGCCTTGCCAAATCACCGAAACACCATGTTTTTGGCTCGCCCGATCATCTGATCATCTTGAAATTCCAATGCAAACCCTCCTTCTTCTTCTTTCTCCTTCCTCCATGGTTGTACACGTGCACAACCACGCAAGGCCCTAACCACCACTACAGATCATCCACACCGATCACTCTTCACTCCCTGACCACGTCGACATCCTCCGATCACCTCCCCCTTGGACCTACAGTGATTTGGTCATGGCATCCTTTTCTGTCAAAAATACACCGCCCAGGAAATGCCTCGCCACGCCTTCTGTAACGAACTGGGATTTTCGACTCCGAAAATCAACACAAAACCCCAACGTCGATTGTTCAGACATTGAAAATACCAGGTCATTAATAGAAAGAAATAAGAGGATGAGAAAGATAAGATAGAAAATTAGAATAGAAGAAGAAGAAAAACACAACTGAGCAGAATCAGAGTAAACACGAATCTCACAGCGGAACGAATAAAATATATTATATAACATAACTTTGAAATACAAATCGGTTTTGTATATACATACCATATCAGAGTACTACATAACATTTGATACAGTGGAAATAACTATAAATAACCAATAGTGAAAACTCCTGCTTCAAGTTCCTCCAAGTGTATCTGTAAAATCCTGAAACACTTGACTGCCCGTACAAATTTGGGCACCCAAGAGTTTAGGGAAAACAAACAAAATAAACTCTGGGTCAGTCATGGGACTGGTGTGAGTAAATTCCAACCATACGGTTTAACTTTGAAAAATCCGTTTGAAACAAAAGGGTAATAGTAAGACCAACCCACACATAAACATGGACGGTTTTTACCTTACTATAATCCAAAATATTTTGATATCAAAATCCAATGATATTATAATAATGTTTAATCAAGTAAATAACCAAATAGCAGAACGCTTGCATCTCACGCTCTACATACATAGTATAAAATCAAAAACCGCCAGGCACTTATTGGAGATTGGACTCCAACTATGACAAGGTATGGGACCACCTGCCGCTCGTGTATCTCTAGAGGTGAATACACCTGGGTTCAACAAGAACATCTTGCAACCCGTCCCACACATGACCGACCACTCATTTCGCTTGAGTGTATCGAATGTATATCACCAACGGTTGGACTCAAACCACCGTTTCCCGAATGGGCAGAATCGATAGAGTAAGAACAAAAGGAATTTCTCTAGATAGGTGATTATACACCCTAATGGGAGCGACCCACATAGCCATGATGCCTGCCCGATTTTTGTCATTTTCCGGTTGTGAAGCTTGAGGCTACGTCTATCTTTTAGAATATCGGGCCACGATACACTTTGAATGCCACATCTTCAAACCCGTCAAATCACTAGTTGATCTTCCAAAAGATATTACGGGTATAAAAGCTAAGAGAAACGAATTTCTCCGCCACCAGACGTAATACCTTGGAAAGATCGTCTTATGTTACCGTTAGGAATACTCTGTCAGACATTCGTCCATACGAGTTGTCCTGGGACTGGACAAACAGAAAACACCATTCTGGAACATGACGACCCTTGCCTTTCACTGCGTCTTCAATTGCCTTCAGCATAATCTATTCGCAGCGCTTATGCCTATATGGAGTGGTTTTAGATAATATATCCAACCGATCTCTCCATATTGACAACGATGGTCAAAACACTTCGATAGTCAGTTATTTAACTATCGAAGTAAAAAAAACATTCATTTAAAATGTACAACTAAACATCACACAACCACGACCACATTTTATTTAACATTTATTTCTATTATTCGAATTCCCATATCTTACCAATTATTTCTCAACACCATCTTAGAACTTTCACACTTCTTATAATTCATTTACACTTCTTTGGGGAAAACATAATTATTTTCTTATCACTTGAGATGAGTGAATTTCAGACCTTTATAATGAATAGTGTTATATGTAATAATCACGCTTAAGCTTGGTTAACAACGTTAATTTGTCGTTATAGTAAAAACTTGCAATACGCTATGTTATTCCCCTTTATCACTAATATCGACATCACAGTCACGCTTAAGCCTGGTCAACAGCGTTATTTTATCGCTATAGTTCTAAGACTTGCAATGCGTTGTTATATTCCACTTTATACTAATCTCGACACCTCTTTCCATTACAAAAATCTTGACATCTCTTTCCATTACAAAAATCTAAACATCTCTTTCCGTTACAAAAATCTTGATATCTTCTTCCGTTACGAAAATCTTGATATCTTCTTCCGTTACAAACAAATACCATCCCTCGATAATAATGAAGCCGTTCAAGTTGGGGTATTTTAATTACCTCTCAGACCTTGATCGACAACGTTCTTATCTTAGAATAGATATAAGTTCGTAACTCTAACCTCTTATACTTTATAATCCATCAAATCGTACTTCTGCTCTATTTTAAATATGATTTTATAATGCCATATTCTTATTTTGAAAACTCGGTTGTTTATAATTATTTATCTTAAACATTAACTTTCCGTTTCATCATCTTTATGCAATTCCATTTATAACTTCTTTATCAAAACACACTTACGTTCTGTCTTTAGTCGTTTAACTTTTACTTGAATTATTATACTTAATTCAACTAACATATCATTACAATCCCATGCCATCTTAAACGAAACCCATTTAAGAAACAATTACTTTAAAAATTAAATAATAATCATTCATTGCTGAAGTAAAACAATTTATTTCTTTATTATCCAAAAAGATTTACTCATAGGATAATTTATAACTTTTATCTCTTTATAACTTTATATAGAATGTCTAAAGCAATTGTTCATATTCACTTTGTAAATGTAACTACAAAGTATTAATTTATAATAGAAATTCTATTATAAATTTAAAATTTCACCTGAATTATGAAAATATAATTTTTATAAATTTAACCTCGTTGATTCGTCTGATACAATTCAACATCTTAACAAAAAGATGAAATTACGGTCGTCTGCTGCCATTTCTTAATCGATACCGTCTATTGATTAAATCAAAACCATTGTTGAATTTTCATTCAATATCAATATCACACAGGGTTTGAATGTCAATTGTGTTCAAACAGTGCATATAAAACAAACGGTACATATAAATATTGAGGAATCCGGTTGGGTTCCTCCAACCGGTTTCCCGCATCCACCGATGTTAGTCAACAATTTACACTGATTCCATACTAGGGAATATTAAAATCGCTGGAATCAGTCCAACCAATGATGTGTATATCTGCAACGATATATAATATTCAATCAATTTAGATGCAATCTACTAAAACAACCATCACACAACATTCAACCATTTATTTAAAATATAACTAAGATATTTTAAATAAAACAGAGTTAGTGAATTTACTCACCTTGGCGCGTTAACCGTTAAATAACGATTTGCGTCAATTGATTTTATCACGAAATTCCAGTGACTTTGTTGTCCCCGAGATATATGTTCCACACTATCGATTCAACTGTTATGATTTCAGTCCGCCATATTGTTCCTTCGCCATATGGTTCATTTCCGCACAGCCTTGCCGCCGCACTTTGCCACCTAATCACTTCGATGATCGGACTCCGGTCAGTCCCCTCACACAACAGCCACCTGATCATCTCTTAACCCAGAACACCACATAAAAACTATACCCCTAACGTGCGTCCCCTTTTTATTTCATATTTTCTTTTCTTTTTTTCTATTTCTCGCATGATCACTTGTCGCTTTGCTTCCCTTTAGTATTAAACACGTTGACACTGATGCTCTTTAGACCGTGACCCTTCCATCAAATTTCCTCTATTCGTAGTCCACCGTCCAACCTTTTGACAGCAGCACCAACTCCCTATTTGTTCATCCTATCCATGCGCATACATGTGTCCCCTGTACACCGCATGACCCAACAGTATGAAGGTTTCCAAGACCATACAAAAACCGTCATCCTACTGTTTTGATCCTTTCAACTCCATTTCCTGTCCTACCCCTTCTCACCACCTTTCCCTTTTCTTTTTGCTTTACAGTGCACTCCACGCAAGGACACTCCACCGCCACTTCATGAACCGTAAACTCCTTCTAATATGTTGAACAGTGTGCGAGCTCCTGTTGTACGGAACCCATTTTTGCTTCAACGTCGGCTCCTCCCACATGCATGTCCTGTATAAGGAAAACATGCTCCCGTCCAGTATTATTTTCATGCAAACAAAAAGGAGCAGCCTTCCCCTACTTAACGTTATTCCATGCGCCTGCTCCCCTTCGTCCTTTGTCACGTTTTGGCCATACAAGCTTTCCACACTATAGTCTTCCATCCCACACAGATTCTCCTCTTCATAAAAGCACAACCCTTACTTCACCACCCTATAACCGCATATCATCTTCCCCTTGAAACGCATGGATAATTATTTCATTTTATATTACTATATTATTATTATTATTTTTCTTTTGAAGTCATCAGAAAGGTCTGTATGGGTTTGTATTTGCAGAAGATGAGAAGAGTTTTCGGTCTGTATTTATAATGTTTACATTACTTAAGGGCCAAGTAATAGGGTACTGTATACCCTAGCTAGAGAGGTCGGACAGAGAAACTTTGATTTGATTCTTTGAAAACCATTCTCATGCTTCTTTTCATTTATGGCTTAAATGCGAAGAAAGATTGATAGGACTTATGCAGCCTTAGATTGGGGCAGCTGATGTTTGTCGGCTTGGATGTCAGTGATAACTCATGTCGGTGGCGGCTTCATGATTTGAAAATACGAGTGGTAGGGAAAAAGAGGCGATAGGGCCTGTGTGCTTCAATGGTAGGCTGGTGCTATTTTCCTTCTTTTTAGACTATGCAATGTCTGCATTGATTTGTTGATTTCTATTTTTTCATTTCAACGTAGCTGTCAAGGTGTAAGGTACAACATAGGATTTTTAGGCAGCAATAGATGTAGGTTACAACGCTTTAAATTTTGATGTTGATTGCCATGAGTTTTCGTTATCAACTAGCTGTTTTTTCTACTGTCTCAATGTAGTCTGTGTTGACGGAAGCACGAGCAATAAAGATGGGGTTTGACTTGAATATACATGATGTACAAGGGTAGGACGATGATAGAGGGATAGGTAGAGATTGATTTTCTTTTAGATTAAGAAAAACATGCAACTGTTTTGAAAATGAGATGGTGACCATTCAATATTGAATTAACTATTAAGTGTAAAGCCAAGACACAATGCACGTGAGGACTAAAAGAAAAATAATAATTATACTTTGATTCCAAGTTAATAAATAGTATACCTTGTTACAGAAAATTTCGTTCATTTACGAACTATTATGGACAAAAATAAAAATACAGCCATGTCAGGCAACACCCCACGATCCCAAAAATATAATAATATCGGTAGGTTGACTCATATTTTGAAACCCCACAATATTGTTATAGGGTGCAAAATACTACAAATAAAAGTTGCGTATTAAATTAATTAAAAATTGCAGTAAAATTCTAAAAATTAAATTATCACTACGTCTCAAAAGAACCTTGTCAACATTCGAAACCGATATCTAGTTATATCGAATAAACCGTTACGGTCGATAAACGATTTTACAGCGACTATTTGAATTTTTGATTTGGATATATCTTGCAATATATAATTCAGAAATTCGATTTTTCACCTCCATTAGAAAAATACAGTTCAACATATTCCAATGTTTCTTGTTTCGCAGAAATCCGATTTAAAACGAGTCTAGCACACTCAGTTGGAGTTCAGAACGTTAAATTACGAACTGCCGCGATATTACGGTCTCGATTATATTTAATATATATTTTTATACGTTCAACTTTGTTTTAGTTAATATATAAACTTCGTTTTAGTTAATATATAAATTTACTTATATTATGAATTCAATATCTAAACTGATTTATATATTCAAATACAAATCGATAAAAATGCGGGACATTACATTCCTTCCCCCTTAAAATAATTTCGTCCTCGAAATTGCTAAGATGGGGAAAATGCTACCATCTTGGTTGTAAACAGGTTAAAAATCTTTTTGGCTTACTTCATAATTTCAGTTTCAACTGAACTGATTAATTCCAATTAAATATTAATTCCTTAATTCGAATATTATCAAAATTCTGAAAATTCCCTAACAGCTTAAATTTTCAGAGAATTTTCGCCAGCATCTCCTCTGCATGGTTTATTTGGTACTACAACAGTTGCCACTCTGGGCCTTCTCCAATCCAAAAGAAAATCAAATAACCAAACGGCTTGCCAACTGGACTCAGAAATCTTATGCTCAAATCTTTTTTTGTCGGGTATTCAACTTTATCTCTTCCATTTGCAATCAAACCAGTATATATCCAAGTATTTCCAATTGATCTTAAATCAATTTATTCACTACTCTATCCTTTGCTTATAATCCAAACCAAATTCCATTTCAACTCTAGTTCTAATCTCAACTCCAACTTCTTATTCAATAATTCAATTCCATAACCAAACTCGGTTCCAATCCAATATCTCATTTCACAAATTCACTTACTTTACCAAGTTTAATTCTATTCCAATACGATTTCCACTTGGTTTCAATTCAACCCCCATTTTACTAAATTTAGTTAAATTTCTATTTATTTACTTCATAAGTAAATTTTAAATTTCAGAACTCAATTCCTGGGGTTTCTATATCAAATCAGTTTGAAATCATATATATATATATATATTCATAACATAGTAATTCAAAACATTTGAATTCCGAACAACTTATTTCAAAACAAAATCTTTGGTAGTAATCCGCCACTTAGAACTCGAAAATGAACACCGATAATGGTCGACTTCATCATCGGAATTTATTTCCCAATGATTAAAGTGAGTTCAATACTATATCACTTTCAAAACTCATATTTAGATACTTTTATTTGAAATTTACTTCAAACATGTCTTTTCGAAACTTGGATAATATTTCAAAAAATTTCCAGGATCATAAAATTCCATATATTTAATTCAAAAATCATTTACAAACAATTTCATGTTTCAGAATTTTAATTCCAATTCTGGTTTAAAATTTCAAATTTAATTCATCTGATTTTATACCTGATACTCATATGAATTTCTATTTACATAACCAACGCACTTATAATCTTATTTGATTATAGTGACGATCAACAAACCAAATATACTATAATGATCTCAAGATATATAGTTCTTTTTTATCAAAATATATTTTGGGTAAAATCATTCTATTTACCCTTCTTCAAAACAATACTGTGTCGAGTTACTCTACTCAAGAGTTTAGAAACACCTATCGATACAATTTGCAATCCAGTATCGACCAGAATTCATAAACCACTCGTCAAACCAACCAACACAATATAAAACGGTTTTTATATCAATTTACAAATATGTGCTCATATCTATACACTTAAACTCAACCTAGGATATTACTAACCCCATCTCTATTGAGTTACGCCACAGAGCCAAGGTAATCACATAACCTTCAGCTCTGATACCACTGTAACGAACTGGGATTTTCGACTCCGAAAATCAACACAAAACCCAACGTCGACTGTTCAGACATTGAAAATACCAGGTCATTAATATAAAGAAATAAGAGGATGAGAAAGATAAGATAGAAAATTAGAATAGAAGAAGAAGAAAAACACAATTGAGCAGAATCAGAGTAAACACAAATCTCACAGCGGAACGAATAAAATATATTATATAACATAACTTTGAAATACAAATCGGTTTTGTATATACATACCATATCAGAGTACTACATAACATTTGATACAGCGGAAATAACTATAAATAACCAACAGTGAAGACTCCTGCTTCAAGTTCCTCCAAGTGTATCTGTGAAAGCCTGAAACACTTGACTGCCCGTACAAATTTGGGCACCCAAGAGTTTAGGGAAAGCAAACAAAATAAACTCTGGGTCAGTCATGGGACTGGTGTGAGTAAATTCCAACCATACGGTTTAACTTTGAAAAATCCTTTTGAAACAAAAGGGTAATAGTAAGACCAACCCACATATAAACATAGACGGTTTTTACCTTACTATAATCCAAAATATTTTGATATTAATATCCAGTGATATTATAATAATGTTTAATCAAGTAAATAACCAAATAGCAGAACGCTTGCATCTCACGCTCTACATACATAGTATAAAATCAAAAACCGCCAGGCACTTATTGGAGATTGGATTCCATCTATGACAAGGTATGGGACCACCTGCCGCTCGTGTATCTCTAGAGGCGAATACACCTGGGTTCAACAAGAACATCTTGCAACCCGGCCCACACATGACCGACCACTCATTTCGCTTGAGTGTATCGAATGTATATCACCAACGGTTGGACTCAAACCACCGTTTCCCGAATGGGCAGAATCGATAGAGTAAGAACAAAAGGAATTTCTCTAGATAGGTGATTATACACCCTAATGGGAGCGACCCACATAGCCGTGCTGCCTGCCCGATTTTTGTCATTTCCGGTTGTGAATCTTGAGGCCACGTCTATCTTTTAGAATATCTGGCCACGATACACTTTGAATGCCACATCGTCAAACCCGTCAAATCACTAGTTGATCTTCCCAAAAATATTACGGGTATAAAAGCTAAGAGAAACGAATTTCTCCACCACCAGACGTAATACCTTGGAAAGATCGTCTTATGTGACCGTTAGGAATACTCTGTCAGACATTCGTCCATACGAGTTGTCCTGGGACTGGACAAACAGAAAACACCATTCTGGAACATGACGACCCTTGCCTTTCACTCCGTCTTCAATTGCCTTCAGCATAATCTATTCGCAGCGCTTATGCCTATATGGAGTGGTTTTAGATAATATATCCAACCGGTCTCTCCATATTGACAACGATGGTCAAAACCCTTCGATAGTCGGTTATTTAACTATCAAAGTAAAACAAACATTCATTTAAAATGTACAACTAAACATCACACAACCACGACCACTTTTTATTTAACATTTATTTCAATTATTCGAATTCCCATATCTTACCAATTATTTCTCAACACCATGTTAGAACTTTCACACTTCTTATAATTCATTTACACTTCTTTGGGGAAAACATAATTATTTTCTTATCACTTGAGATGAGTGAATTTCAAACCTTTCTAATGAATAGTGTTATATATAATAATCA
This sequence comes from Allium sativum, assembly GCA_030737875.1. Taxonomy (NCBI): domain Eukaryota; kingdom Viridiplantae; phylum Streptophyta; class Magnoliopsida; order Asparagales; family Amaryllidaceae; genus Allium; species Allium sativum. The sequence continues at coordinate 469,137,012 of CM060910.1, forward strand.
CGCTTAAGCTTGGTTAACAACGTTAATTTGTCGTTATAGTAAAAACTTGCAATACGCTGTGTTATTCCCCTTTATCACTAATCTCGACATCACAGTCACGCTTAAGCCTGGTCAACAGCGTTATTTTATCGCTATAGTTCTAAGACTTGCAATGCGTTGTTATATTCCACTTTATACTAATCTCGACACCTCTTTCTGTTACAAAAATCTTGACATCTCTTTCCATTACAAAAATCTTGACATCTCTTTCCGTTACAAAAATCTTGATATCTTCTTCTGTTACAAAAATCTTGATATCTTCTTCCATTACAAACAAATACCATCCCTCGATAATAATGAAGCCGTTCAAGTTGGGGTATTTTAATTACCTCTCATACCTTGATCGACAACGTTCTTATCTTAGAATAGATATAAGTTCGTAACTCTAACCTCTTATACTTTATAATCCATCAAATCGTACTTCTGCTCTATTTTAAATATGGTTTTATAATGCCATATTCTTATTTTGAAAACTCGGTTGTTTATAATTATTTATCTTAAACATTAACTTTCCGTTTCATCATCTTTATGCAATTCCATTTATAACTTTTTTATCAAAACACACATACGTTCTGTCTTTAGTCGTTTAACTTTTACTTGAATTGTTATACTTAATTCAACTAACATACCATTACAATCCCATGCCATCTTAAATGAAATCCATTTAAGAAACAATTACTTTAACAATTAAATAATAATCATTCATTGCTGAAGTAAAACAATTTATTTCTTTATTATCCAAAAAGATTTACTCATAGGATAATTTATAACTTTTATCTCTTTATAACTTTATATAGAATGTCTAAAGCAATTGTTCATATTCACTTTGTAAAAGTAACTACAAAGTATTAATTTATAATAGAATTTCTATTATAAATTTAAAACTTCACCTCAATTATGAAAATATATTTTTTATAAATTTAACCTCGTTGATTCGTCTGATACAATTCAATATCTTAACAAAAAGATGAAATTACGGTCGTCTGCTGCCATTTCTTAATCGATATCGTCTATTGATTAAATCAAAACCATTGTTGAATTTTCATTCAATATCAATATCACACAGGGTTTGAATGTCAATTGTGTTCAAACAGTGCATATAAAACAAACGGTACATATAAATATTGAGGAATCCGGTTGGGTTCCTCCAACCGGTTTCTCGCATCCACCGATGTTAGTCAACAATTTACACTGATTCCATACCAGGGAATATTAAAATCGTTGGAATCAGTCCAACCAATGATGTGTATAAATGCAACGATATATAATATTCAATCAATTTAGATGTAATCTACTAAAACAACCATCACACAACATTTAACCATTTATTTAAAATATAATTAAGATATTTTAAATAAAACAGAGTTAGTGAATTTACTCACCTTGGCGCATTAACCGTTAAATAACGATTTGCGTCAATTGATTTTATCACGAAATTCCAGTGACTCTGTTGTCCCCGAAATATATGTTCCACACTATAGAATCGACTGTTATGATTTCAGTCCGCCATATTGTTCCTTCTCCATATGGTTCATTTCCGCACAGCCTTGCCGCCGCACTTTGCCACCTAATCACTTCGATGATCGGACTCCGGTCAGTCCCCGCACACAACAGCCACCTGATCATCTCTTAACGCAGAACGTCACATAAAAACTCTACCCCTAACGTACGTCCCCTTTTTGTTTCATATTTTCTTTTCTTTTCTTTTTTTCTTTTTCTCACATGATCACTTGTCGCTTTTCTTCCCTTTAGTATTAAACACGCTGCACACTGATGCTTTTCAGACCGTGACCCTTCCATCGAATTTCCTCTATTCGCAGTCCACCGTCCAACCTTTTGATAGCAGCACCAACTCCCCATTTGTTCATCCCATCCATGCGCATACATGTGTCCCCTGTACACCGCATGACCCAACAGTATGAAGGTTTCCAAGACCATACACAAACCGTTGTCCTACTGTTTTAATCCTTTCAACTCCATTTCCTGTCCTACCCCTTCTCACCACCTTTCCCTTTTCTTTTTGCTTTACAGTACACTCCACGCAAGGACACTCCACCGCCACTTCATGAACCGTAAACTCCTTCTTCTAATATGTTGAACAATGTGCGAGCTCCTGTTGTACGGAACCCATTTTTTCTTCAACGTCGGCTCCTCCCACATGCATGTCCTGTATAAGGAAAACATGCTCCCGTCCAGTATTATTTTCATGCAAACAAAAAGGAGCAGCCTTCCCCTACTTCACGTTATTCCATGCGCCTGCTCCCCTTCGTCCTTTGTCACATTTTGGCCATCCAAGCTTTCCACACTATAGTCTTCCATCCCACACAGATTCTCCTCTTCATAAAAGCACAACCCTTACTTCACCACCCTATAACCGCATATCATCTTCCCCTTGAAACGCATGTATCATTATTTCATTTTATATTACTATATTATTATTATTATTTCTTTTGAAGCCATCAGAAAGGTCTGTATGGGTTTGTATTTGCCGAAGATGAGAAGAGTTTTCGGTATGTATTTATAATGTTTACATTACTTAAGGGCCAAGTAATAGGGTACTGTATACCCTAGCTAGAGAGGTCGGACAGAGAAACTTTGATTTGATTCTTTGAAAACCATTCTCATGCTTCTTTTCATTTATGGCTTAAATGCGAAGAAAGATCGATAGGACTTATGCAGCCTTAGATTCGGGCAGTCTATGTTTGTCGGCTTGGATGTCAGTGATAACCCATGTCGGTGGCGGCTTCATGATTTGAAAATACGAGTGGTAGGGAAAAAGAGGCGATAGGGCCTGTGTGCTTCAATGGTAGGCTGGTGTTATTTTCCTTCTTTTTAGACTATGAAATGTCTGCATTGATTTGTTGATTTCTATTTTTTTCATTTCAACGTAGCTGTCAAGGTGTAAGGTACAACGTAGGATTTTTAGGCAGCAATAGATGTAGGTTACAACGCTTTAAATTTTGATGTTGATTGCCATGATCTTTCGTTATCAACTAGCTATTTTTTTTCTACTGTCTCAATGTAGTCTGTGTTGACGGAAGCACGAGCAATAAAGATGGGGTTTGATTTGAATATACAAAATGTACAAGGGTAGGACGATGATACAGGGATAGGCAGAGATTGATTTTCTTTTAGATTAAGAAAAACGTGCAACTGTTTTGAAAATGAGATGGTGACCATTCAATATTGAATTAACTATTGAGTGTAAAGCCAAGACACAATGCACGTGAGGACTAAAAGAAAAATAATAATTATACTTTGATTCCAAGTTAATAAATAGTATACCTTATTACAGAAAATTTCGTTCGTTTACGAACTGTTATGGACAAAAATAAAAATACAGCCATGTCAGGCAACACCCCACGATCCCAAAAATATAATAATATCGGTAGGTTGACTCATATTTTGAAACCCCACAATATTGATATAGGGTGTAAAATACTCCAAATAAAAGTTGCGTATTAAATTAATTAAAAATTGCAGTAAAATTCTAAAAATTAAATTATCACTACGTCTCAAAAGAACCTTGTCAAAATTCGAAACCGATATCTAGTTATATCGAATAAACCGTTACGGTCGATAAACGATTTTACAGCGACTATTTGAATTTTTGATTTGGATATATCTTGCAATATATAATTCAGAAATTCGATTTTTCACCTCCATTAGAAAAATACAGTTCAACAGATTCCAATGTTTCTTGTTTCGTAGAAATTCGATTTAAAACGAGTCTTGCACACTCAGTTGGAGTTCAGAATGTTAAATTACAAACTGCCGCGATATTACGGCCTCGATTATATTTAATATATATTTTTATACGTTCAACTTCGTTTTAGTTAATATATAAATTTACTTATATTATGAATTCAATATCTAAACTGATTTAAATATTCAAATACAAATCGATAAAAATGCGGGACATTACACCTTCCCTCGACTACGTGCCACCACCACCTCCTGGCTACGTCACCGCACCACCCAGACGCCACCATCCCCCCTGGACCGCACCCCCTAACCCCTCCGACGAAGTGCAATTCAGGTGAACCCAAACCGAACCTAAAAACCAAATTAAACCCTATTTTCTCCTTTATTTTGAAATCCACTTAATTAAAAATTAAACTTACATTTTTCTTATCATCTACCACCTCTCCTACCCCTTCAGGCCAAAACGCCATCACCTCCAATCAAGTGATGCGCCGGAAGTTCACTGAAGTTAAACTTTCGACCATCTCTTGATTTCTCTTGATCCATACTATTAAAAATCTTGATTTTTGTTTTAAAAATCATCATTTGATTTTCTTATTATGATTATGTAATCAAAACAAGTTTTAATCAGTTTTGAAAATCCACTTTGAATATGAGGAATAGAGAGCTTCTTGTTGTCTGACACTATGCTTATTCTCTTGAACTAATTACTTTGCTTTGTTAAAATTGATTTATATATATGAACCTATACTATCCTAGTTCAAACTAGTGGCCATACCCCCTTCAACCCATCAACATTTGAGTCCCCATTGATGATTTAAAATAAACAACAGCCAGGTTGTTCTTACAGTAAAGAATAAAACACTAAACCTTAAGCAAACATAAGTATACAACCAAAGTCACTCACTAGATTAGGTACCAATACCAATCCTTAGTTGTTTAGCATAGAATGGTTTCAACAAAGTTGTACTTAACCAAGAACAAATCATAGACAGGCAAATTCAAAATAGAAATATGCAGGAAGTTTAAACAGAAAATTAAAACAGTTTTACTCACCTTTCAATTATGAACCTTTGGCTTTTCTTTCCCCTACTGATGTTATTTGAATGCTCTTGTGTTGTGTGAGTGGGAATGATGTGTGCTTGTGGCCTTTTATAGTGGTAGAAATCATAAAATAATGGTGGCAACAAAATAAATTTTCAGATTTGATTTTGACCAAAGATTGACAATACCACGAAATCTTTTTCCCCACCAAAACAAAACAGCACCATCTCCTCTTCACATGGCTTAGATCAGTCATACTTCACCCTAAAAACCTCTTGCACATGGCTTATAGGTTTCTATGAAATGTCACACTAAATGCCTATGTACAACTATGATTTTCACAAATCTTTTTTTTTTTGGTTTTAACAAATTAAAATATCCATTTTGTACCATTTAAAATCAGTTTGCCTTAGGTTTTTAAACCAAAATCTCTCATGATATTTTGATTTAACAACAAAATATAAAAAGAATTTTTCTTTCCTTCCAAGGCAATGCAAAAATCTGAAAATTGGTACTACAAAATCAATGGCCATGTGATGGAAAAATCTTGGAAAAGATAAGTGTTAGTATGGGCCTGGTGTCGGCAATATCCTAGGTGTATATGCAAGGTTTTGTGTATCTTTGGCACATGGGTTTTTGACAAAATAAACAAGGTTTTGAAAAATGCAAAAGGAAATGATAATTTTCAGAAATCTTGTGTAAAAAGAGAATGATTTTGAACTGAAAATGTTTGATAACAATTTGATTTCGCCATGTGTTCTAATCTTTCTAGATCCTCTTAACTGGCTAATTTTTGGTGTAGGTGTTATCTTGAATTTTTATTCATGAACATGATTACAAAAGGGGATGATACTTTCATGTTTTGATGTATGTATATGTGAATATGAGCTTGCCTTGATCTTGCTTTGACAACCAAATGGTCTTTGGCAAGTTTTTAATTCAAATTTTAACAAGTTTTCCAATTCAAGAATTTGCAAAAACCAAACTCTAAAATACTTTGAAAAATGAAGAACAAAATATGTAAGATAAAATGGCATTAAAAACTTGCTATATAAAAGTGTTATTATTCAAACATGTATAAAATCAATTTAAACAATCGCTATCAAATTCATGCTATCATACCGGATGTGTAAAAATGGGGTTTTTTAGTAAATGATGTTATACATAATTTAACATGCTTTGAAATTTTAAGGTATGGATTTTAAATCGTATTTGTGAATACGTACTCATGATTAAATCAATATCTATGTCAGTGCTCCGTGAAAATACCGGGTCATTACACCAGTATATACTACTCACTGTTTTTTTTCTTTTGCTTTCGGGTTTTGTTTTAAATATTTTGTCAAGGAAATCTGTCTATAAATTTATATACACTTGTTTACAGTGGATAGTTTTAAATGGGTACAAAGGAAGTTTACTAACTATATATTTGTTCACAGTTTAGCTTCAGAATTAGGTACCCAGTTTACTTGATTTCCAGCGATTGAACAAAAAATTTAAATTCATGATAATGAGTACATATCATCACACAAAATAAATTAAATATACACTATAAAAAGGAGTTCAAATGTTTACTCGCAAAATATACCCACCGTCCTGTTTCACATCCAGATTTGTGCTCATGGGTTGCCAACGCATTCAGATTTTCTCCATGGTTCTCAGCCATTATGATTTCCAGGTTTCTACTCAATGTTTTTCACTTGTTTCCACTGGGCTTGGGTGTCTGGGTTTGTGTAGTATATGGGTGTATTTATATGTTGAAATTCTTGGCTTTAAGTAAGGGAGGTGTTAAAAGAAATAAGGTACCGCAGCTTGATTGAAAATAAGTTATGTTTAGTCAATTCTTGTTCAATCCTTTCCTAGTCTAGTATAGCTTGTTCAGTTATGCATTGTACTTATCATTCACTTCATTTAGCATCTAAGTCTAGCCTAATGGGTTAGCTATGCTTTGATGTATAAAAAACAAACTTGGCAGCAAAGTAAAGATCACAGTATTAAAGTCCAGGTGTTCTAACTTGTAAGTGTGTTGTATTGTAAATGCACTTCTCATGGCAACTAATCGATTCAAACTTAGCACTTAAGGCTTGCGCAGGGTGTTTGATAGTACAATTGGTGATGTGTATGTTTAATTATACTAATCTAGGCTTATACAGGGTAGAAGCTAGGATGTTTGGGTTGGCTCTAAGGGAAGATATGTTGTAATGGTTGAGCAATTCAAATTTTGTTTCTGAATAAATCGATCAGGCCATGTTCTTGCTACGCATGCAAGTGTACCTTATATTTATATATAATTCATGCTTACTATCTAAGCAAGAATCAGCCTATTATATACTTATTTTTTAGCATGTACAGCATGTACTTAATAGTTTAAATGTCTTCACACCTAGCATCAAGAAAATCAATTCCTTTACATCAATATAATCCATCCTTTCCTATCTTATAAATGCATGTGCAGCTACAATTCTTTTGCTCATATGTGAAGGAAAAATGATATCTTACTTTAATACATTCCTTCATTAATTCAAGTAAGAAAATTTTCATGTAATAAATTATGTTAAGGCTATATATATATATATATATATATAGTAAGTTAAATACACACATGATCTTCAAAATAATAAGTTATTCTAATTTAAATGAATTAGATCCTATCGGGGTTCTCAAATTAAATGAATATCATATATGTGAAGTAATTTACTCAAGTAATTATACTCACATGAGTTTTAACCAATATTAAAATAAAATGACAGTGCATCACTAATTGTTTTATATATACATATACACATTGATTACAGAATTTTAGAATATCAACGAATGTACTTAATTGGAATTTTCCTGATATTTTACAAAATATATAAATATTGATTTATTTACTTAAATTAAATTATTGTTATAATATATACATTATAGATTATAGAATCAGTCCAAAAACTGGGATGTTACAATCTACCCCCTTAAAAGAATTTCGTCCCCAAAATTAAAGAGTAACGAGGAGATTCTAGTTATATCCAAAATCATAGACTTATATCAATACATACATGGATCATCCCCTAATAGTTACAGCAACCAAGACATCCAGAACACACAGGTTATCTACAAAAATATCTTACTTGAATCAAAACGTTTAATACACATATTAGCAATTTGTTATCTATCACAATTTTTTTTTATTATATAACTATAACTATTTGTTATTACCATTGGAATATATTTTCATTTCGCATTCATGCATTACCATTCTTCCACAATCATTAGTTCTTGATTGTAAATCGGTAAGAAAATAATCCCCTAAGTAACAACCCCGAAGACCAAAATCAACATCAGATCAATACTCAGAAAATCATTTAGCTTAACCAATCTTCAGTTAGGTTCAAGTTTCTCAATTCCATATCTTAATTTCTTATTACCCCATTTTACCTCATCTTCTATTTAAAATATCCTTGATTACATTTGGGAAATAACTTCCAAATCTGATCTACTCCATTAATTTAAATAAAATATATTCATCTCCTTCAAATTCTCTTTTTAAATTCCAATTCAATTAAATTCCATTCAATTTAACTATACTATTCCCATCTAGTTGTATTTTCCAGTTCCAGAATCCTAACTCTTGGTCTTATTTCAAATAGTTTGAAATCACTTATCTCTATTCCAATTTAATTCGAAACCTTTGAATATATCCAAAACAATAGTTTTTCTCAAACATTTCTTTCCTGTTTTTCTTATTTGTATATTTCATTCTATATACAAATTCAATTTGGTTCGTTAATATAACCATTTCAATTTTTATAATCTGATACCAGATTATAATAGCAACCAACACAGCCAATAATAATAATTTCATAAAATTATTTTAATATCAAATATATTTTTGAGAAAAAATATTTCATTTACCCAGCTTTAAAAACAATACCATGTCTAGTTACTTTATTCAAGAGTTTAGAAACAATTATCGATACAGTTTCGACTACCATATTGACCAGAATTTATAAATCACTTGATGGACCAATCAACACAATATAAAACAGTTTTTATATTAATTAACAAATACGCTCTCATATATATACACTCAAACTCAATCTAGGGCATTACTAAACACCTCTCTATCGAGTTACGCCATAGAGCCAAGGTTATTACAAAACCTCGCTCTGATACCAACTGTAACGGCTTGAAAAGTTCTGATCCTAATTAATGATGCTAATACATTTCGGGTATCACAAATCGACTAATCAACATTAGAAATTAACAGATCGTTAATAGAAAGAAGTTAGAGGGTGAGAAATAAAAAGAAAGAAAGTTAGAACAGAAGAAAAAGAAGAATTGAACACAATAGAACCAGAGTAAACATGAATCTCATAGCGGAACTGAATAAAATATATTATATAATATCTTGAAATACAAAAATGCATTTACTTACATACATCATCAAAGTACAACTCATACACAACACAAGGGAAATAAACTCGATATATCTAATGTTGAAGCCTCTTGCTCCAAGCTCCTTCAAGTGAGTCTGTAGAATCCTGAAACCACTTGACTGCCCATACAAATTTGGACACCCAAGAGTTTAGGTAAAACATAGAAAAATAAACTTTGGGCAGTTATGGGGCGGGTGTGAGTGAACGATTTTAAAACAGCTTGAATTAACGTTTAAAAACCCTTTTGAAATAAATGATAATCGTAAGACCGATCCACACATAAATACGGATGGTTTTTACCTTACGATAACCCAAAACATTTTGAAATCAATATCTTATTATGATATTATGATAATGACTAAATAAAAATAAATAGCAATCTAGCGGAACGCTTGCATCTCACGCTCCACTATATAGTATACAATCAAAACTGCAGGCGCTTATTTGGGAATTGATTCCGACTATGACAAGGTATGGAACCACCTTCCAATAGTGTACATGTAGAGGGGAATACACTGGGTTCAACAAGAACATCTTGCAACCCGGCCACACATTACTGACCACTCATTTCGCTGGATTGTATCGAATGTATATCACCAACGGTTGGGATAAACAACTGTTTCCCGAAAATGGATAGAATCGAATAGATTAAAGAAGGAAATGAATTTTCTCTAGATAGGTGATTATACACCCCCTACTTGGGAGCGACCCACTTAGCCATGTTGCCTACCCGATTTTTGTCATTTCCCAGTTATTGAGGCCTGAGGTTAGAATTTACCTTTAGACCATCTGTCTATCATTCATTTTGAATGCCATATTGTGAGATCCGTCAAATCACTAATTGAAGTCCACAAATATACTCTGGATGTAAAAGAAGGGCCATTCTTTGCCATCAACTTGGTATATTTGTAAAAATCAACGTACGTCGTTTTTAGGAAATACTTCGTCAGACATTCGTCCATACAAGTCATCCAGGAACATGATGAACCGAAGGCACTCTCCTACTGCATCTAATATAGGAATCACCCCATGGATCAATAATGAATAATCCTTGCAATATCTGAAGATTTCAATCACCAAAGAATCACAAGTTAAAATAACTCGGGTGGCCACCAGAGAATTTTAACAAGTAGTTATTTTTCTCATGAAGATCTACGGTCTTCAATTTTACCATTTATATAAGTATCCTGCACGTTAGTTTAAGAATCGTCAAACTAGTTCAAAGCGGTTTTGGGTCCAGTTCCCATCCCGGTCTCTTTGAACTAACACGTAGGGAATATTTCTTTAATAGTCGGTGTTTTAACTATCCAATTTAAACAGTGTAGATAAATAAAACAGTTTATACAAATTATCAATATAATTTCCACAGCATGTTTGTTCACATTAATTAACTTGTATAATCTCATTCCTACTTTCAGAGTAGTAATCACTAAGAAACGATTTAAAATAAAATACAATGGTTTAACATTGTATTTTAACTAATTTAGATTCGAAGAGTCACTTCGTAGCATAAACAAACAACCATTCATCACAATAATAACAGTTAACATTGATTTGACGTTTAATTTCAAACTAATAATAGTTTGAATTATGTGGTCACGAGTAACAACCAATTTCAGATCGTATTTATTCCAAATTCTTTGGAAAAAGATACACTGATTTTATGAAAACTTTTATCTCATTTTCAATAAATACTAATATTAAACATTTGGGGATTCAAACTTAAGTTTACATGACTGTACATCTTATTTCACTAATTATGCAATAGCTTCCCAATCCTCTATTTTATTTAAACTAATATACTTACCCTTTACTTATATTAAAATCAATTTAATTAAAATTGATTAATTTACATAACATGAATCTTCTCGGTCCATTGTGGTCCACTTTCACGTACATATACTAAATTAAATTTGTAATTTGTTGTTAATCATTTAAGCAACTCCTCGCTTTTTACATTATATATGATAAAATATTTATTTTTATAAAAAGGTAGCTTTAAATTTAAACAACCATAAATTAACCTTATATAAATTTTTAGGCTTGAAGTCCATCAGCCCACTATCACCTAACCTAGTAGACTTCCTTAGGCAAACCACTATTCTTTTGGGTTATGTATAAATTTGTTCCAAAAAAAACACTTTTGATTTTAAACTAACACCTTTTAGCGTTTCGAAGTCCCACTCAGTCCAATCATACCCTCTAGTCCAATGTCCTATCCATTTCCTTTCCAACTGCAACACTTTCTAGAAAATAAAAAAACATTGATCTTCGAATATTCTCTGCCATGAATTCCTTTCTTCTTTCCACCGATAACCCGTGCCAACCCACTTCTTCATGTTTCCACGCATCTTCTTCTTGGAATTTCCAAGCACCTGACATTGCAACTGAAACCAACTCCTTTCACTCCTTCATGATCCCGCCCACATCTTCATACACACCTGTAATGACCCGAAAATCCCCGCCCTTCGAATCGACCATAAACCACACAGGTCTGATCCAAAAGTTAAAAATCCTCGAATGCATTAACTTTGGGAATACAACACATTAGAACAAGTAACATCAGACTTTTATTACATCTTAATAATGCAACATCAGAGTACAGAATATCAGAGTACATCGATAAATAATAATACAACAGAAGATAAATTACAATAAATGTAATACAATGCAGCGGAACCAATAATCTGATACAGTGGAAGTCTATCAATGCTTTGGACACAGCTTTAAGCTTCAATCTAGAATCCTGCTCAATATCTGCAAAATAAGCTACTCGACTGCCCATGTGGAAAAGAGGGCACCCGAGTTTGCAAAGTGAAACAAACTACGGGTCAGTCATCAAACTGGTATGAGAAATCTTTTCTAACTTATCTAACAATTTGGCTAATCACAGGACCACGCTTTTAAAGCGGAATGGGTTTACTCCATTGGATTGCCAGTGCATAAAGTAAATCGTTTAAAACAACGCTATGCTTTTTAGAAAAATGAAACCATTATAAGACTCAAGTCCCATCACACAATACAACGCAAACTGGAGGATAGAGTTTTACCTTATAATGGTCAAAAATGCTTGATACAATAAAACGGATTTGATATTATTAATAGTGTGTATATGTTTCAAAAACATTTCAATCATGATGTATCAATCGTAGATGGCATAGCTACCATATACTATGTCGCAATACCAGTTATACAATCAAAACCGTATGGTGTCGTATTGGAAATTGGGTTTCCATCATGAGTCAGGGCTAGGAACAATCTCCTTACCAATTCGAGACACTCTAGCAATGTCTCAGGATTCGGATGCTGGCGAACCCTTGGATACTGCAGGGCAGGTCCACAAATACTTCAGTGGATTGGCAATTCCTGAACACATGCTTCCCGGTCCTATTGAACCTATAATTTGGCCATTGGCGACCAATAAATCCGAGGTACCTCATAATCCATCATCCACATAAGTAAAAATGCTAGGGCTTGTAAACGCTGACACCACTTCTAGCTAGAAAGAAACATGTGCACTCCCTGCGTTCCCTTGCTCCGTTTTTGACTCATACCGGGGTGTGAGGTTCGCGAAGTCATGTTATACACAAAGTTACGCCTAAACAGGCGATTCTTTGATCACCAACCACAAAGCCCTACTTTTCAACAAAAGCCTTGATCATTTTCATCTTTGCGTGTCACATTGAAAATCCACGCCATGTGATTGATAACTACCAATATATAACCTCTGAGCTCGTACGTCTCAGAGAAGGGTGTTGAGCAAGAGAATAAATTCTCCGCCACCACAGATATATATTAAATAGAAATCAATTTAATTTACATGGAATGAAATCCAATGTCAGACACACATCCATTTACAAGTCCGTTCTGGGTTTAAACGAAACCAGAGGCACCTTATTCCTCCTCCCGTATGTCCAATACGGAAGTGAGGTGCTCGCTTATCCGGACGATTAACAAGTACGTCCGGACAACTACCACTTTAACCATTTACTGGTAGCTAGCCAACGCCGGGCATCAGTAGTCATCTATTCGATGTGAAGATCGCCGGTCTTCAACCACCATTTTCATCTTCGACTCTTAATCATCGTAGTAATTATTCGAAATGGGTTAAACCCGGTCTTTCTGAATAACTTGCATATTTTATAATCAAAATCAAGTGCTATAAAAACACATCCAACGCCTCATTCCAATTCAGAATATTCTTTAAATAAAATATTCACATTATTCTATCGAAGATAAATTCTTTAAATTTATTCTTAAATTTTTCTTTTAAAGATTTATTAAAAACTCCAATTTGGATTTAAATATTAAAAATCATTATTTAACGATTATTTAAATTTAAGAAATTAATCTCATCTTTAAAAGAACTAATGTCCATTAAAACATAGTTCACGGTAAACCCAAAATCGTCTTCCATTAAATATGGAATTTTCACAGAAATCAATTCAATATATAATCGATATAAATTTCTGTATCAGACCAAAAATATAAATGGAATAACGACAAAACTTTTAAATTCCATATATAGTAACGGTCTTCTTTTACAGAAGCTCATCCCGATTATTATTAAATCAAATTCCATTCAATTCCAATTTAATATATTAAATTGGAAAACTTTTCTTTGGAAAATTACCGTTTCATATTAATAGAAGATTTATAATGTAACGACCCGCATTATACGCATTGGATGATCGTAGAATATTTATTTCTTTCTCGTAAGGAGTCGTATGGTCGTGTGACATTGGGGGACGACTATTGGGGTCATTTCCCACGTTCACGATATTTGCTGATTTTTAAATGACCGTTTTTCCTCTAGTTGATCTTGTTTTGGCCATAACTTTTGATTGGTAAGGAATTTTGATTTGAAACCACTTCCATTAGATCTGAATGATGGTTTACCTTTCCGTAGAGTGGTCATATGTGAAAAGCGGACTTACCGTTTGGGAGATATGGACGAAATAAGGTTTAGAATGTGAAAAACTGCTTAACCGGGCCAAATGAGGTGATTAGTGAATGGGCCAATAACCCATTTCGGGATTAGAGTTATGGGGAGGCTGAAATGAGTTAGGTTTTCATTCTATTTCAGTTTTCTAGCTGCTGTTTACCTCTTAGAAACCCTAACAATGGCCTCCACCTTCTAATTTCATCCCAAATCGCTCTCTAATCAAGGATTAAGCTTAGCAACATCATATCAAGGAGAAATAACACCATTTCAGAGTTAGAGCTGCTGTTAGACATTGGTATTCACCCAATTCAGAGGAGTTTCAGTTCTGATAGTTTTTGTGGCAAAGGTGAGTGATTAGCCCTGTTTTTACACTAATTATGGTTAATTAAGGGTAATTAGTGTTAATTAGCGAATTTAAACATAATTAAATTCTGGAAAAATGTTTAGAACACCGTTTTAGACCTCTGTTAGAAGTATGTGTTAATATGGTTAAGTTTTGCTAATCCTAATATTAGTTATTGTTAAACATGATTAAGGGGAAAATATGGATTTTGGGTATGTTTGATCCATTTTAATATATCAAATTGTTGTTTTGATGTTTGTGGTCAATTCTACATGCTACTATGACTGTAAGGTATGCTTTGTGATATTTTAGAACAGTCAGAATGGTCGAAAACGCCGTCGTATGGCGTAAAAACAGTCGCTAGAAAAATATGAAGGAGCCAGCCCGGATCGGATCACCACTACCAGACCCCGACCCAATCGTGGAGCACTACCCGACCAGAATCGTGGCTCCCCTACCCTTCACGAGTCGAAGTACGAACCAAATGATGGAACTCACCATGAAGCAAGTCATGAACCGTGTTGGAGCGCTACGAGCTAGAGCAAGAAACCACGGACTGGACCACGAGCCATCAGGGGAGCATTGCCACGAACCACCCGATGGTCACGATCCATCATGAGCTGGAAGCCATCACAAGTCGAGGATATGAGGGCGAGCCACGAACCAGAGCTAGTAGGGGCGATCCATGAGCCGAGGAAGCTGGTCACGAATCGAGGATATCTGAGCTGAAGTATGGGCACGAATGGAAACTGAAGTGCGAACGGGATAATGACCAAAACCCGAGATGCAAAGGTAGTCCAAATGGGAAGTTTGTACTCAGGATCCAGTTAAGAACCAAAGAGTTAACTTCATGGTTGGACTTTGCTGCGGGACGTGTGCTAAGGAGTTATCGATGTCCATAACTTTGATTCACCACCGGAAGACGAATGTTAGGTTACGGATCAGTGCAGTAGGGTAGTTATTACTTCATGGGGCAGAGTGATCGTAGCATGGCTATGAGCCAGTGTAGTGGAGTTATCATGACTTTATGGGGCAGAGTGGACATAGCAAAGTATTAGTGGTTACGGATTAGTGCAGTGGAGCTGTCACGACTCCATGGGTCAAAGTGATTGTAACAAAGTATTGGTTGATCAAAGCGGTGGATATCGAATGCTTACGAACTGAGTGAGAGATGTGAGAATGGTTGCTATGCTTGATTGTTTGCCATCACTATGACATGCACACCCCCACCCCCGTATCCTTTACACCATATGTTAGTGGCACCTTAGAGTATTGTACGGTATGTTGTGCTAACTCTTTGGTTTCAGGTCTAGGTTCAAGTATGGTTTAGTATACCTGTTATTGTTCTGTTTTGATGCTTATCGCTCATAGCAGACTTCTGTCTGACCCAGAGTTTTATGTCTCTTCTTATTACTCTGGGTGCTCTTAAACGGGCAGACTAGAGACAGGTTAGCTGGTTGTGCACGACTAGTTGTCCGAAGACGAGCAGGAGGCTTACACGTACTGTTCTCTATATATATATTCTCCCTGTGTCATTGTTGGTCACTACTTTGGGCATTAGTAGTGTACCTTTCTTATTTCGCTTTAGAGACGGTTTTAGAAGATGTAATAAAGATGATGTGGAACATAAGCTGTAATTTTGGATTTTCTGCTACAACGATGGTTTAAGTTTTCAGCTTATGCACTGTCTCGCCTGTTTTATGTCAAGTTATGTTATTATTATATTTTATTCCATGCGCTGTGAGATATACTACAGGTTCCTTGTTAGTTCAAATTACTTTCTTTTCCTTTCTTTAGCGACCGTCCTGTGCTAGTTGGGCATTGGCACAACGCACTTTCATTGGAAATGTCGGCTGGTGTGGGGCGGGTTGTCACACTTGGTATCAGAGCTCTAGGTTGCGTAGTTAACCTAGGGAAGACACCATAGAAAAATAGTACGTATATGAGAGCGCGTATTTGTGATATTTTGGTTTTCAAAAGCTATATATATACTATTAGTATATTTAAGGATGAAGTCGCATTGCACTGGCACCACTGAAGAGATGGTTAATCGTTTTGTCCTTACAGATTGAACGATGAACCGATATACGAGGGGTACTGGTAGAGGAGCTAATAACGGGAATGCTCCTGATAAGAGGACGATGTTCGCTGACCTCATGAGAGAGATGCTTAGGGATGTTCAGAGGGCGGATCCTAATGCTGCAAATGGCGGTGGTGTAGCGATGCAGGTGCCTAGGGCCGATTTCGCCAAGCTATGCAAGGATTACACTAGCCTGGGTGGGAAGCCGTTCCACGGAACGGAGTCAACTACAGAAGTTCAGGATTGGTTAGATGGATGTGAGCGCATCTTCGAAGATTTAGGTATCGAGGATGCAACGAAGAGAAAGCTAGCATCCCGTCAGTTGCAAGGACGGGCGGTGAATTGGTGAAATGCTATTAAGGCTGCTACTCCAAAGAATCAAGTTACATGGGATCAGTTTAAGGCACGATTCAGTGATAAGTTTATCCCAGCTGCTCAGAAATCAGAGTTCTTTAGGAAATTTCTAGAGCTTAAGCAGAATGGTAGGGCAGTCTCAGAGTACGTTGCAGAGTTCGATATTTTATCGAATTATGGATTATCCCTTATCGATACCGCCGAGAAGAAGAACGAGAAGTTCATAACTGGTTTGGATGGATACTTGGGGGAAAGGCTATTAACCACATCGATGAGACGTTTGAATAGATTATGGGGAAAGCATTGAGATTAGAGAGTCTTTACCCTAAGTCAAAGACTGAGGTTGCATCTGCAGAGGAGCCAAAACTGCAAGCAAGTGGTGGATGCAAGAATGGTTCTCAGAATAAGAGAAAGCAGAATCAGACCAAGGAAGGCTAGAAGAAAAAGAATAAGAAAGATGTGGAGTGCTTTAGCTGTGGAAAGAAGTTCCATTATGCTAAAGAATGTCGAGCGAAGCCAGCGGACAGGAAGTGCTTCAACTACGGCCAAGTGGGACATCACAAGGATAAGTGTCTGCAACCCCCTAAACAAAGCAGATTGTGAAAGCATATGCTATCAATGTTGTTCCTTCTTCGTCGAATACCCCAACTACGGTGGAAAAAGGAAAGAATGTCGTCATTCAAGGTATGCTTTATGTTTATGATGTTCCTGTTCGAGTATTGTTTGATAGCGGAGCTTCCCGTTCCTTCATATCTAGAGGCCTGGTAGATAGGTTGGGATTGGAACCCGAGAAAGTCGATAAACCTTTAGCGGTGACGAACCCGACTGGTGGTTCAACTAGCCTTAGCATGATTTGTCGTATTGTGATCTTATGGAGTAATGGATGCATGTTTGTTTGTGATTGCTTTGTTTTGGGCTTTACTGGGTTTGGCATTATTTTGGGAGTCGACTGGCTCCAAAGATACGGGGTGGTGGTAGACTATGAGGGCTTTTTGGTGACAGTTAGAGTGGATGATCGGCAGAGGGTAGTGTTTGGTGGTCTACCTAGTGATGGGGTAATGGCTAGTTTTCTAAATTCCCTCGACATCTCGCATGATGAGTTGTCAGATGTGCCGGCGGCTGGCCAGTATCCGGACGTCTTCGAGGAAGTGACCGGACTTCCACCACACCGAGAGATTGAGTTTCGTATTGATTTAGTGAAAGATGCCAGGCCTATTGTGATGTCACTTCTTTGTATGGCACCAAGAGAGCAGCGAGAGCTTGGGGTGCAAGTAAACAATCTTTTGAAGAAGGGATTTATCAGAATAAGGGTTTCTGAGTGGGGAGCACCAGTTGTGTTTGCTACCAAGGCAGATGATTCCTTCGATTGTGTGTGGACTACCGCAAATTGAATAAAGTGACGAGGAAGAATAAGTATCCTCTACCGCGGATAGACGATTTGTTTGATCAGTTGAGTGGTGCGAGAGTGTTCTCCCAGTTGGATCTCGCGATAGATTTTCATCATCTTAGAGTGGAAGCTGAGAGAATAGCTAAAACGGCATTCTGGACGCCGTCTGGATTCTATGAGTGGTTGGTCATGCCATTCGGGTTGACCAATGCACCAGCATATTTTGTGGATCTTATGAATAGGGTATCCAGGGATCAATTGAATAAGTTTGTTCTTGTGTTCGTAGATGATATCTTGGTTTATTCAAGGACAGAGGAAGAACACAAGGAACACTTGAGGATAGTGATGGAGGTGTTGAGAAAACACCAATTGAAAGCAAAGTTTTCTAAGTGTTACTTCTGGAGGAGGGAAGTGAGATTCTTGGGCCATGTTGTTTCAGAGAATGGTATTACCGTGGACCCTACGAAGGTGGCTACGGTACAGGATTGGTCTACGCCCAAGAATGCAATAGACGTAAGAAGTTTCTTGGGATTAGCAGGATATTATCGTTAGTTTATCCAAGACTTCTCCAAGATAGCAGCACCGTTGATCAAGAAAAATCAAGCTTTCGTCTGGGATGAAAAGTGCGAGAATGCATTTAAGATTCTAAAGGAAAAGTTGACATGTGCACCAGTGTTAGTCATTCCTAAAGGAAACGAAGAGATGATGGTATATACAGATACATGTGGTACCGGACAAGGTGCTGTATTGATGCAAGGAGGTAAGGTTGTAGCTTATGCTAGTCGGCAACTGAAACCGCATGAGAAAAGATATCCTACCTATGAATTGGAATTGGCAGCGATCGTGTTCGCATTGAAGATGTGGAGACATTATCTCTTGGGAAAAAGATTCGAGTTGTTCACCGATCATAAATCGTTAAAGTATCTTTTCTCTCAGAAGGATCTAAATCTCTGACAGCAAAGATGGTTAGAATTCTTGGCTTCCTATGATTTCGATATCGCATATACACCAGGAAAGGGCAATGCGGTAGCTGATGCATTGAGTAGAAGACATGCCAGTTTAGGGGCTATGTTTCTAGAATGGAAGCAACTGGAGTACAACGCTGGGTATGATTTCAGACCAAAGTGTGAATTGGATCCAGAAATGTTAGCAAGTTTGATGATCAGACCCACATTGATTGAGCGGATTGGTTCCAGTCAGAGGGACGATCCTAACCTATTGGAAATCATCTCAAAGTTAGAGATGGGAATCGACGAAGAGACGAACAAGTATGGGCTTGATCGAGATGGATGGCTTAGAAATAATGGAAGACTAGTTGTGCCCAATGTCAAGGGATTGAAGATGAAGTGCTTAGAGAATGTCATCACTAAAAACCGATTATACATCCCGGTGTTAACAAAATGTATCGAGACATAAAGCAGACCTACTACTGGGGAGGGATGAAAAGAGACGTTGGGAAGTTTATATCCAAATGCATGAATTGACAGCTAGTTAAAGTTGAGCAAAAGAAGCCTAGTGGTTTTCTATAGCCATTGGAAATTCCCGAATGGAAATGGGAACAAGTCTCAGTGGATTTCATTGATGGGTTACCAAGAACTAGATCAGCCCATGATAGCATTTGGGTGATTGTGGACCGATTAACCAAAAGTGCAAGGTTTATACTCGTTATGTCGAACAGAACGGCAGCTAAGTTAGCGGAGCTGTATATAAAGTGGGTAGTGAGATTTCACGGAATACCCAAATGCATTGTGAGAGACCGAGATCCGTTGTTTACTAGTGGATTTTGGAAGAGCTTACAAGAGGCATTAGGATCAGAATTACATCTCAATACCGTGTATCATCCTCAAACCGGTAGTCAAACAGAGAGGGTGAATCGAGTATTAGAAGATCTCTTGAGAGCTTGTATATTTGATTTTGGTGGATCATGGGATGACCATTTGCATCTAGTAGAGTTTGCATATAATAATAGTTATCAATCCAGTATTGGTATGGCTCCATTTGAAGCTTTGTAAGGAAGACCGTGCAACTCACCGTCATGTTGGTTAGAAACCGATGAGAAGTTTGTGCTTGGATCGGATGTCATAAGAGAAACCTCAGACAAGATTAAGATCATCCGACAACGAATAAAGGCTGCCCAAGATAGGCAGAAGAGTTATGCTAATAAGAGGAGAAGAGATTTAAAATTCTCCATTGGTGACTTGGTTTTTATCAAGATTTCTCCGTTAAAGAGTGTGATACGATTTGGTAGAAGAGGCAAGTTAACACCAAGATTTGTTGGTCCATTCCTAGTTCTCGAGCAAGTTGGGAATTAGGCATATAAAGTTGAATTAACAGAGAAGATGGCAGGAGTTCATAACGTATTTCATGTTTCCTAATTAAGGAAATTCATACACGACTTGTAACGTCCCAGATTTTTCGGCCATTTAAATTTGAATATTTAAATCTGTTTATATATTTTATTTGAAATATAATGGATTTTTAATCGAGTTTATTTATTTAAAATGGAGTCGAATATATATATTTATAAATTAATTTAAAACGAGCGCGAATTATCGCGGTAGTTTGAAATTTTCGATTTGGAATTTAACTGAATATACAGGATCTGATATAAGTCGGACTTTTGTGAAACGAGAAACATTTGAACCGATTCGATTATATTTTTCAAATAAAAGAGAAAAATCAAGATTTCAGCTTATAGATATCAAGTTACGTCCAATTCAAATTTTAAAATAGTCGTTGTGAAATCGTTTTTAAATTATAACGATTTATTTATATTAAAGGATTTTTATGTAATAACATACCATCGAAAGCTAGAATTTTTATTATTGAGTTTTGAACTATATTAATCAAATTGAAACTGTTGTTTTAATCGACACCATGACACTAATTTATTATCCTTGAAATGGGCCGCTAGAATCTAATATATGTATGTATATATTATCAGCATTTCATCGTGATCGGCAAAAACGAATAAAATCTGAATATACAACAAACCGAAACTGCCCCATTATATTCAACATGCAACTAGAACATATATAACATGGGAAAACTGAAAATGTACACAGTAGAAAATAAAATGTATATTCACATTATTATTATTTTTGTACACATGTGAAACAAAGAAAGAAACCAATACATGAGATTATCTATACAATACAAGTTCAAAATTTTATCTTGTACAATACAAGTCTTCGAATACAAAACACAAAGTAAGAAATCAACATTTTTAAATCAACATCTTCATGCCTTGTCCTTTCCAGACCAGTGAATCCGTCGGTTTTGATCTATGAAAAAAGAAGAAGAAAAAACCCATCAAAAGGATGATTTCATGACAGCAAAGAACAACAAAAAAAACACTAGCCCAAGATACAACACATAAAATGCTTTAAAATAAGATTCCAGAAACCTTAAATGGTGTTCGATTTATATTATGTTTTGTACTGTAAGTTTCACCATACGAGACATCGAAAAAAGAAGAAATGAAAATAAAATGTAATCTTGAACTAGGATCATATGATCAACAGAAAATGAGATCATCAAATCCAAACAGAAAATCATGAACAGTGGACAACAAGACAATACATAATTAAAGAAAGCAGCAAAAGGAAGTGTACCAGCTAAAAACAGCTAGAGGACGTACAAGAACAGCTAGAAAATCAAATACAAATATCTATTCTCACATCAAAATCTTTACAGGAAAGAACAGCTAAAGAAAGGTACACTTGCACAGCTAAGAAGAAAGGGACTGATATGCGTATTTATATACGTAAATCTTTTCGGCCAAATCCAACAGCTAATTCACATGCATATACAGTGACATTCTTGTACCAATTCACTGTTCATACATTTAAAAATCAAAACAGGAAATCTACAATACAGAACTCAAATCTATGAAATCGATTAAACAACTCGTAACAGCTATACAAGATTTGATATAACCCAATACTTAATTCAACAAATCTAACAGCTATCAATTTCCATCGCCCTGAACACTGATCTGAAATGGGGTATGGCCTAAGTATAGCCGATCCTATCTAGGATAAGATCTGAAAGACAATGTTCTTATCTAATTTCCAACCGCAACTATAAATACGCTATCACACAAAGTGTTTCATCACCCATTCGAAAACGCTGTAAACAAAAAACCCCACTAGTAACACCCATGTCCATTAATGTCACTCGAAAAGGGAATGCATCAATGTCCATGAAGCGTTGTTGTGGCATAGAACAGATAAATTACAAGAATAAATAAATAAAACAACACAGCGGAAGATAAAACTTATTTCATAGCATCATAATGAAGCGACCCGAACTTCCCCGGTCTCTGAAGAGAAGAGAAAGAACGAATTACTTTGAGAACACGACAAAATAGAATGCAGACGGAAGAACATTTCATTGTTTATTACAACAATTCCATCAGAATACAAGAATATACAGAGTATAAATGAATATTACATTCAATAAATATCAGAGATTACAATACATTACATAGCAGTGGAAAATAATACAATACACAACTAGAAGTAATACGCGGATACAAAGCTTTCCGAGTATCGTTCCAGCCGTAAATCAGGATCCTGTGAATATAAATCTGCAAAACCAAAACTTCTAGCTGCCCGTGTCAAAATAAGGGCACTCAGAGTTTAGGTTAAAACAATAAACTCCAGGTCAGTCATGGGACTAGTGTGAGAACTAAAACAGTTATAAATCTTTATTTTAAAGTTAGGTAAATCAACGGACCACGCCGTATAACACGGAACGGGTTTTCTCCCAAGAACACCAGTGCATAAAACAAACAGCGCCATGCTAAATAAAGAACAATGAAGCTATTATAAGACCCAGTTCCCATCACACAACGCAAAGCAAGACGGAGGATAGGGTTTTTACCTTATAATAGCCAAAGAATGCTTGATACGTTTAAAACAGATTATTTTGATAGTATTATAAGTACATAGTGTATAAAACAACTTCAAATCATAAGTATCAATCATAGGCGGCATAAGCGCCCCGTCCCACTATGTCGCCGTATATAGGATTACAACTAAAATCGAAACGTCACGTATTGGAAGTTGGATTTCCATCTGTGAACCGAGGCCAGGGATCGTCCTCTACCGATTCGAGACAATCTAGCCCATGTCTCAGGACCCATACTCAGGTGGGCCCTTGGAGCGACAGGGCCGGTCCACCGATGTGGATTAAAATGCCTGAACAATACGTCTCTCCGCCCTATGGGGCGTAAATGAGCCAACAAATGACTCCATCAGACCCGGATCGTCCGATCAAACCGAGGCGCCTCGCAACAGCAACAACCACATAAGTCAAACTCGTCAGGGCGTGTAAAACCACTGACGCCACTTCTAGCTAGAAAGAAACGCATGTCCTCCCTGAGGTCCTCTCCCGTTTCTGGTCCACTACCGGGGTGCGAGGCTCGCGAATCAACGTTACACAAAGCTATGCCACAAAGGTCGTGCATTGATCATCCACCACAAGACTCTGCTTTTCAACAGAAGCCTTGATCATATTTCCACTTAGGCATGCCACACAGGCAATTCACTCCATGCGTTTGATATCCATCGATATATAACCCCTGAGCTCGTACGTCTCAGAGAAGGGCGTTAAGCAACAAAATAAATTCTCCGCCGCCAAACAGATATATATTTAATAGAAATCAATCACACAGACTAAAATCCAATGTCAGACACACAGTCCATTTACAAGTTTGTTCTGGGTCTGAACGAAACCGGAGGCACCTAGTACCCCGCATATCCATCGATCTCCAAGTACGTCTGGACGATCACCAACTGTTTCCATCTTCTTGGGTGTACAGCCCAATCAAGATCATCAGTAATCACCCAAACGACGTGAAGACCTTCGGTCTTCGACCACCGTCTTCATCTTCGACTTATCGTCGTATCAGTTATTCAGAATGGGATAAACCCGGTCTTTCCGAATAACTCGCGTATATTATAAACAAGTGTTACACAAACACAACATACACCTCATTCCAATTCATTAGCCACTAACCGTAAATTAACAAGAGAATAACTCCCCAAATATTAACCCCGAAGGCCGAAACCAACATCAGATCAATACCCAGGAAACCATTCTGCTTAGCTAACCGACAGTTAGTTTCTAAACTTCACATTCTTAGGAAAGGTTCCCATTAATTTTATCAAAGATAAATCCTTTAAATTTATTCTTTAATCTACTTTTGAATATCAATTCAAACTAGTCAGGATTAACGAACCTTACCGAAGTAATCGTTTGTTTTAATTTCCCAACTACAACCTATTCATCCCATGAAGTAAAACTGGTTATACTTCATATCTAACACCACAGTGTTATCGGTAAATTCAATTTCCATTTCACGTTCAAATCTAATTAAAGATTCAACTACCGTTTGGAGTAAAACTGGTGATACTCCATTCTCGATCTTTTCAATCTAATTAAATATTCATTAAAACTCCATTTAGTTTTAATCTGTGACTGGGTTAAAGAATCAGTGTCATTTAAAACACGGTTCACGATAAACCCCAAAATCACATTTGATATTAAGTGCAAGGCTTTGAATAGAAATTATATCGGCTTATATTCAATATCAAACTCTACGACTAAAAAATATCGTATTGGAAATAATGATATAAATATATCTTTCAAATTCCCATAACAATATCTGTATCATCACGAAATCCAACATCGAAATATTTCGAAGACAATTTCGATTCAAATCTATTCCAATTCAATTATTGGAAATTCTGGTTATTTTCAAAACCATTTCAAATCCAATTTATTTATTTTAAAAACAAATAAATTACTATTCTAGTTCAAAACTAGTTCATTTCGATAAAAATCTATTTTTATCTTTTCAAATATGGAGTTTTTCATCCCGATTCTTCCCAAATCATTTCTTATGATTTTACACAAATTATTGATATTTTTAATAATTTTATCAAGGCCTGTACAGTCGATTTCCATCAATGGCCATCGAACTGCACTTACAACGACCTTTTTCAAATTTGATTTGGACATAATTCCAAATCCAACCGTTAGATTTTTAATATTCGTTAGAAAGCTCTTTTCGATACGAACCCAACGGCTCCGGTTTTAGGAGAATCCGACGGTCGGATCTCCCGTAATATCCGTTCGAAGTCAATGGTCGAAATTCGCGAACTATCGCGGCGCGGCGCATTCTATTCAGGCCATTATATTATATATATAATATATAATATATACTTCGTCGATTTCCTTTCGAAATGAATTTTATAAATCGTTTTAAATTCGTTTTCAAAACGATTTCAACTTCTTTTTCAAATTCAAATCAAAATTGAATTTTCCCTTACAAATTCGTTTTAAATTCATTTCAAGTTGATTTCAATTCAAATTGATTTCTAATTCAATTTCAGTTCGTTTTCAATTCGAATTCATTTATATTCAATTTCAATTCGAATTCATTTATATTCAATTTCAATTCGAATTCATTTATATTCAATTTCAATTCGAATTCATTTCTATTCAATTTCAATTCGAATTCATTTCAATTCAATTTCAATTCGAATTTCATTTCAATTCAATTTCAATTCAAATTTCAATTCAATTCAATTTCAATTCGAATTTCATTTCAAAATATTCGATTTTGAAAGCACTTTTCAATATTCATTATAAAAATGAATATAATCGATATAAATATCGTTCACGTCAAAATGGCGTCAATCTAATCAACACGGCTTCATATGTTTCCATTTTCAAATATTCTATTTCAAATATTTCTATTTCAAATATTTCTATTTCAAATATTTCTATTTAAATATTCCTTTTTTCAAATATTTCTATTTAAATATTCCTTTTTCAAATATTTCTATTTAAATATTTCTTTTTCAAATATGGAATGAGGCCTAATCAATTTCCATATAATGTTAATTATATGGATTTTCTACAACACACATATTTAACAGCAACGATAAATCATCAACCATCATCCAAAGTGCGTTCTACACTGTATAAGCATCAAATATAAATATTTAACGCTTATAACAGTCTGTCAATCAATCGATCGACATACAACTAATTATTGGGATTAGTGTATGTCATATATCATCCCAATACCCGTGTGGGGTTTCAAACAATCAAACACATATTTTATTTGTGCAGTTGGGCGATGTGTAAAATTTATCGTCCCAATTAATATCAGTCAAATGTGTGTAGATAAACAAATCGTTCGATTTGTTTATATTAATTTATTTCACTTTCATGTTAAAATTATATTTTCAACTATAAAATATTTTTAACTACATAAATATTTTATTCCATTTCACTTCACATCACACAATCAACTACACATCAAAATCAAACAAACAAGCATACAAGTCGTCCATGGCCTATGGACGACGGGTGTCGGGTGCTACTAAACACCGTCTGCATCCTAGTATATATTTATAACTAGAAAAATAAAATTAAAGGTGAGAAGTTCTCACTGATTCGCTAATCCAAACGCCACGACTCTTCTGATGTAGGAGATCTTCGCCGTTTCTTCTTTCGTTACTTTCGTCATCTGTATTCACTACATATATAAAAATCGAATTTTTACTCTGCTATTCAATATATAAAAATCAAATTTTTACTTTGCTATTCCATATATAAAAATCGAATTTTTAGTTTGCTATTCAATATATAAAAATCGATTTTTTTTACTTTGCTATTCCATATATAAAAATCGAATTTTTTTTACTTTGCTATTCCATATATAAAAATTGAATTTTTAGTTTGCTATTCAATATATAAAAATCGATTTTTTTTCTTTGCTATTCCATATATAAAAATCGAATTTTTCTTTCGTCATTCTCTATATAAAGATTATATTTTTAACTTCTCTATTATATAAAAATTATATTTTTAACCTTCCTATATTATAAAAATCGAATCTTTCTTGAAAACAAAGATCGAGTCTTTCTTTATCTAAAAATCTCAACTTTGTCTAAATAAAACCTCACCTTTTTTTCATATTAATTATCGTATTTTTACCTTATCAAAAATCCGATCTTTAACCTTATAAAAATTCGATCTTTCCCCTTATAACATAAAAGAGAATAAATAAATAATAATAAAAAAATAAAGATGCTCACTATCGATGGAGGCTCGAGGAGTTCAGCGGCTTCTGGTGGCACTGGGGCTTGCGACAGGTGGAGGTGGTGCGCTTTAACCGACTGGAGGTGACGGGTTTTTGTGGTTTGAGGGTTTGGGAACGGCGCTGGAAGGGGAGAAGGAAGCGGGGTGGCCGGAGGGTGGAAGCTCGACGTCAGGGGGGGAGATGCGGCGGGATGGTGGCCAATTGGCCTAGGGTTTCGCGGTTCATCGCTACAGCGAGAGAGAAAAAGGGGGAAAGGGAGAAGCGTCGGAGGTGGGAGATTGGAGGAGGGGGCGATGGCGGCGCGGTCATGGGGGAGGGGAGGAACTGAGGCGACGTCGAACGCCAGGGAGGGCGCAGCGGTTTTCGCTTCATCGCTATTTTTTTTTTAATTTCGATTTGAACGATAGTCAAAGAGATGGAGGGTATAAGGGCTTGGGCCCAATTATAATAATATTATTTAATTTAATTTCTGTTTAATCCACAAAAGGTTTACTTTTCATTTGAGCCCCAAACGAGGCCCAACGATTGTCATCCCTAGCGTATTATCCCCATTCTGAACACAATGGGATATGTTTCGTTAGCCAATTCTATCGTTTCGTTCAGTTTCCGCTGAAATTAAAATATAAATCTATATATTCAATTTTAAACGTACATTTCAATTTACTGGGGCCACATACGACCTCTAAAAATTCCTGAATAATTATTTCTAGCTTCGTACTGACGATACGGTCCTAACAAATCAATTTTCGTCGAATTCTGAGACCGTTTGAAAAATGGTCATTTTCTGGTCGATTAAAATCAACTGAAACTGGTCAAACGCGTTTTCCTTTGCCACGCTCACATATTGATTCGAAAAATTATGAAATTTGAAACCTAGCAATAATTTGACATCGCGGATCCAACAAAAGTGGTTTCGTCGAAATCAGAGGTTGTTTGCAAAATGGCCATTTTTAAGGGCCGGAATTCCATAGCGACTATTCTGAATTTTCAACTGGACATATCTTTTGATTCCCGCTATGAAATTTTGATTTCCCGGATTCGTTGGAAAGATATTCTAAATTAGGTTCAAATATTTTTGGTTTCACTAAAATCCGGTTTATTTTGCACCCGGTAAATTCATTTGAATTTTGAAATCGAATTATCGAACTACCGCGCCATTTTCAATTCCTTTTATAATTTATATATAAATATTTATATTCTAACGATGATCTATATAATATATACGTTCGAATTCTATTCAAAATAAATTTTTGTCGATATTATTTAAAATAATTCATTTTAAATAATCAAAATTCGCTAAAATTGCCAAAATAAAATTTTTAAATTGGCCCAGATTTCTGGGTTATTACACATAACTCAGAACAAGCTTACATAAGTAGTCTCCAAAACCATTACAACAGGATCAATAGTCTTTTCCAAAAACTTCAAAGTACATAAAGAAGCAAATACTTAAATAACATAAATGCATAAATCCCCACTGAGCATAAGCAAAGCCATAAAGATGAGAGAGTCCAAAGCGATACATCTACTCTTTTCAAGCAACTGAAAGAAATCAACACTAAGCTGTAGTATTCCCTCCTCGCAAACTTGAGGGGGGAGGAAGGAAAGAAAAGATGTGGAAACAAAACGGGTCAGATATAAAGTCTGGCGAGTCCAGTAATTTTAACAAATAATAGGTAAGGTAAATGATCAAGACATAAATAGGCATCATGATATGACTGTAACATAGATAAGGTAGATAAAAAGGATGGACAAGATGATTCCGTTCCTAAGTACTAAGACAATCCTACACCTTGGCTAAGCGAACAACCCTCAAAGTACTAACCCCCGAAGACCGAAGTCAACATCAGACTAGCACCCAAAGGACTATCCAACTCAACCAACATGTATTTCGTTACACCGCACTTTTGCTAAGTTACACCACATTACTTAATTACACCGCACATCTACTAGTCTCTATTTACTAAAGGTTGATCCCTTCCCACTAATTGTACCCACATGACAAACTTGGTAGTTACTTGTACCTAGCTTCTATTGTAGGTGCCGGCTTGCTCCTACCACCTCTAAGGTACCCTTACCCTACCCATTCGATCGGCTCCCTAAACCCCGTAGGCATCCGTGCTGGCCCCACAGTGGGGTGTATCACTCCCCAAAGTGGCAACCCCGATACCAACATAAAATGCATGGACATACCTACATGATGCAACAACGTCTTACCTACCATCCCGGACCCATGCACGCGCATGAACCCGTTGGACTCGCGTTGCCACCGCTATTCACGTTTTGACCTCTTACATTCAAGTCCAGTAAGCGTGCCCCAACCCCGGCCTAGTATCGGGCCCAATTAGATACTCAAACGGGTTACTGGTTGAAACGGGTCCCCCGTCCTACACAAGCCTCCCACCTATGCTTGGTCCCCACTAGGTTTTTCACCCACTTAACCATTTTAATTTAAATGTCCATGTCTTACACATGCTATGGTTAAGTCCATACATACATGTCATAATTTACATGTCTTATCTTATACCGGTTAAGTCCATATTTACATGTCATAATTTACATGTCACCCCACTTAACCCTCTAACCATACCCATGTCTTATTATGGTTAGTATTCCTTAATTCATTCCTTATGACGAACGGTGCATGACCTCCCACATTAGACCGAACGCTTTGTGGCCGCTGGAATTGCCGGGCGGTTCCGGGCAGTCTTACGCCACAAACCGGGTCTAACCTCATGTCATTAACCGTTGCGTCTACAATTCATTCCTTTGACCTCTCACATTAGACGTCCAATTGTGGCAGCTGGATTTGTCGGGCGGTTCTGGGCAGTCTTACGCCACAATTGCGCCTAAACTCGTGTCAAAGGTTTATTAATAATTGTATTTCACCCATACCCAATTTTCATGTCATGTATATCCAATTAAACATATAATCATGTTTATAATATTGCCTATTCCAAATTGTCACTAATTACATAATAATCAGCCTCAATTACAAATTTACAATTATAGGCAATTTCATCAATTCCATGTAATTCATACCCAAATATGCCAATTTCACATATTATCCAATTATCCAACATATACAATAATATCCACTTTTCCATATTTCACATATTCCCATCGTTCCCACGTATTTGCATTCACATGTATTTTTAACATAGGCTCGAAGGTAGCCTAGATCCAAAAATAAAAGGAATAGGGATAAGAAGAGAGAATCAAATCACAGAAAATTGGAATTAACACAACATCATGAAATAAAGGGGCATGTAAACTGGCATAGAGGCATAATGACAGATTCAACATGAATAAACTGATAAAGGTATGAACTTTACATAGAAACATAGGCATACGATGACATGAATCAAAAAGGTGAAGACTTGGATGAGATTTAAATTACATACATACATATGAATCCTCTTTACAACTTCATCCTGTTACTTTTAATCTCATTATATTGTGAAAACCACCGTACTCACCTTTCGTGGTTAAAGAATAGAATTATGCACTGAAATTGGTCTAGAAACGTTGCGGTTTGCTGATTTATCTTCTTGAATTGTTGTAGAAGCTCTAATCTTTAATTTGAGTTGAAGTTGAACACTTGAGATTTGATTTAGAGGCGGCGGCTAGGGTTTAAGAGAGAATTTGACAGCATAATGGTGTCATAGATAATATTTATGAATTAGGGTTAGGTCTTAGGGTGTATACAGGTGTAAGAAGTTATTTAGGCCTTAGGATTAACCCTAGAACTGATCTGGACCACTCAGATGCCATATCAGCCCTTAGGGCGAATCGGGCCAAGGGTTGGTAGCCAAACACACTGGATTGACCTCTAGTCGACACAACGGGGCTCGGATTGACTCAGCGGGGCTCGGATCGACTCCAAAAATGATGCGGTTCGGCTATTCCCCCTCCTGATTCGTTGTTTTGAACTTTTTTTGAATATTTATTTATTTAATATATATATATATATATATATTTCTCTCATATGCATACAAACTTCATGGCTTAATAACTTCTTCATAATTAACCATTTTCACACTAAACCACTTTTTGAACTGCGTTCACACTAAGCCACTTTTAATCCATTCCCCTAAAACAAAAATATGGCACTGGCGGGGATCGAACTCTGTACCTCTTGTATGCAAGTCACATGTTCTAACCAAATGAGCTACTAAGTCTTTTTCTTACAAACCTTAGAACAATGCTAAACATCATTCTTTTCTCAATTCTCTTTTTCAAATAAATTATTCTTTAATTTGTTATTTTAATATTCTCAGAAAATACGGGGTGTTACATTCTCCCCTACTTAAAGGATTTCGTCTCGAAATCTCTAAGTCAAGAAGAACGTATCCTACCATCCAATCATCCATCTACTCAACCATCAACCACTAGCAACCATGGTCCTTAAAAGATTTCTAATGATTTTCATGTACATATGCATAGTGTGTGTATATGTCCTTATACTAATGCAAAATCAGGCTGTCCACTGATTCGGTCGACCTCATTAATGCAAATAATGATAGTGCCATGTATCCATCATGTATGCAAAGAACCCTATACATATCATTACTACATGTGTGCACAGCCATTCATTTAAATGCAACATCCATATGATACACACATTCAACGTACATTCATTTTACTAAATACATCCATTTATATGAAATATGCAATATGAAAGTGACTGAGCCGATCTAGTGCCTAAAGTGTGTGTATATGCATCCACGAGCAACCACTAACAAACACTTGCATCCACATGCATCCACCATACATAACATGTCTCAAACACATGTTTCAACCATAGGATTACCCTATCTAAAGGTCAAAGATACTGGTGAGAGGACATACTAAAGATAGAACAAGTACAAGCTAAGCGATAAAGGAGAAATTAAAAGACATACCCTCGAAAAGAAAAGGGTACAATGAACGCATCTTCTCTTCCGTCTCCCAAGTAGCGTCGCTCTCATCATCTTCCCATTGCACTTTGACTAGCTTGACCTCTTGATTCCTCAACTTCTTAATCTCTGACCCAAGAATGCATGTAGAAGCTCGTCGAATCATCGCATCACACTCTATTTCCACCTCTCTAAGCAAGCTCTTCCAAAACTCACTAGTAAAGATAGGATCGCGATCGCTCACTATGCTAGAAGGAACACTGTGTAAACGAACTATCTCTCGAATGTATACGGAGGCTAATCATGGAGCAGTCCTCTTACTCTTCACGGGAATGAAATGGGCGCTCTTAGTAAGTCTGTCTACCACGACCCAAATCCCTATATTACCCTTCCTCGATCTTGGTAACCCATCAACAAAGTCCATCGAGACACTCTCCCACTTCCATTGTGGGACCTCCAATGGGTGAAGAAACCCACCGGGCTTCTTTTGCTCTGCTTTTACTTGTTGGCACACCAAGCATCTAGCGACAAACTCGGCCACATCCCTCTTCATACCGGCCCAAAAGTAAACTCGTCTCATGTCCATGTACATCCTGTCCCCGCCGGGATGAATGGTCATCTTCGAACGATGTGCATCATCAAGAATGGTCTTCCTCAAGTTCTCGTCTCGTGGTACACAAAGTCTACCATCCCTACGTAACCAGCCCTTATCATCTAGGGTATACCTACTGAGATGGCTCGATGACTCCCCCTTATGAGCTTCTCTACTAACTCAACCAAATGTAGGTCATCTCGCTGTGCCTCACCAATCCATCCCAAAAGCGTAGGTTTGACCTCTAAGGATGCTAGCAAACCGGGTACAAAGTCAATGGAAGGTCTAAAGTCAAACGTAGAGATAAACTCTAAGCTTCGCCGCTCAACAAACAACGGGCTCAAGGACAACCTTTTCCTACTTAAGGCGTCTGCCACCACGTTACCCTTGCCAGGGGTATATGCTATCTCGAAATCGTAGGACGCTAAGAATTTCATCCACCTTTGCTGCCTTAAGTTCAAGTCCTTCTGAGAGAACAAGTATTTTAGCGATTTGTGGTCTGTAAACAATTCGAATTTCTCGTCAAGAAGATAATGGCGCAAAGACTTAAGCGCAAAAACAATAGCGGCCAACTCTAGGTCATGTGTAGGGTAATTTTTCTCATGCACTCTCAACTGCCTTCCTCCATGGGCTATTACCCTCCCCTCTTGCATTAAGACTGCGCCTAGTCCTGTTCCACAAGCATCGGTATAAACGGTAAATGGCTTACTCCCATCTGGCAACACTAAGACTGGGGTTGTGGTCAAAACTCTTTTTAAACGTTGGAACACATCATCACAATCTACGTCCCACATGAAAACTAGGTTCTTCTTCGTCAAGCGTGTCAATGGGGCTGATATCTTTGTGAAGTCCTTGATAAACTTCCTATAGTAGCCAGCCAACCCCAAGAAACTCCTCACCTCTGTAACATTTTTAGGGACCTTCCAATCTTGGATGGCCACCACCTTCGCGGGATCCACAGCTATCCCTTCTTTGGAAACCACATGCCCTAAGAATCGCACTTCCTTCCTCCAAAAGTGACATTTAGAAAATTTAGCTTTAAGGTTATGCGCTCGAAGGATCTCCAACACTTCCCTAAGATGTAGGGCATGCTCTTCCTCGTTCTTAGAAAAGATCAAGATGTCATCCACCAAGACCACCACAAATTTATTAAGGTACTCCCTAAACACCCTATTCATCAAGTCAACAAAGCATGCGGGAGCATTTGTCATACCGAAGGGCATCACAAGCCACTCACAGAAACCGTCCAGAGTCCTAAAGGCAGTCTTGTCTATGCTATCCTCAGCCACTCTCAATTGATGGAAACCAGTGGCTGAGTCCAACTGCGAAAACACTGAGGTGCCAACTAACTGATCGAAGAGATCGTCAATCCTCGGCAGTGGGTGCCTATTCTTCTTAGTAAGCTTATTAAGTTCTCTATAGTCCACACAAAGTCTAAGTGGCCCATCCGCCTTCGTGGAAAATACTACTGGAGAACCCCACTCCGATATACTATGTCTTATGAACCCCTTCTCAAGCAATTCCCCTACTTGCTTATTGAGTTCCCTCCTCTCATGAGGAGCCATGTGACGTACTGGCAGAGATACGGGTTTTGCATTATCTACAAGACAAATACAAAAGTCTATCTCACGTTTTGGGGGTAGACCCCTCACCTCATCGAAGACATCAACATATTCACGGACTATACGAACAGAATGTAAATCATCATTAGATGCGTCAAGTGACTCAAGATAACTAAGCATCACCGATCCTCTAGGGTCACAAGAAATATCAAGGGTCTTTCCACTACGAGTCAACAATTTTACTACCCTTCGTTCACAATCTAGGATGGCACCATGTCTGGCTAGCCAATCCATCCCTAGAATCAACCCATAGCCCATGAAACCAAGCACAAAAGCATTACATTCAAAACCAATGCCTAAGATATACAATCTCAAATCCCTACAAACCATGGATAAATGAGCCGACCCACACATACGATTTGAGACTACAATGGGATCCACAATGAAACTAGTATTTAAGTGCAGTGTTTCAACTAATGATGTAGAGATAAACAAATGTGATGCACCAGAATCGAATAAAGTACGGACAGGATGATCAATCAAGAAAATCAAACTTTCGACAGAAATTTTTCTACCTCCTTCCTGTCCCGGAGCCATGAGAGCGTGAACCTGCCCTCCCGAAGTAGAACCTGCCCCCTGCCCTTGCTTCTTAGAACAATCCTTGATAGCATGACTTGGATCACCACAATGATAACAAGCGAACTTCTTCTTCTTCCTACAGTCTTTCTTCAAATGGCCGGGTACCCCACAGTTGTGACACTTCCTCTTTTCTTTACCACCTTTCTTTTGTTGTTGGGCTTTCTTTGGATCCTCCTTCTTATGTTGCGGCCTAAAAGTACTTACACCCTTCTCTTCTTCATGCATGTATGCCATATCAACAAGCTTTTCATACGTAGCCCCCATTGGAATGTGGGACATAGCCAAATTGTGAAGCGGTTCATTTATGCCCTTTGCAAACCTTAAGGCCTTCTTGTGAGGCGTATTCACCAACTCTAGTCCAAATCTCGCCAACTTATTAAATTCGGTCACATACTCCTTCACGGTCAAGTTTTTCTGCTTCAATGTCAAGAACCTCTCCATGTACATACTCTCCTCAGCTTCAGAAAGGAATTTCAACTCAAACCTTCCGCTAAAATCTGCCCACGTCTCTACAGCACGCTCTCCATTAGTAACCTCCCACCAAAACGAAGCTTCGTCCTTCATCAACCAAGCAGCCAATTGGACCTTCTTACAATCGTCCAAATCGAAAATGCCAAACAGATCCTCCACTTCTTCCAACCAATTTCTAGCTTCAACGAACATTTCAGACCCACTAAAAGGTTCTCCACCCATCAAACGAAAGTCTTTACATATCTTGGAGAAAGCATCTCCACGCGGAGGAATGATTGGATCTGGGGGAGGAGGAGCAGGTACGTCGGCCAGACCCGCGGCAGCGGCCCTAGCCTCGAGATATTGACGAAACCAACCGGGTACATGAACACCCTCTGGTATCTCAGATGCTCCAGACATGCTGAAAAAGAAAAGGAAAGAGTTTCAAAACAAGGGAAGCGAAAGAGAGATGTATGGCTTGCGGGGATTATGATCTTTAAAGTAAACTTTCCTTGAAAATAGTTTCTTTAAAACAAGTTTTTGAAAATACTTTCTATGAAAATAATACTTTTGAAAACACTTTTCAAAACTTTTTATCTGTTCTTGTAACCATAGCTCTGATACCACGTGTAACACCCCATGTCCATTAATGTCACTCACAAAGGGAATGCATCAATGTCCATGAAGCGTTATTGTTGTATATAACAGATAAATTACAAGAATAAATAAATAAATAAAACACAGCGGAAGATAAAACTTATTTCATAGCATCATAACTCAGAACAAGCTTACATAAGTAGTCTCCAAAACCATTACAACAGGATCAATAGTCTTTTCCAAAAACTTCAAAGTACATAAAGAAGCAAATACTTAAATAACATAAATGCATAAATCCCCACTGAGCATAAGCAAAGCCATAAAGATGAGAGAGTCCAAAGCGATACATCTACTCTTTTCAAGCAACTAAAAGAAATTAGCACTAAGCTGTAGTATTCCCTCCTTGCAAACCTGAGGGGGGGAAGAAAAGAGGTGGAAACAAAACGGGTCAGACATAAAGTCTGGCGAGTCCAGTAATTTTAACAAATAATAGGTAAGGCAAATGATCAAGACATAAATAGGCATCATGATATGGTTGTAACATAGATAAGGTAGATAAAAAGGATGGACAAGATGATTTTGTTCCTAAGTACTAAGACAATCCTACACCTTGGCTAAGCGAACAACCTCCAAGTACTAACCCCCGAAGACCGAAGTCAACATCAGACTAGCACCCAAAGGACTATCCAACTCAACCAACATGCATTTCGTTACACTGCACTTTTGCTAAGTTACACCAAATTACTTAATTACACCGCACATCTACTAGTCTCTATTTACTAAAGGTTGATCCCTTCCCACTAACTGTACCCACATGACAAACTTGGTAGTTACTTGTACCTAGCTGCTATCGTAGGTGCCGGCTTGCTCCTACCACCGCTAAGGTACCCTTACCCTACCCATTCGATCGGCTCCCTAAACCCCGTAGGCACCCGTGATGGCCCCACAGTGGGGTGTATTACTCCCCAAAGTGACAACCCCGATACCAACATAAAATGCACGGCCATACCTACACGATGCAACAACGTCTTACTTACCAGCCCAGACCCATGCACGCACATGAACCCGTTGGACTCGCGTTGCCACCGCTATTCACGTTTTGACCTCTTACATCCCCAACCCCGGCCTAGTACCGGGCCCAATTAGATACTCAAGCGGGTTACTGGTTGAAACGGGACCCCATCCGACACAAGCCTTCCACCTATGCTTGGTCCCCACTAGGTTTTTCTCCCACTTAACCATTTTAATTTAAATGTCCATGTCTTACACATGCGATGGTTAAGTCCATACTTACATGTCATAATTTACATGTCTTATCATATACCGGTTAAGTCCATATTTACATGTCATCCCACTTAACCCTCGAACCATACCCATGTCTTATTACGGTTAGTATTCCTTAATTCATTCCTTATGACGAATGGTGCATGACCTCCCACATTAGACCAAACGCTTTGTGCCGCTGGATTTGTCGGGCGGTTCCGGGAAGTCTTATGCCACAAACCGGGTCTAACCTCGTGTCATTAACCGTTGCGCCTACAATTCATTCCTTTGACCTCTCACATTAGACGTCCAATTGTGGCAGCTGGATTTGTCGGGCGGTTCCGGGCAGTCTTACGCCACAATTGCGCCTAACCTCGTGTCAAAGGTTTATTAATAACCATATTTCACCCATACCCAATTTTCATGTCATGTATATCCAATTAAACATATAATCATGTTTATAATATTGCCTATTCCAAATTGTCACTAATTACATATTAATCAGCCTCAATTACAAATTTACAATTATAGGCAATTTCATCAATTCCATGTAATTCATACCCAAATATGCCAATTTCACATATTATCCAATTATCCAAAATATCCAATAATATCCACTTTTCCATATTTCACATATTCCTATCGTTCCCACGTATTTGGATTCGCGCGTATTTTTAACATAGGCTCGAAGGTAGCCTAGATCCAAAAATAAAAGGAATAGGGATAAGAAGAGAGAATCAAATCACAGAAAATTGGAATTAACACAACATCATGAAATAAAGGGGCATGTAAACTGGCATAGAGGCATAATGACAGATTCAACATGAATAAACTGATAAAGGTATGAACTTTACATAGAAACATAGGCATATGATGACATGAATAAAAAAGGTGAAGACTTGGATGAGATTTAAATTACATACATACATATGAATCCTCTTTACAACTTCATCATGTTACTTTTAATCCCATTATATTGTGAAAATCACTGTACTCACCTTTCGTGGTTAAAGAATAGAATTATGCACTGAAATTGGTGTAGAAACGTTGCGGTGTTGCTGATTTATCTTCTTGAATTGTTGTAGAAGCTCTAATCTTTAATTTGAGTTGAAGTTGAACACTTGAGATTTGATTTAGAGGCGGCGACTAGGGTTTAAGAGAGAATTTGACAGCGTAATGGTGTAGTAGATAATATTTATGAACTAGGGTTAGGTCTTAGGGTGTATATATAGGTATAGGAAGTTATTTAGGCCTTAGGATTAACCCTAGAACTGATCTAGACCACTCAGATGCCATATCAGCCCTTAGGGCGAATCGGGCCACGGGTTGGCATCCAAACACCCTGGATTGACCTCTAGTCGACCCAGCGGGGCTGGGTCGACTCCAAAAATGGTGTGGTTCGGCTATTCCCCCTCCCGATTCGCTGTTTTGAACTTTTTTTGAATAATTATTTATTTAATTTTTATATATATCTATATATATATATTTCTCTCATATGCATTCAAACTTCATTGCTTAATAACTTCTTCATAATTAACCATTTTCACACTAAACCACTTTTTGAACTGTGTTCACACTAAGCCACTTTTTAGCTATTCCCCTAAAACAAAAATATGGCGCTGGCGGGGATCGAACTTTGTACCTCTTGTATACAAGTCACATGTTCTAACCAAATGAGCTACTATGTCTTTTGCTTACAAACCTTAGAACAATTCTAAACATCATTCTTTTCTCATTCCTCTTTTTCAAATAAATTATTCTTTAATTTGTTATTTTAATATTCTCGGAAAATACGAGGTGTTACACCATTCGAAACCGCTAGAGAAGAAAATCAAACAAATAATTCGGTATTAAAAAAATAGAGTTAAAAAAACTTAGCTTTATTCGAAGCAGCGATCTGGTTCGCTCATTGTGGTGCTGGAAGATTCGGAGGTTGATACCACGTGATGGCGACGATCGCGAAGTAGTGAAAGTGGTTGAATAGGGGAGGGGCGCGACCCCATAGATCTCGATTCGGCTGAAGGATGAAAGGGGGCTTAGGGTTTTTGATTTGAGAAAATTGTGGAGGCGGCTGAACAAATGAAGAAAAGGGATCGATGGTGGGTTTTAAGGTGAAGCGGATTTGGGTTTTTGGGCTGGCTGGTGAAGGTAAAGACCAACTTTTAAATTTAAAAGAAAACCTATGTTTAAAAATTTAAATTAGTTTATAAATTTCATAATACAATTTCTGGCACATACAATATCAGATTTACGCACGGTCAGGTGCGTTGGGACCGTAGAGACGAGAACTTCGAGATGGAGCAGGTCTAGTCCGAATCAGAAGCGACTGGAAATTTTAGTTGAATTAAACTTCAGTTTAATTTGACTAAAATGAACTGTTTATCAACAAATTCAAATCAAAGTGAGTTAAACTCACCCATCTCTCCCCATTTATATTTTTTATAAATTGGGTTTATTTTGTATGTTCTGATTGTTAGTGATAGACCGTTTGTTAGTTATATATATTTATTTGTTTATTCAATAAATGAAATTAAACGGTCGTTTAATTTTAGTAAAATACCAATCGTTTTGATTTGACCCGAATAAAGTAATTTCCTTTGATTAGTCACGTTTATAAATGTGTTTGAAATTGTTTGAATTGTTTGAAATTGTTTGAATTGTTTGAATGATCTGTTAATTGGTTGATGATCGTTATAGAAATTATCAGTCAAATAAAAAGGAATGATTGATTATTGTTGATTGTTGAACCATATTTCAACATTTATTCTGATGTTAACCAATGGATGGTATGGGTTGGGTAATTGGCATCACGTGGCCTATAAATAAATCGATATGGATTTTATCGACAGTAAATCGAAAATATTGAAGTCATAAATATATTTTTGATTTAAATTGGTTTGAAAACTGTTTAAAAGGAAATAAATATTAATTATTTATTTAGTAAAGATTATAAGTAATTATGAAATTGTTTTATAAAATAATTTCTTATGTTGATAAGAATTATAAACAAATGAACCAGAAATAACCTAGCAGTTAAGGATTTGATTAATCAAGTCTAAGGAACGATTAAATGGAGTTATTTAAATTAATTATATTTTTTTTTATTAATTTAAAGGAGCAATTAACTGGAATTGGTTAGAAGAGTAATCATGTTTTGTGTTGACTGAGTCGACCATTTAAACTAACTTAGACTTTTAATTTAGTGAAATGACTTAATGAATTATTGGTTAATCTTAGAAAGAGTTTAAAAAG
The DNA here is from genome assembly GCA_030737875.1 of Allium sativum. Taxonomy (NCBI): domain Eukaryota; kingdom Viridiplantae; phylum Streptophyta; class Magnoliopsida; order Asparagales; family Amaryllidaceae; genus Allium; species Allium sativum. The sequence continues at coordinate 469,177,704 of CM060910.1, forward strand.
AGAATTAATTATTTATCCTAGCAAATAAAGGAGTTAATTAATTTGCAATGATAAATGTTGAAGAAAATAATCTCTTCTTAAATGTAATACATTTAAGTAACCAAGTTCGAAACGAAAATATAGTTGAGTATTGAAAGGAAGCTAAGGATGAGTTTTATATTTTGAACTCGAGTTTTTAATTAAGTAAAAATGGTTCTGATTAGATATGATAGCTAAATGGAAACGTTGCTTAGCATTTGGGACTAAGTAGAGGGAGATATAAAGGGTTTATATTAAACCTGAAATTTATAAACAAGGTTTATAATTGGAATATGAGTTTAAACGTTGTTTTAAATTGGAAATACTTAATAATTGAATTAAGTTAAACCGATAGAATTGAAAAGAGATTTCCCAAAGGAAAAAGGGATTTAGATTTGGGTTTGGTGATAGAGGTTGGAAAAGGATTTGTAATAATCATCTAGTTTAGGAAACAAAGTTATTTGAATAAGTCGAGAATTAATAAAAAGGATGTTTAATAAACAATTATTCAATTAACGAATTAAGTGATATTAATTATATTTAAAGGTAAGGAGAACTATAAAGATATTTTAACTAGTGGGAGATGTAAGATTAAACATCGGTTCTTGAATTACAACTCGTATTTATCTGAAGATAAGAACGTTGTTGATCAAGGTCTGAGAGGTAATTAAAAATACCCCAACTTGAACGACTTCGGGACTATCCAAGGATGATACTAGTTGGTAATGGCAAGTATGTATGTTAAGATTTCCAAAATAATGGAAATAATATGAGATGATATTTTACCTAGTAATGGAATTAAAAGGAGATTGGGCGTTAAATTTTAAAAGTCAAGTGATGCTGAGTACTAGACCAGTGAATCTATTTTTATGATTTCATGGATGTTTATTTGATAGTTAAATAACCGACTATCAAACTTGACCTTTACGATTGTTGGTTTGGAAAGATCGAATGTATATTCGAAAACCATTCCGACCAACAAATACGAAAATATAGAAGTATTAAACGATGATCGAGATGGAGCATGTGAAGACCATAGATCTTCATAAAGCTGAAGAACCACTTACAATCTCTGATTCAACCTGGATATATACTGGGGTTCTGTCGTGGTTGAAATCTGTGGATTGCAAGGACTATCGCTACTGATCCATGGGGGTGATTCCTATATTGGGTGCAGTAGGAGAGTACCTTCGGTTCATCATGTTCTTGGATGACTTGTATGGACGAATGTCTGATAGAATATTTCCTGAAACCACGTACATTGATTTTTATAAATATACCGAGTGGTGGAAAAGAGGGGCACTTCTTTTATACCCGGAGTATATTTTTGGACGTCAATTAGTGACTTGACGGATCTGACAATGTGGCATTCAAAGTGAATGGTGGCCAGGTGTTCAAAAGATTATAACCTCAAGCCTCACAACCAGGAAATGACAGAAATCGGGCAGACAGCATGGCTATGTAGGTCGCTCCCATTAGGGTGTATAATCACCTATCTAGAGAAAATCCATTTCACTCTTTAATCTATTTCGATGTTGTCCCTTTTCGGGAAACGGTGGTTTGAGCCCAACCGTTGGTGATATACATTCGATACACTCAAGCGAAATGAGTGGTCGGTCATGTGAGGGCCGGGTTGCAAGACGTTTTTGTTGAATCCAGTGTATTCGGCTCTAGAGATACACTATCGGCAGGTGGTCCCATACCTTGTCATAGTCGGAATCCAATCTCCAATAAGTGCCTACGGTTTTGATTGTATACTATATATGTGGAGCGTGAGATGCAAGTGTTCTACTAGCTTAATATTTACTTGTATTTAGACACTATTATAATATCAGAAAAGATATTGATCTCAAAATTGTTTTGGGTTATCGTAAGGTAAAAACCACCCGTATTTATGTGTGGATTTGGTCTTACGATTATCCTTTTCTTTCGAAAGGATTTTAACTTTAAAATCAAGTTGTGTGATACCCTTAATGCTGTGCGAGTTTTCTCACTCTAGTTCACCAGACTGACCCGGTGTTTTGTAAATGCTCGGGTTAGCCCGGGGTGTAAAGGTACAGGTTATCAGGTACTGAGAAGTCCAGAGACGAGCTGGGGATGTTTAGACATATGATATCTAGTATTTATTCCGCTCTGTATATGAGGACAGATTATTATAACTGTCTAGAGATGTTGATGTACTATGATATTGTAAGTATTTTCAAAAGCTCTCAATAAAAATTTATTTCTATATTATATTTTGTTCCACTGCGATGTGAGACTCTGATTATGTTGTATTGGTTCTTCTTCTATTCTAACTTTCTTTCTTTCTTATCTCACCCTCTAATTTCTTTCTATAAACGTTCCAGTGTTTTCGGTGTTTGGAAGATCGTCATAATTTATGGTAAAGGTATTTATGTCGATTTTCGGGGCCGAAAATCTTTGGGTCGTTACACGACCCTAGTGTGACTATTTCACCGGATCAGTTGGACGATATCGAGGTTGAACCCGAGGCGGTGGGAACCGCAGGCCTATGCGTATTGTTAGGAACAATATGAAGCAGCTTCGAAAGATGGCGGTGAAACTAGTCAAAGTTCGGTGGGGTGGTGATGAGGAAGACTGTACTTGGGAAACAGAGGAGAACATAAGGAGGAAGTATCCAGAACTCTTTGCCTGGCAAGATTTTTATATCGATATAATACTCCCTTGTTAGTAAACCACATGCTAGGATAGGCTTGTTGTGTTGTTTTGTATGCTTTATTGTTTTGTTAATGATCTGTAGGCATGCGGGATCCTTTGTATGTTTTGGGTTAAGGAATTTCGAGGACGAAATTTCTTAAGGGGGAGAGGGGAGAATTTAACGACCCGCATTCTACGCATTGGAGGATCATAGAATATTTATTTATTTCTCGTAAGGAGTCGTATGGTCGTGTGACAATGGGGATGACTATTGGGGTCATTTCCCATGTTCACGATTTTTGCCGATTTTTGAATGACCTTTTTGCCCCTAGCTGATCTTGTTTTGGCCATAACTTTTGATTGATAAGGAATTTTGACCTGAAACCACTTCAGTTAGATCCAGATGATGGTTTACTTTCCCATAGAGTGGTTATATGTGAAAAACGAACTTACCGTTTGGGAGATATGGACGAAATAAAGTTTAGAAGGTGAAAAACTGCTTAACCGGACCAAATGAGGTGATTAGTGAATGGGCCCATAACCCATTTCTGGATTAGGGTTATGGAGAGGCTGAAATGAGTTAGGTTTTCATTCTATTTCAGTTTTCTAGCCACCATTTACCTCTTAGAAACCCTAACAATGGCCTCCACCTTCTAATTTCATCCCAAATCACTTTCTAATCAAGGATTAAGCTTAGCAACATCAAATCAAGGAGAAATAGCACCATTTCAGAGTTAGAGCTGCTGTTAGACATTGGTATTCGCCCAAATCAAAGGAGTTTCAGTTCTTAAAGTTGTAATTGTGGCAAAGGTGAGTGATTAGCCTTGTTTTTACACTAGTTATGACTAATTAAGGGTAATTAGTGTTAATTAGCGAATTTAAACATAATTAAATTCTGGAAAAATGTTTAGAAATTCTTTAACACCGTTTTAGATCTCTGTTAGAAGTTTGGGTTAATTTGATTAAGTTTTGCTAATCCTAACATTAGTTATTATTAAACATGGTTAAGGGGAAAATATGGATTTTGGGTATGTTTGATCCGTTTTAATATATCAAATTGTTGTTTTGGTGTTTGTGGTCAATTCTACATGTTGCTATGACCGTATGGCATGCTTTGTGATTGTTTAGAATAGTTAGAATGGTCGAAAATGCCATCGTGTGGCGTAAAAACAGTCGCTGGAAAAATATGCAGGAGCCAGCCCGGATTGGATCGCCACTACCCGACCCCGACCCGATCGCAGAGCACTACCCAACCCAAACCGCGGGTCACCTACCCTTCATGAGTCGAAGTACGAACCAAACGATGGAACTCGCCATTAAGCAAGTTATGAACCGTGTTGGAGCACTACGAGCCAGAGCAAGAAGCCACGGACTGGACCACGAGCCATCAGGGGAGCATTGCCACGAACTGACCCGATGGTCACGATCCATCATGAGCTGGAAGCCATCACGAGTCGAGGACAGGAGGGCGAGCCACGAACCGAATCTAGGAGGGGCGATCCACGAGCTGAGGAAGCTGGTCACGAATCGAGCATATCTGAGCTGAAGTATGGACACGAATGGAAACTGAAGTGCGAACGGGATAATGACCAAAAGCCGAGATGCAAAGGTAGTCCAAATAGGAAGTTTGTACTCAGGATCCAGCTGGGAACCAACGAGTTAACTTCATGGTTGGACTTTGCTGTGGGACGTGTGCTAAGGAGTTATCGACGTCCATAAATTTGATTCACCACCTAAAGACGAATATTAGGCTATAGATCAGTGCAGTGGAGTAGTTATTACTTCACGGGACAGAGAGATCGTAGCATGGTGATGAGCCAGTGTAGTGGAGTTATCATGACTCCATGGGGCAGAGTGGACATAGAAAAGTATTAGTGGTCACGGATCAGTGCAGCGGAGCCGTCACGACTCCATGGGGGCAGAGTGATCCTAACAAAGCATTGGGTGATCAAAGCGGTGGATATCGTATGCTTTACGCACTGAGTGAGAGATGTCTGGATGGTTGCTATGCTTGATTGTTTGCCATCACTATGACATGCACACCCCACCCACTTATCCTTTACACTATATGTTAGTGACACCTTAGAGTATTGTACGGTATGTTTTGCTAACTCTTTGGTTGCAGGTCCAGGTTCAGTATAACTGTGTTTTGTTGCTTACCGCTCATACCATGCATTTGTCTGACCCAGAGTTTTATGTCTCTTCTTATTACTCTGGGTGCTCTTAAACGGGCAGACTAGTGGCAGGTTAGCTGATTGTGTAACACCCCACCTCCATTAAGGTCACTCACAAAGGGATTGCATTAACTTTAGTGGGGGTCATAAGAGTATATAACAGATAAAATTACAAAACAGACAAATTTAAGCAGCGGAAAACAATTAGAACTTTTATTCCACCATAGCATAACAGGATAAACTTTCATAAGGGTTGTTTCAAACATCAACACCAAAACATCAAAACCCATTACATCAAATATCTATCTTGTTTATCAAAAGAAGCATAATACAAAATAACGTAATTCCCTAATTAAGTAGTAGCCAGCCGTAGCAGTAAAGCAAAGAGTCCAAAGAAATACATCACAATCTTCGAGCTTGAAAAGAATCTAAACTAAGCGGTGGTATTCCCTCCCTGTGGACCTGGGGGGGACGAAAGAAAAAAGGAGAAACAAAAACAGAGTCAGACATAAAGCCTGGTAAGCCCAGTGACTTTCAGCATGTAAACAGGTAAAGGTATCATGACATGAATAAACTGGATACAAGACATAACCATGATAATAAGCATCGTAAGATAACGAGATAAGCATAAGATAAGACTAGAACATGATAAGGTATCGTACTGATTCCTAATTTCTCTACACCACCTAACTAGTGTTCAACTAATGCCATTTGTTACAAAACAAGATAAGTGATCCCCATTTCCCACATGATAGTTTTATAGGTACATATCTCATGATGAGGGTCCCACCTCATATTGACAGTTTACCTGTCCCCACCGTACCTATCTTAATTGATCAGCTCCTACTCATAACATTCCGCATGTGTTTGTATCAACCCGGGCCCTACTTGTAGATACCTGTGCTGGTCCCACCATAGGGTGTATCATTTCCTAGGGTGGCAACCCGATACAGTTCTAGAGTGCACAACTTTATACCTACTTGGTACTCAGTGTCTAAAATTTCCCATGCCGGAATTACTTGCACGCCCGTAATCCGTAGGAACCTGCACTGCCGTACCACCTGCCGCTATTTTGACTGCTTATAATCAGCCCAGTAATCGTGCCCCACCCTGCCTAGCTCAGGGTCCCGTTGATACCTAATGTGGGTTACTGTTGAAAAGGGTCCCGCTACTAGGGCTTTCCTAGGGTTTATTCGTATACCCCCCATATTGGTTAAGTGTCATCAATCAATTCATGTTTACTTAACCCACCCATTCATCATGTTATATTGGTTTAGTGTCATTAATCCAGTCGAGTTACTTAACCCACCCACTTGTCGTGTCATATTGGTTAAGCGTTGCATGTTGACTTAACCCTACCATACTTAACATGTTTGTTTAGCATTAATTATTTATTAATGCATCAACCTCTCACATTGGACTTATTTGCGGTAGATGGATTGTGCCGGGCGGTTCTGGGCGGTCTTGCACCGCAAACCCATTCCAACCTCGGGTTCAAGCATTCAATGCGCTAACCTCTCACATTAGACTTGTTGTTTGCGGTTGCTGGATGTGCCGGGAAGTTCCGGGCAATCTTACACCACAAACTCATTCTAACCTCGTGTTAGGCATTATTACCCATCTAATCTTCGCCTTTGACCTCTCACATTAGATTATTGTCGTTGCGGTTGTTGGATGTGCCGGGCGGTTCCAGGCAGCCTTACACCACAACTCAAATTTAACCTCGTGTCTTAGGCGACCATTAGATTTAATTAAATTATATACTTGCCAATTATGTCCAAGTTCCAATTTTTACATGCCAATTATCATATCCCCAATTATTGATTCACATGCCAATTTACATATGCCCAATTATTGATTTACATGCCAATATACATATGCCCAAATATTGTCTTACATGTCAATTTACGTATGCCCAAATATTGATTTACATGTCAATTCACATATGCCCAAATATTGATTTACATGCCAATTTACCCAAACTTGCAATAATAATAATACCCCATATCCTTCACAAATTATGCCCAATAATTCCACCAAACATGTTATGCTCATAAATTCACCCAAATAGGCAATACCCAATATTCCCCGTATTCCAAACGTTCGTATTTCGCGATTTCAGCCTAGATTCGAAGTTAACCCAGGTTCAATAAAAGAAAATAAATAGGGGGAGATAGAAGTTGCATAAAATAAGAACAGAGAGAAAATAGGCATGAAAATATCATCATAGGCATGAAGGCTAAGACTTGATAAGAACATCATCATGAACATGAAAAACCGATGTACAATAAGATAAACTGATGATAATAGCATCATGAGAACAAGAATAGAAGCAAAAGAACAACTTAGAATCAAGCATGGTCTCAATTTCATCTTATTACATGTCAAGACTAGATTTAGGTGTTCAAATCTAAAAATAACTGAACTTACAGCGTTTGGATTAGAAAAGATAATTGAATCGCTTGTTGTTGTTGAAGAACTCTAACTTGATATTGATTAATCCTATAGGTTGATGAACAAGTTTTTGAATTGATTTAGATTTTAGTGGCGGCTAGGTCTAGATGAGATTTTGGCGGCATGGAGGTGCCATGAGAGTGAATAATAGAATTAGGGTTTAGGTTTGGATATGTATTTATCGGTGTGTTAGGCAAACCATGGCCTTTAGATTAGCATAGGAGTCATCAGAGCCATCTAAACCAAAGAGACATGTCACCCAGCCAAACACAGTGCGACACATAAGCCTAAAACACAAATTTTCGTCACATACCATTCTAGGTCGACGGGGTCGATTCCAAACACCCTAAGTTGACCCTGCGGTCGACCTGGGTCGACCTATAAAATAGATCGGTTTGGCGTTTTGCCTTCCCACTTCCGCTGTTTTGAAATTTTTTTCTTGAATTTTAGGTGGATTTTTATTTTATTAATTTATATATATACATATATTTCCCTTATATGTATACAAACTTCCAAGGTCCATAACTTCCTCATACATTATCCGTTTAATGCAAACTTTGGGTCCATCTTGACCAGAATTTTGAGACGAATGCAGTGGTATAGTCTGTTTTACTTAATTCTCACTTTTAAAATTAAGTATTCTTATAATTCGTCTATTAATATTCATAGAAAAATATAGGGTGTTACATTCTCCCCTCCTTAAAGGATTTCGTCCCCGAAATCTCTAAGTTAAGATGAATGTATCCTATCATCCAACATCCATCTACTCAACCATCATCACAAACATCCATTGTCCTTAAAAAAAGATTTCTAATGCTATATGAACATATGCAAAAGTGTGCGTGTATATGTTCCTTATCTAATGAAAAATCAAGCGGTCTACTAATTCAGTTGACCTCCTTAATACGAATTATGTTAGTGCCATGAGTCCAATTATGTATGCAATTATTCCTAATGTACTTCATAACCTCTACATGAGTGCACAATCATTCATCCATATTCGACATTCATATGATAACACGTCCAATTTCAATCTCATCCATAACCAAACATATATATGCATATGCAATATGAAAGTGACTTGAGCCGATCTAGTGTCTAAGGTGTGTGTAAATGCATCCACGAGCAACCACTAGCAACCACTTGCATCCACTAAACATAACATGTCTCAAACACATGTTTACAATCATAGGATATTCCTAGCTAAAGGTCGATGATATAATCAAGAGGACGTCCTAAACGATAGAACAAGTATAAACAAAGCGGTAGAAAAAGGGGAAATTAAGAACATACCCTCAAAGAGAAAAGGATAGTATCTTAGCTTCCGTTTCCCAAGTAGCGTCTCCATCATCACTTCCCCATTGTACTTTGACTAGCTTGATTTCTTTGTTGCGTAACCTCTTGACCTCTGATCAAAGGATGCACGTAGGGGCTCGTCTAATCGTGGCATCTCGCTCCACTTCAACTTCCTCAAGTATGCTCGGCTCCACCACTTCCGCGGTGTCATGTAAGCACTTCCTCAAATGTGATACGTGAAACACATTATGTACACCACTAAGCTTCTCAGACAACTCTACTCTGTAGGCCATCTGTCCAACTCTCTCTGTAATAGGAAACGGTCCTACGAATCTTGGTGCTAGCTTCCCTGCCGACGCAAAGAGAGCAACATTCCTTAACGGTGATACTTTGACAAAGACCATGTCTCCAACACTGAACTCAGGTCGGTCCTTCTCCTATCAGCATACGACTTTTTCCTATCTTGCGCGGTCTTCATATGTCTTCGAATTAGATCCACTTTCTCTGAAGTCTCTCTAATCATGTCTGTCCCAAGTACTGACTTATCTATGGATTCCCACCAATAAGTTGGTGATCTACATGGTCGTCCATACAAAGCTTCAAAAGGTGCCATGCCAATGCTAGACTGATAGCTGGTATTATACGCAAACTCTACTAGTGGAAGGTGGTCCTCCCATGTCCCGCCAAAGTCCAAGATACAAAGCCTCAAAAGGTCTTCTATAATCTGATTCACCCTCTCGGTTCGGCCGTCCGTCTGAGGATGATACGCCATGCTCAAGCATAACTGAGTCCCTATGGCTTCTTGCAAACTTTTCCAAAAGTCACTAGTAATGATAGGATCACGATCGCTTACTATGCTAGAAGGTACCCCATGCAAACGAACTATCTCCCTAACATAAATAGGTGCTAACGATGATGCAGTCCTCTTTTTCATCACAGGAATGAAGTGAGAACTCTTCGTAAGTCTGTTCACTATCACCCAAATACTGGTATTGCCTCTTCTAGACCTAGCCGACCCATCTATAAAGTCCATCGAGATACTCTCCCATTTTCATTGCGGAACCTCTAGAGGATGAAGCAGTCCACTGGGCTTTTTCTGCTCTGCCTTGACTTGCTGATATACCAAGCATTTAGAAACGAACTCAGTCACGTCCTTCTTCATTCCGGCCTAAAAGAAAACTCGCTTCATGTCTTTGCACATCTTGTCACCACCGGGATGTATGGTCATCTTAGAATGATGGGCTTCCTCGAGAACTGTCTTCCTCAAGTTCTCGTCTTGTGGTACACAAAGTCTCCCGTCCCTATGTAACCAATCCTTGTCATCTAGGGTATACCTACCAAGATGGCTCGAAGACTCCCCTCATATGAGCTTTTCTACTAGCTCAAGCAACTGTGGGTCATCTCGCTGGGCCTCTCCAATCCGTCCCAAAAGCATAGGTCTCTCCTATAAGGATGCTAACAAACCGGTCACATTATCAACAGAGGGTCTAAAGTCAAAGGCCGCTATGTACTCTAAGCTCTGCCTCTCCACAAACATAGGACTCAAAGTCAACTTCTTCCTACTCAAGGCATCAGCTACAACGTTACCCTTGTCAGGGGTATATGCGATCTCAAAATCGTAGGATGCTAAGAACTCCATCCACCTTTATTGCCTGAAGTTAAGATCTTTCTGCGAGAAAAGGTACTTCAACAATTTATGGTCAGTATACAATTCAAACTTCTCACCTAGGAGAACATGGTGCCAAGACTTAAGCGCAAAAACGATGGCAGCTAACTCTAGATCGTGGGTTGGGTAGTTTTTCTCATGTACTTTCAACTATCTTCCACCATAGGCTACTACCTTCCCTTCTTGCATCAAGACAACGCCTAGTCCCGTACCGCATGCATCTGTGTATACTGTAAATATTTTACTCCAGTCTAGCAATGTCAACACTGGGGCTGTTGTAAGAGCCATTTTCAATCGTTGGAAAGCAATATCACAAAAAATGTCCCAAGCAAAGGCTAGATTCTACTTCGTCAGTCTAGTAAGTAGGCTGATATCTTTACAATGAACTTCCTATAATAGCCCGCTAATCCAAGAAAGCTTCGCACCTCTGTTGCATTCTTTGGGATCTTCCAATCTTGCACCGCAACTACTTTTGCGGGGTCTACAGCTATCCCGTCTTTGGACACCACATGTCCTAGAAACCTTACTTCTTCTCTCCAAAAGTGACATTTGGAGAACTTCACTTTAAGCTGATGTGCTCGAAGGGTATCCATGACTGCCCTCAAATGCAAAGTATGTTCTTCCTCGTTCTTTGAGAAAATCAAGATGTCGTCCACGAAGACTACCACAAACTTATTAAGGAACTCCCTAAACACCCTACTCATCAAGTCAGCAAAATAGGCAGGTGCATTCATCAAACCGAAAGTCATGACGAGCCATTCAAATAAACCATCAGGGGTCCTAAAAGCAGTCTTGTCTATACTGTCCTCAGCCACCCTTAGCCGATGAAAACCCGTAGCCAAATCTAGTTGTGAGAAAACGGACGCACCTACAAGCTGGTCAAACAAATCATCTATTCGTGGAAGTGGGTGCCTATTTTTCTTAGTCGGCTTGTTTAACTCTCTATAATCCACACATAAGCGAATTGAACCATCCGCCTTAGTAGTGAATACTACTGGAGCATTCAGAAATACTTCGCCTAATAAACCCCTTCTCAAGCAACTCTTAACTTGTTTACTAAGCTTCTTCCTTTCCCTAGGAGCCATGTGTCATACGGGTAAAGCAACTGGTTTGGCATTATCAACCAAGTATATGCGGAAATCTATTTCATGTTTTGGGGGTAAACCCTTCACCTCATCAAAGACATCGGGATACTCACGGACTACTAGAACAGATTGCAAATTATCAACAGACGCATCAAGAGGTTCTAGGTAACTAAGCATAACAGAACCCTTGGGGTTACATGAGATTTCGAGGGTATTACCGAGATGAGTCAAAAGTCTAACTACCCTCCTTTCACAATTGAGAATGGCACCATTTCTGGATAACCAATCCATCCCTAAAACCAACCCACAGCCCATGAAACCAAGAACATATGCATTACATCGAAACTCAACACTAAGTATAGATATTCTCTAATCCAAGCAAGTAATAAATGCCCAAGTTTCCTTGGGGTCCCAATTCCAATAAGAGCCCCATGTTTCGTTAGTCCATGCTGCTCCAGAAAGAATACCTATGGTTAAAAAAGTAAACCCTAAACTAATAACACGATAACTCCAATAATCCAAACGCTGAATTAATTGATATTTATAATAATTTGGAAATGAAAGAAAAGAAGGGCTTTTAAAAACACTTCCTTTTTCGTTCAAGTATTCAATCTTCCCAAATAAAAATGACTTAATTAATATTAAAAAAATTATTCTTACCCTGCAAAAGCAAAGTCACCTTGCGTCCTTGAACCGATAACCATCTTTAGGCTAACCTAGCCTCCTCCGTCCCTCGGGACCAACAAGGGGTAGTACAGGAATATTCACCTGTTGTCCATCGACTACGCCTTTCGGCCTGATCTTAGGACCTGACTCACCCTCCGTGGATGAACCTTGCGGAGGAACCCTTAGGTTTTCGGGGCATTGGATTCTCACCAATGTTTGCATTACTAAAGCCGACATTCTCGCTTCCGCTTGGGATCCTCTACCATACATGTACTAAGGTGGAGAGACTCTACCATAGAAGCGGATATAGAAGAATGCGATGCGCCAGAATCAAAAAGAGTGCATATAGGATAATCAGTAAGAAAAACTAAACTTTCAACGGAAATATTTCTACATCTCTCTTAAGTGGGTACCATGAGAGCATGAACTTGCCCTCCAGGAGGTCCTGCTCTTTACCCTTGCTTCTTTGGGAAATCCTTAACCACATGTCATGTCTCGCCACAATGGAAACAACCACATATCTTCCTCTTCTTCTTTCTACGGTCTTTAGCGATGTGGCTAATGATACCACAATAGTTACACTTCCTCTTGTCGCGTGGCTTGTTGTACTTTCCACCCTTCTTATTGTCCACCTTCTTGTTTTGAGGTTCATCCTTCTTCACTTCTTTCTTCCTACCCTTGTCTTCTTCATGTAATAGCTCCATGTTGACCAATCTATCAAAAATTGCGCCCATTGGAATATGGGACATAGCTAGACGATGCAATGGTTCATTCAAGCCTTTAGCAAAACGTAAAGCTTTCTTGTGAGGTGTATCTACCAATTCCAACCCAAATCTTGCAAGAAAATTGAATTTGTTGACGTATTCCTTGACTGACATACTCCCTTGTTTGAGTGCTAGAAACTTCTCCATCTGTAGGCTTTGTTCAGCTGGCGAGAGGAACTTCATCTCAAACCTCCGCCTAAAGTCCACCCAAGTCTCAACTGGTTGCTCACTAGTAACTTCCCACTAGTAAGAGGCTTCTTCCTTCATTAGCCAAGCAGCCAATTGTATCTTCCTCCTATCATCCACTTCAAAGATAGCAAACAACTCTTCTGTTTCCTTGAGCCAGTTCTGTGCTTCAACAAACGTCTCAGTCCCTTTAAAGATCTTTCCTCCCATAGCACGGAAGTCCTTACAAATCTTAGCAAAATCATCAACACGAGGAGCGACAACAGCTGAGGGAGGAGGAGGAACGTTGGTTGGGCCCGCGGCAGAGGCCCTAGCCTCTAGGTATCGTCTGAACCAAGCAGGTATCGGAACACCCTCGGGTATCTCGGGTTCCCCAGACATGCTGAAAAGAAAAAGGTAAGGATTCAAAACAAAGAAAAGAAGGGTAGTGCATATGGCTTTAGGGAATATGCCTTTTTAAAATAACAATACTTTTCCTGGAAAATGCTTCTTTAAATCATGGTTTTGAAAATATTTTCTTTAAAATATGCATTTGAAAATAGTTTTCAAAATCTTTTATCCGTTTTGGTAACCTTCAGCTCTGATGCCACGTGTAACACCCCACCTCCATTAAGGTCACTCACAAAGGGAATGCATTAACTTTTGTGGGGGTCATAAGAGTATAGAACAGATAAAATTACAAAACAGACAAATTTAAGCAGCGTAAAACAATTAGAACTTTTATTCCATAGTAGAATAATAGGATAAACTTTCATAAGGGTTGTTTCAAACACCAACACCAAAACATCAAAACCCATTACATCAAATATTTGTCTTGTTTCTCAAAAGAAGCATAATACAAAATAACATAACATAATTCCCCAATTAAGCAGTAGCCAGCCGTAGCAGTAAAGCAAAGAGTCCAAAGCAATGCATCATAATCTTCAAGCTTGAAAAGAATCTAAACTAAGCGGTGGTATTCCCTCCCTGTGGACCTGGGGGGGACCAAAAAAAGAAGGCAAAACAAAAACAGAGTCAGACATAGAGCCTGCTAAGTCCAATGAATTTCAGCATGTAAACAGGTAAAGGTATCATGACATGAATAAACTGGATACAAGACATAACCATGATAATAAGCATCGCAAGATAACGAGATAAGCATAAGATAAGACTAGAACATGATAAGGTATCGTACTGATTCCTAATTTCTCTGCACCACCTAACTAGTGTTCAACTAATGCCATTTGTTACAAAACAATATAAGTGATCCCCATTTCCTACATGATAGTTTCATAGGTACATATCTCATGATGAGGGTCCCACCTCATATTGACAGTTTACCTGTCCTCACCGTACCTATCTTAATTGATCGGCTCCTACTCATAACGTTCCGCATGTGTTTGTATCAACTCGGCCCCTACTTGTAGATACTTGTGTTGGTCCCACAATCAGGTGTATCATTTCTAGGGTGGCAACCCGATACAGTTCTAGAGTGCACAGCTTTATACCTACTTGGTACTCAGTGTCTAAATTTTCCCATGCCGGAATTATGTGCACGCCCGTAATCCATAGGAACTTGCACTGTCGTACCACCTGTCGCTATTGTGACCGCTTATAATCAGCCCAGTAATCGTGCCCCACCCTGCCTAGCTCAAGGCCCCATTGATACCTAATGTGGGTTACTGCTGAAAAGGGTCCTGCTACTAGGGTTTCCCTAGGGTTTATTCGTATAACCCCCATATTGGTTAAGTGTCATCAATCAATCAATTCAAGTTTACTTAGCCCACCCATTCATCATGTTATATTGGTTAAGTATCATTAATCCAGTCGAGTTATTTAACCCACCCACTTGTCATGTCATACTGGTTAAATGTTGCATGTTGACTTAACCCTACCATACTTAACATGTTTGTTTAGCATTAATTATTTATTAATGCATCAACCTCTCACATTGGACTTATTTGCGGTAGTTGGATTGTGCCGGGCGGTTCCGAGCGGTCTTACACTGCAAACCCATTCCAACCTCGGGTTTAAGCATTCAATGCGCTAACCTCTCACATTAGACTTGTTTGCGGTTGCTGGATGTGTCGGGCGGTTCCGGGCAGTCTTACACCACAAACTCATTCTAATCTCATGTTAGGCATTATTACCCATCTAATCTTCGACTTTGACCTCTCACATTAGATTGTTGTCGTTGTGGTTGCTGGATGTGCCGGGCGGTTCCGGGCAGCCTTACACCGCAACTCAAATCTAACCTCGTGTCTTAGGCGACCATTAGATTTAATTAAATTATATACTTGCCAATTATATCCAAGTTCCAATTTTTACATGCCAATTATCATATGCCCAGTTATTGATTTACATGCCAATTTACATATGCCCAAATATTGATTTACATGCCAATTTACATATGCCCAAATATTGATTTACATGCCAATTTACATATGCCCAAATATTGATTTACATGCCAATTTACCCAAACTTGCAATAATAATAATAATAATAATAATAATACCCCATATCCATCACAAATTATGTCCAATAATTCCACCAAACATGTTATGCCCATAAATTCACCTAAACAAGCATACCCAATATTCCCCGTATTCCAAACGTTCGTATTTCGCGATTTCAGCCTAGCTTCGATGTTAACGCAGGTTCAATGGAAGAAAATAAATAGGGGGAGATAGAAGTTGCATAAAATAAGAACAGAGAGAAAATAGGCATGAAAATGTCATCACAGGCATGAAGGCTAAGACTTGATAAGAACATCACCATAAACATAAAAAACTGATGTACAACAAGAAAAACTGATGATAATAGCATCAGGAGAATAAGAATAGAAGCAAAAGAACAACTTAGAATCAGGAATAGTCTCAGTTTCATCTTATTACATGTCAAGACTAGATTTAGGTGTTCAAATCTAAAAATAACTGAACTTACAGCGTTTGGATTAGAAAAGATAATTGAATCGCTTGTTGTTGTTGAAGAACTCTAACTTGATATTGATTAATCCTCTAGGTTGATGAAGAACTTTTTGATCTGATTTAGGTTTTAGTGGCGGCTAGGTTTAGATGAGAGTTTGGCGACATGGAGGCGCCATGATAATGAATAATAGAATTATGGTTTAGGTTTGGATATGTATTTATAGGTGTGTTAGGCAAACCATGGCCTTTAGATTAGCATAGGAGTCATCAGAGCCATCTAAACCAAAGAGACATGTCACCCAGCCAACCACAGTGCGACACATAAGCCCTAATACACAAAATTTTGTCACATACCATTCTAGGCCGACGGGGTCAATTCCAAACACCCTGAGTTGACCCTCGGGTCGACCTGGGTCGATCCATAAAATAGGTCGGTTTGGCGTTTTGCCTTCCCGCTTCCGCTATTTTGAATATTTTTTCTTGAATTTAGGTTGATTTTTATTTTATTAATTTATATATACATATATTTCCCTTATATGTATACAAACTTCCAAGGTCCATAACTTTCTTATATATTATCCGTTTAATGCAAACTTTGGGTCCATCTTGACCAGAATTTTGAGATGAACACAGTGGTTTAATCTGTTTTACTAGATTCTCACTTTTAAAATTAAGTATTCTTATAATTCGTCTATTAATATTCATAGAAAAATATGGGGTGTTACAGGTTGTGCACAAGTAGATGTCTGGAGACGAGCAGGAGGCTTACACGTACTATTCTCTATATATATTCTCCCTGTGTCACTGCTGGTCACTACTTTGGGCATTAGTAGTGTACCTTTCTTATTTTGCTTTAGAGACAGTTTTAGAAGTTGTAGTAAAGATGATGTGGAACATAAGTTGTAATTTTGGATTTTCCGCTGCTACGATGGTTTAAGTTTTCAGCTTATGCACTGTCTCGCCTGTTTTATGTCAAGTTATGTTATTATTATATTTTATTCCATACGTTGTGAGATATACTACAGGTTCCTTGTTAGTTCAAATTCCTTTCTTTTCCTTTCTTTGGCGACCGTTCTGTGCTAGTCGGGCATTGGCATAATGCACTTTCATTGGAAATGTCGGCTAGTGCGGGGCGGGTCGTCACATATAATTTCCATTTAAATCTTGATAAAAGATTTATAAATTCCATTCAAATCTTAATAAAAAGATTTATTCTCCTCACACGGGGTTTAAGAATAGTGTTATTTAAAACTCCATTCACGACAAACCCAAAATCCAATTTATTTTATTTAATTCCAAATAAATATTAATTAATTGGAAAACTCCATTAAATATTGATTAAAGATTTATTCTATTTCTTTATTAAAATAGTGTTTTAAAAATATTAGATTTTGGAAATCACTACTTTTTATTCTATTCATTATAAAATGAATAAAAATGATCGATAAACCCGTTCGGGTTAAAATGGCGTTTCAACTTATAATGGGCTAAATAGTCCAATTCATTACCATGTCCATTTATGGTTTATAATGGGCTAGACCTCCCATATTAGGCCTACAGCTTGTGGATGTTGGTCATGCCGGTCGGGTCCGGGCAGACTTATCCCGTAAGTTGGGCTTAACCTCGTGTCATAGCCCGTTTCGTATTTGCGCACTTAGACCTCTCACATTAGGTTCAACATTAGTGGTTGCTGGATATGCTGGTAAGGTCCTGGCAGACTTCCACCACAAATGCAATCTAACCTCGTGTCAAAAGTGCAATTATAATTTATAATTATTTCACTGAAAAATATTCATTATTTTAAAGTATTCTTTATTTAAAATATATTTATTCTAAAATATTCTTAATTTAAAATATCCTTTATTCTAAAATGTCCTTATACTAAATTGTTATTTATTTTATAATATTCTTATTACCAAATATTCTTTATTTCTGAATTGGAATGCGACCCAACTAATTACCATATAAGTTCATTTATATTGTTTTCATACATTGCATATGAATGACAAACAATCAGTAAACATCCAAATAACAACCAGAGTGCATTATACAACTAATCACAAGGGAGATGTGTGATTAGAATATCATCCCAAGACCTGTGTGGGGTTTCATCCAACAAATAAATAATAAATTATTTGTGCACTTGGGCGATGTGTAAAAAAAATATCGTCCCAATCACATAAATAAGTCGGATAACTTGTAAATGGAAGTGTAATTATAATAACATTATTTTAACATGTTTAATTTTCCAAATCTCAATCATGTCACAATATAACATACATAACAACACAACAATTCATATTCATCCAAGAAATAGATATAACAAATATTTTAATCATTTTAATGCAATAAAAATGATATTTTTTATTTCAATTTTTTTAATGAAACAACGTGAAGATAGAAATGTAATCTTTTTATTGAAAACACGACATTATCTAAATAAATGATATATTCATTTGACAAATCATTATCCTAAATAAATGACATATTCATTACTCTAACATATATGACATATTTAACTAAAATGACATTTTCTTCTAACATGACATTCTTGTCTAAAATGACAATTTTAACTAAATTGACAATTTAATCCTAACATGACATTTTTATTCTAAAATGACAATTTTAACTAAATTGACAATTTAATCCTAACATGACATTTTATTCTAAAATGAAAATTTTAACTAAATTGACAATTTAATCCTAATATGACATTTTATTCTAAAATGAAAATTTTAACTAAATTGACAATATAATCCTAACATGACATTTTATTCTAAAATGACAATTTTAACTAAATTGACATATTTATTCCTGACATGACATTTTTACTCTAAAATGACAATTTTAACTAAATTGACATATTTATTCTAAACGTAACATTTCTAGCAAAATGACAATTTTAATTCAAATAAAACATTTTTAACTAAAATGTCAATTTTATTCTAATGTAACATTTTTCTAATTTGTTAAACATGACAATTATAATTTAACAATTCTAATTTTTCAAAAAGGACAATTTATTAATTAACATTTCTTATTTGTCAAAAAGGACAATTTTAATTCAACATTTCTAATTTGACAAAAATGACAAGTTCTATTCAACATTTCTAATTTGTTGAAAATGACAATTTCTATTCAACATTTCTAATTTGATGACAATTTCAATATAATGACATCATCTAAACATATGACATTTTAAAGTAACTTGGACATATTCTAAATATAAGACATATTTATTTGACAAATCATTATTCTAAATAAATGCCATATTTATTTAACGTAACATGATTCTAACAAAATGATATTTTTAATTTAACTTAACATTTTATAGCAAAATGATATTTTTAATCTATCATGACATTTTAACCAAAATGATATTTTTAATCTATCATGACATTTTAACTAAAATGAAAATTTTATTCTAATATGACATATTTTACTAAAATGACATTTTTTTCCTCTAACATGACATATTTTACTAAAATGACATATTTTTTTCTCTAACATGACATATTTTACTAAAATGACATTTTAAACTAAAATGAATTTTTAACTAAGATGACAATTTTATTCTAATATGACATATTTATTGTCAAAATATGATTTCTACATAAATGACATATTTATTGACAAAATATGATTTCTACATAAATGACATATTTATTTATAAAATATGTTTTTCAACATAAGGGACATATTTGTTTTAATATAACATTCCTAACAAAAATAAATTTTTTAACATGACATGACATTATTCTAACATAAATGATATTATAACATGACATTATTCTAACATAAATGATATTATAACATGACATTATTCTAACATAAATGATGTTTTTAATTAACATGACATATAATAACAAAAATGATGTTTTTCTATAACATCTCATATAATAACAAAAATGATGTTTTTCTAACTAAAATGGTATGTTTAACATAACATGATATTTTCATTTTAATATTTAGAGATTATATTTTATCTTAGATAAATGTAATTCAACGAGTGATTAGCACCACAATCAATTAGTCAATCTAAATTTTACACACCGCATATTTGTGTTCTATATGGCGCATATTACTAACACAGTCACAATCAAATCATATATATATATATATTTCTATATATATATTTTTATTTTAATTTTTAAATTAAGAAATCTCACATTGGGGGTTTTGAATTCTTTACAATTTTAGATCGCTCCGTTTCATCTCTGATCTATTTCATTGTGTAGATCCGGTCGAAGCGAATCCAAGCATCTGAAATCATCTGATTTCGTTTCTATTTGTAGAAGATACAAGGTTTTAATCATTTGAACATTATTTTAATTAACTAAAATAATTAACAAAGTTAATTACTTTGTTTAATCTTAACCCAAAATTTAGGCCATCTTCTTCTTCGTTCTGATTTCCAGGAAGACACGCACAAAAACTCCACCGACCTTCATCATTGTTGTACCAAAAGCCGTCCACCTGAGACCCATCCGCCGCCACGATGACGAAGCTCATACCACTAGCTACCACCGCCGATTCGCCTCTGACTTAAGCGCATTAGAGCGCGAGATTCTCTTAATCCGCTCATCATAATTCAGTCAAGACCGTTGATGTTGGAGGTCATGTCATGTCCTTCGATTTTTTATTTATTTATTTTATTTATTTTTGAGTTGATGAATTCTTTGAGTAGAGTAGGAGAGAAAGGAAAAAGAAGACGGGAAGAGTGCAGCCATGGATTTTAGAAACGGTGGCTGCTTTGTTTATGAAATTAGGGTTAAGGAAGTGAAAGGATATTATATAGTGGAGGAAATTATTATTTTTATTATTTTTATTTATTTATTTATGAGGTCTAAAGATTGTAAATATAAAGAGAAGAGAGAACAAAAAAGGGGGAATAAAGGGAATAGTTTCGTATCTAAAAATGAACTTGAATGATAAATAGAAGAGGAGAGAGCGTAGAGAATAAATGCACAAGTTATTACCCCCATATGCCTCTTCGTATTTATAAACAAATTAAATGCTTGCTTTTTTTATCTAATTGTTTAAGTAACGCAACTTTTTAAATTTCAAAACATGCAATATTAAATATCATAATTTAAGGAACCTATTTGGTTGCAAGAAAGAATAGTGGAAGAGAAATATATATATGCATATAGTTGATTTAAAGGAAAGAGGAAAAAATGTTGAAAAAAAAAGAGAAACGGGAATGTAATTAATACACGGTTTATTGTCTCTAAAAATAATTGAATGGGAAAACGTTACTTTATAATAAAGAAGAAGCTGCATGAGATAGAAATGGAAAAGAAAAGAAAAGAAGAAGAAGGAAATATGGTAAGTATACAGGAAAGGACAAATAAAATTAATGCATCATTTATTGTTTGATGATGACTATAAGAAAGTTATGTGACTTTTTAAATTTCAAAACACATAATATAAAATAACATAATGACATGTTTATCTAACATAATGACATGTTGTCATAATTTATTTAGAATCCACATATTATTTTAAATCAACATATTCAATGCTTATGCAAGAATAAATAAATATACATACATGGAGTTGATTTGTTTTTTAGGAGAGATAATAAAAGGAAAAGAAGAACAAAGAAAATTAGAAGGATGTAGGTTTAAGAAATAAGAATAGATGTGTGAAAATAGAAATGAAGAGAAATAAATTAATAGAATTAAGAGTAATAAATTAATAGATAGAGAAAAGAAATAAATGCGTAATTAATGAATAGTGGTGAGAAAAGAAGTAGTGAATTTGATAAATTAGAAAAAGAAAAGAAAGCTAAATAAACTTGCATGAAATGCGAATGAGCAAAGAAATTATGTGTTGATCTTATTATTAACTATCATAAAACTCTTATATTAAAGTTTTTAACAAAACAATGACTCAACTACTGTTTTTCTTTTATTATCAATTGTTTGAAGCTAATTATTACAAAAATACATGCAATTTGATACAAATTTCAATTGTAATAAATCACTATTTATCTAATTACAAATAATTGTTTATTAGAAATAAATTTGAAATCATACATAAATAACATAATAATTTTATTTAAAAACTTTTTTATTTAATAATGAATTTTTTAAATTCTGATGCATTTTCTACCAAAATTGTTTAAAATAAAATTTTAAATTGGTTCAGAATTTCCGGGTTGTTACAATCTCCCCTGCTTAAAATCTTTTCGTCCTCGAAAAGGAACGGAGCTGAAAGTTGTTTAACTAAGCAACTCAACTTTAAATTTTTTTTTATTGGTTTCAATAATTTTATGAGTTGAACTAGTATTCACACATCACAATCAATTAATTAGTTGATTAGCTTTTATTTATAACTTTTATATATCAAAAATCATAATTTCTAAGATCGGATTATATATATAATCACAAATACGTTAATTATAAACTTGTCACTCTCAACTCATTCTAGGGCATTTCTAACCCTATCTCTAACGAGTTTTCTCATTCTAGGATGCTACTGATCCTATCTCTAATGAGTATTCTTTTATAGGATATTACTAATCCTACCTCTGATGAGTCTTTCATTCAGTTCTAATGAGTTGTACCCGAAAGATTTGAGCTAACCAGGGCTCTGATACCAATTGTAATGACCCGAAAATTACCGCCCTTCGAATCGACCGTAAACCACATAGGTCTGATCCAAAAGTTGGAAATCCTCGAATGCATTGACTCTGGGAATACAACACATTAGAACAAATAACAACAGACTTTTATTACACCATAATAATGCAACATCAGAGTACATAATATCAGAGTACATCAATAAATAATAATACAGCGGAAGATAAATTACAATAAATGTAATACAATGTAGCGGAACCAATAATCTGATACAGTGGAAGTCTATCAATGCTCTGGACACAGCTTTAAGCTTCGATCCAGAATCCTGCTCAATATATGCAAAATAAGCTACTCGACTGCCCGTGTGAAAAAGAGGGCACCCGAGTTTGCAAAGTGAAACAAACTATGGGTCAGTCATCGGACTGGTATGAGAAATCTTTCCTAATTTATCTAACAATATGGCTAATTATAGGACCACGCTGCTAAAGAGGAACGGGTTTACTCCATTAGATTGCCAGTGCATAAAATAAATCGTTTAAAACAATGCTATGCTTTTTAGAAAAATGAAATCATTATAAGACTCAAGTCCCATCACACAATGCAACGCAAAACCGGAGGATAGAGTTTTACCTTATAATGGTCAAAAATGCTTGATACGATAAAATGGATTTGATATTAGTATTAGCGTGTATATGTTTCAAAAACATTTCAATCATAATGTAACAATCATAGATGGCATAGCTACCATATACTATATCGCCATACTTGTTATATAATCAAAACCGTATGGTGTCGTATTGGAAATTGGGTTTCCATCATGAGTCAAGGCTAGGAATGATCTCCTTACCGATTCGAGACACTCTAGCAATGTCTCAAGATTCATACGATGGAGAACCCTTGGATACTGCAGGGCCGGTCCACAAATAATTTAGTGGATTGGCAATTCCTGAACACACGCTTCCCGGTATTGAACCTATAATTTGGTCATTGGCGACCAATAAATCCGAGGTACCTCATAGTCCATCATCCACATAAGTAAAAATGTCAGGGCTTGTAAACGCTGATACCACTTCTAGTTAGAAAGAAACTTGTGCACTCCCTGCATTCCCTTACTCCGTTTTTGACGCATACCGGGGTGTGAGGTGCGCAAAGTCACGCTATACACAAAGCTACGCCTAAACAGGCTATGCTTTGATCATCAACCACAAAGCCCTGCTTTTCAATAAAACCTTGATCATTTGCATCTTGGCATGCCACATTAAAAATCCACGCCATGTGATCGATAACTACCAATATATAACCTCTGAGCTCGTACGTCTCAGAGAAGGGTATTGAGCAAGAGAATAAATTATTCGCCACCACAAATATATATTAAATAGAAATCAATTTAATTTATATGGAATGAAATCCAATGTTAGACACACATCCATTTACAAGTCCGTTCTGGGTCTGAACGAAACTGAAGACACCTTATTCCTCGTCCCGTATGTCCAATACGGAAGTGAGGTGCTCGCTTATCCGGACGATCAACAAGTACATACGGACAACTACCACTTTAACCCTTTACTGGTAGCTAGCCAATGTCGGGCATCAGTAGTCATCCATTCGATGTGAAGATCGCGGGTCTTCAACCACCGTTTTCATCTTCGACTCTTAATCGTCGTAGTAATTATTCGGAATGGGTTAAACCTGATCTTTCCGAATAACTTGCATATTTTATAATAAAAAATCAAGTGCCATAAAAACACAACCAACGCCTCATTCCAATTCAGAATATTCTTTAAATAAAATATTCACATTATTCTATAAAAGATAAATTCTTTAAATTTATTCTTAAATCTTTCTTTTAAAGATTTACTAAAAACTCCAATTTGGTTTTAAATATCAAAAATCATCATTTAACGATTATTTAAATTTAAGAAATTAATCTCATATTTAAAAGAACGAATGTCCATTAAAACATAGTTCACGGTAAACCCCAAATCACAAAAATCAATTCAATATATAATCGATATAAATTTTTGTATCAGACCAATAATATAAATGGAATAACGGCAAAGCCTTTTAAATTCCATATATAGTAACGGTCTTCTTTTACAGAAGAACATCCCGATTATTATTAAATCGAATTCCACTCAATTCCAATTTAATATATTAAATTGGAAAACTTTTCCTTGGAAAATTACCATTTCATCTTAATAAAAGATTTATAAATTACATTTAAATCTTAATAAAAGATTTATAAATTCCATTTAAATCTTAATAAAAAGATTTATTCTCCTCACAAGGGGTTTAAGAACAGTGTTATCTAAAACACCATTCACGAAAAACCCAAAATCCAATTTATTTTATTTAATTCTAAATAAATATTAATTAATTGGAAAACTTCATTAAATCTTGATTAAAGATTTATCCAATTTCTTTATTAAAATAATGTTTTCAAAATATTAGATTTTGGAAATTACTACTTTTTATTCTATTCATTATAAAATGAATAAAAACGATCGATAAACCCGTTCGGGTTAAAATGGCGTTTCAACTTATAATGGTTTATAATGGGCTAGACCTCCCACATTAGGCCTACAACTTGTGGATGCTGGACATGCCGGTCGGGTCCGGGCAGACTTATCCCACAAGTTGGTCTTAACCTCGTGTCATAGCCCGCTTCGTATTTGCGCACTTAGACCACTCACATTAGGTTCAACATTAGTGGCTGCTGGATATGCCTGTTGGGTTCGGGCAGATTTCCACCATAAATGCAACCTAATCTCGTGTCAAAAGTGCAATTATAATTTATAATTATTATATCACTGAAAAATATTCATTATTTTAAAGTATTCTTTATTTAAAATATCATTATTCTAAAATATTGTTAATTTAAAATATCCTTTATTCTAAAATGTCCTTTATACTAAATTGTTATTTATTTAATAATATTATTGTTACCAAATATTCTTTATTTTTGAATCGGAATGCGACCCAACCAATTACCATATAAGTTCATTTATATGGTTTTCATACATTGCATACGAATGATAAATAATCAGTAAACATCCAAATAGTAACCAGAGTGCATTCTATAACTAATCACAAGGGAGATGTGTGATTAGAATATCATCCCAAGACCCGTGTGGGGTTTCATCCAACAAATAAATAATAAATTATTTGTGCAATTGGGCGGTGTGTAAAAAAAATATCGTCCCAATCACATAAACAAGCCGGATAACTTGTAAATGGAAGTGTAATTATAATAACATTATTTTAACATGTTTAATTTTCCAAATCTCAATCATTTCACAATATAACATACATAACAACACAACAATTCATCCATGAAATAGATATAACAAATATTTCAATCATTTTAATGCAATAAAAATGATACTTTTTATTTCAATCTTTTTAATGAAACAACGTGAAAATTAAAATGTAACCTTTTTATTGAAAACTCGACATTATCTAAATAAATGATATATTCATTTGACAAATCATTATCCTAAATAAATGAAATATTCATTACTCTAACATATATGACATATTTAACTAAAATGACATTTTCTTCTAACATGACATTCTTGTCAAAAATGACAATTTTAACTAAATTGACAATTTAATCCTAACATGACATTTTTATTCTAAAATGACAATTTTAACTAAATTGACAATTTAATCCTAACATGACATTTTTATTCTAAAATGACAATTTTAACTAAATTGACAATTTAATCCTAACATGACATTTTATTCTAAAATGAAAATTTTAACTAAATTGACAATTTAATCCTAACATGACATTTTATTCTAAAATGAAAATTTTAACTAAATTGACAATTTAATCCTAACATGACATTGTATTCTAAAATGACAATTTTAACTAAATTGACATATTTATTCCTAACATGATTTTTATTCTAAAATGACAATTTTAACTAAATTGACATATTTATTCTAAACATAACATTTCTAGCAAAATGACAATTTTAATTCTAATAAAACATTTTTAACTAAAATGTCAATTTTATTCTAATGTAACATTTTTCTAATTTGTTACACATGACAATTATAATTTAACAATTCTAATTTGTCAAAAAGGATAATTTATTATTTAACATTTCTAATTTGTCAAAAAGGACAATTTTAATTCAACATTTCTAATTTGTCAAAAATGACAATTTCAATTCAACATTTCTAATTTGTTGAAAATGACAATTTCTATTCAACATTTCTAATTTGATGACAATTTCAATATAATGACATTATCTAAACATATGACATTTTAAAGTAACATGGACATATTCTAAATATATTACATATTTATTTGACAAATCATTATTCTAAATAAATGTCATATTTATTTAACATAACATGATCCTAACAAAATGATATTTTTAATTTAACTTAACATTTTATAACAAAATGATATTTTTAATCTATCATGACATTTTAATTAAAATGATATTTTTAATCTATCACAACATTTTAACTAAAATGACAATTTTATTCTAATATGACATATTTTACTAAAATGACATTTTTTTTCTCTAACATGACATATTTTACTAAAATGACATTTTTTTCTCTAACATGACATATTTTACTAAAATGACATTTTTTAAACTAAAATGACATTTTTAACTAAGATTGACAATTTTATTCTAACATGACATATTTATTGACAAAATATGATTTCTACATAAATGACATATTCATTGACAAAATATGATTTCTACATAAATGGCATATTTATTTATAAAATATGTTTTCCTACATAAGGGACATATTTGTTCTAATATAACATTCCTAAAAAAATGACATTCTTAACATGACATGACATTATTCTAACATAAATGATATTATAAAATGACATTATTCTAACATAAATGATGTTTTTAATTAGCATGACATATAATAACAAAAATGACGTTTTTCTATAACATGTCATATAATAACAAAAATGATGTTTTCTAACTATAATGATATGTTTAACATAACATGATATTTTTATTTTAATATTTAGAGATTATATTTTATCTTAGATAAATGTAATTCAATGAGTGATCATCACCACAATCAATTAGTCAATCTAAATTTTACACACCGCATATTTGTGTTTTATATGGCGCATATTAATAACACAGTCACAATCAAATCAAATATATATATATATATATATTTCTACATATATATTAATTTTTAAATTAAGAAAGCTCACATTGGGGTTTTTGAATTCTTCACAATTTTAGATCGCTACGTTTCATCTCTGATATGTTTCATTGTGTGGATTCGGTCGAAGCGAATCCAATGCATCTAAAATCATCTGATTTCGTTTCTGTTTGTAGAAGATACAAGGTTTTAATCATTTAAACATTATTTTAATTAAATAATAATAATTAACAAAGTTAATTACTTTGTTTAATCTTAACCCAAAATTTGGGCCGTCTTCTTCTTCTTCGTTCTGATTTCCAGGAAGGCACGCACAAAAACTCCACCGACCTTCATCATTGCTGCACCAAAAGCCGTCCACCTGAGACCCATCCGCCGCCACGACGACGAAGCCCATACCACTAGCCACCACCGCCGATTCGCCTCTGACTTCAGCACCTTAGAGCGCGAGATTCTCTCAATCCGCTCATCATAATTTGATCATGACCGTTGATGTTGGAGGTCATGTCATGCTCTTCGATTTTTTTATTTATTTTATTTTATTTATTTTTGAGTTGATGAATTCTTTGAGTAGAGTAGGAGAGAAAGGAAAATGAAGATGGGAAGAGTGCAACAATGGATTTTAGAAACGGTGGCTGCTTTGTTTATGAAATTAGGGTTAAGGAAGTGAAAGGATATTATATAGTGGAGGAAAATATTATTTTTATTCCTTTTAATTAATATTTTTATTTATTTATCCATGAGGTCTGAAGATTGTAAATATAAAGAGAAGAGAGAAAAAAAGGGGAATAAAGGGAATAGTTTCGTATCTAAAAATGAATTTGAATGATAAATAAAAGAGGAGAAAGCATAGAGAATAAATGCACAAGTTATTTCCCCCATATGTCTCTTTGTATTTATAAACAAATTAAATGCTTGCTTTTTTTTATCTAATTGTTTAATTTATGCAACTTTTTAAATTTCAAAACATGCAATATTAAGTATCATAATTTAAGTAACCTATTTAGTTGCAAGAAAGAATAAGTGGTAGAGAAATATATATATACATATAGTTAATTTAAAGGAAAGAGGAAAAAATGTTGGAAAAGAAAAAAAGAAAAAGAAAAACGGGAATGTAATTAATGCACAGTTTATTGTCTCTAAAAATAATTGAATGGGAAAACGTTACTTTGTAATAAAGAAGAAGCTCCATGAGATAGAAATAGAAAAGAAAAGAAAAGGAGAAGAAGGAAATATGGTAAATAAACAGGAAAGGACAAATAAAATGAATGCATCATTTATTATTTAATGATGACTATAAGAAAGTTATGTGACTTTTTAAATTTCAAAACACATAATATTAAATAGCATAATGACATGTTTGTCTGACATAATGACATGTTGTCATAATTTATTTAGAATCTACATATTATTTTAAATCAACATATTCAATGCTTATGCAAGAATAAATAAATATACATACATGGAGTTGATTTGTTTTTGAGGAGGGATAATAAAAGGAAAAGAAGAACAAAGAAAAATAGAAGAATGTAGGTTTAAGAAATAAGAATACATGTGTGAAAATAGAATGAAGAGAAATAAATTAATAGAATGAAGAGTAATAAATTATTAGACAGAGAAAAGAATAAATGCGTAATTAATGGAGAGTGGTGAGAAAAGAAGTAGTGAATTTGATGAAATTAGAAAAAGAAAAGAAAGCTAAATAAACTTGCATGAAATGTGAATGAGCAAAGAAATTGATTTTATAATTAATTATCATAAAACTCTTATATTAAAGTTTTTAACAAAACAATGACTCAACTACTGTTTTCTTTTATTATCAATTGTTTGAAGCTAATTATTACAAATATACATACGATTGATACTAATTTCAATTGTAATAAATCACTATTTATCTAATTACAAATAATTGTTTATTAGAAATAAATTTGAAATCATACATAAATAACGTCATAATTTTATTTAAAAACTTTTTTATTTAATAATTTAATTTAATAATGGATTTTTTTTTAATTCTGACGCATTTTCTACCAAAATTGTTTAAAATAAAATTTTAAATTGGTTCAGAATTTCCAGGTTGTTACAATACCCAACCCAAAAGTTGCACTTGCACACATGCAAATGGCATTGCCACATGTTCCAACCATGCATGCCTCTTCTTCCCACCTCCTTCTGCATGCGTCTGCACACTCTAAGCAAAACCTTCCCCTACCTAATCTCCAGTCATGCGTGCACTAGTGAACTTACACCCTGATGAGAAATGGTAAGATGGAAATTAACTGTCACAACAACTTAAAACAAAGGCAATATACTAAGGCGAAAATATGGTTTGCACGCTGGTTCGACGTCAAAATATCATGATGTTATCATGTTAAGATCGTATGGTTATAGAGTCCATTTATTCAGACTTGAGCAGTTGTTTTTGTAAAAAAAAAATTGTATTTGTTGTTACAGTATATAAAGATGAATAGCTTTTTTTAATCAAAGTAGTGTATAGTTGTATGCTAAATTCAGTGTTACTAAACATCCAAAACAAGTGCCATCGCCAGCATTCCTTTGTAACCGTGTAATAAATGACCCAACGGTATGTGAAAGCTTAAGATTTAGGACGAAATTTTCAGCAATAAAAGCACATGCGCTTGATAGAAATTCCAAGTCCAACTGTTAGATCCATGCGTCCATATGTGAATTCATCCCACCGGCTTTCTTCCGCCTCCTGTTTCTTGTTACTCATTCTACCTGTGCACGATGTACACTATGCACCTTCACAACAGCCCCATTGCCACGTCTATTATCCCGGTGATCACCACAAATCTGAACTCCATCACTCCAACTAATTATTTGAACCAAAACCATAAAAATCTTCGACTCCAAAACTAACATTCGAAGCAAAGTAGTCTCGTTACTCGACCTCTGTTATTTACACTCGGAAACAAGTCTGCTTACATAAATGCCTCCTGGTCCTTCCACTTTGGCTACATACACAGTTGAATCGTTCTTAACATTTTTAACTTCTCTACAATAAGAAACCACATCGTCACGGAGTGATGGATCACTGCAAAAGAAGGATAGTTCAATGCCCGTGGACTTGCTAGACTTCTTCTCTAATACTGAACAGTTCACGTTAACCCCATCTCTAGTGACAATCCCAATCTCCTAAGCACTATACCCGACAAACCAAAGAAAACTGACATAATCATCCATGTTCAAGTCATAAACTAGACCCTTAAATCTTAAACTAACGACCTTTAAACACTAAATCCTTGCATAGTAGGGCGGGTTCACGTTCACATCAGCATACTTATTTTTGGATTCACAAGGGTTAATCATATATGCATATATATATATATATCAGTGGAGATATGTAAGTGTTTATCCACAATTATAATACTATTGTTCGTATTATTCCAAACTCTCTGTTCTAAGCTTAACCACTCTTTTCAGAATCTAACAAACATAAGGCCTGGATTAAAGGAGATGGATATATAAACACATTTCTAATATTTGTCTACTAGGATTAACCATCAAACAGTAAAGAGATTTATGTCTACCTACCAAAATAAGTTCACTGCTACTAATAATTTAATTCACTATTCTCGCTTGTGCCTCTCAGGTTTTCTAACACTCAGGTCTTATTCTAACTAGTTTAGAGATTAACTTCTAAATAACATTACTATCTCAATCAAGTATATCAACCCACCAATGGTTCGAATCCACTTAGAACTAAACAGTGGAGGATTTAAGTTTTTACTCGCCAGTATATACTACTCACTATTTTTTTTCCTTTTGCTTCAGGGTTTTGTTTTAAACCTTTGTCAAGGAAATCTATCTATAAATGTATATACACTTATTTACAGTGGATAGTTTTAAATGGGTACAAAGGAAGTCTACTAACTATATATTTGTTCACAGTTTAGCTTTAGGATTAGGTACCCTGTTTACTTGATTTCCATCGATTGAACAAAAATGTTAAATTCATGATAATGAGTACATATCATCACACAAAATAAATTAAATATACACTGTAAAGAGGAGTCTAAATGTTTACTCACAAAATATATCCACTGTCCTGTTTCACTTCCGGATTTGTGCTCACGGATTGCCAACACATTCAGATATTCTCCATGGTTCTCAGCCATTATGATTCCTAGGTTTTTACTTAATGTTTTTCACTTGTTTCCACTGAGCTTGTGTGTCTGGGTTTGTGTAGTATGTGGGTGTATTTATAGGTAGAAATTCTAGGCTTTAATTAAGGAAGGTGTTAAAAGAAATAGGGTACACAGCTTGATTGAAAATAAGTTTTGTTTAGTAATTTCTTGTTCAATCCTTTCCTAGTCTATTGTAGCATGT